>JAOYMR010000020.1:3618334-3635476 GCA_025802075.1 Tenebrosternarchus preto
CGAGCACACGTTACACACACGAGCACACGCTACTCACTACACATGTTACACACACGAGCACACGCTACTCACTACACATGTTACACACACGAGCACACGTTACACACACGAGCACACGCTACTCACTACACATGTTACACACACGAGCACACGCTACTCACTACACGGAATGCTCTTCTTCTGCAGCACATGACTGATCGCAGTAGGACATTGTTCAGCGTAAAATGCATTTGTGTGATTTTTGTTGAACTATGCTTAGATCCTTATGGTCAATAGTAGAATAATTGCAACAAATAATAACAGTAATTAATGGTTATTATTTAATGATCAAAAAGATCAAGAAGTGTCTGCCTTCTGCTGCCCATGCTGTAATTCTCCCTCCATCTTGTCTGGGCTTCTCCCAAAGATCCTGAAGGCTCCACTGTTATGATAGACCAGTGGATTGAGCTGGTCCAGCAGAAGAACTCCCTGGTTTCTGAGGAGTCGGATCTCATGGTGGCGTAAGTCGTGAATCTGCGTTCTTACAGCCACTCTGTAAACCTGCCATGGGTTCTAATGCAACGGCTAATTACGTTAGTAGTTATTAATGTTTATCCTGTCTTTACTCAAATTACAATTTCTTATGGTAGGGCTTTGAACTAAAAAAAATGTTTCAGGCTATTGGTTTGACGTGGAGGGGCGGAGGAAGTCTTTTCTGAAATAATGAAAGTCATGCTGTCTTGTTCCCCTGCCCTGTTGCTATTGGCAACCTTTGTTCTGAGTGTTTCTGTACACACTTGTTCAGCCGAATGTGGCTGCTGGCAGGTTGCATTTAAGACCTCTTTAGAAAGCAATATATTCAGCATGTAAGCATATATTTGCAATCAGTAACAGCCCCCAGCCCCCAACCCCCTCCTGCACTGTTGTCACGGCAGCGTTTGCAGCTGATTCTGACTCCTGCCGTCGGTGTGTCGCCCCGCAGGTCTCGGCAGTTGGAGCTGGAGGACCAACAGAGTGTACTGGAACTGGAGCTTCGCCGCTGCATGGAGATGGACGGTACTGGCAGGGATGCGTTCTGCTTTCACAGCTCACTGCCTTCTGCTTCGCTCAGTTGGAATTTTTGCGGCGTTCCCGTTCATGCCGTGATTTTATATTTGATTACGCGTTGGAGTGTTTTGGAAGTAGGCGGATTGGTTGTGCAGTGTGCCACAGCTGTGTGCCAAAATGGTGTGTGTGTGTGTGTGTGTGTGTGTGTGTGTGTGTGTGTGTAGACTCTGAAAAGACAGCGGAGCAGCAGGCGGAGGAGGAGCAGATCTTGCAGAAGATGCTGGATGTGGTGGATATGAGGAATTCGCTCGTGGCCTTCCTGGAGGAGAAGAGACTTAAGGAGATCAACGAGGAGCAGCTGGGCTCCTCACTTGTGGAGTCCAAGAGGCGCCCTACTTCAGGAGCCCAGGTACACTGGGCATGAGGGAGCACGCACACACACTTCACACACCGCCTTCTGCCAACACTCTTACACTTCAAAACCAAAGACTTCTAAAGCCCATGAGGTGGGACTCATAACTGTGTGCACATGGTCATGCTCAGGTTAGACCGTCGGCAGTACGTACTGAGGTTCAAACCATCCAGCGCTGAGGCTAGCTATGACCGATCTGGACCAGAAAGTTCTGGAACTCGTAATAAGACCACCCCAGCCTTCACTGCCCCCCCCCCCCCGTCACAGCCTAACAGAGATGAGTGGAGCCGTTTTGTTGTAGTTACACTCCTGAGTGCATAATGTGCCAGGCACTGCTTCAGAGAGCTGATCTAGGAACAGTGCTTTTGCAACCTCTCATGGTCCTCTACCGCAACATTACACTGTAAGTACCAACCAAAGGGGCTGGACGTGTTTCCTTTTCTTATATCGCTGTTATATTTATCAGGGTTGTCTGCCAAGCACATCGATGTTCTAAAGGTTCATAGTGTTATAAAAAATATTTAATAATGTATAATTTGTTAGAGATGGTATTTGAATGCATTTGCTGCTGCTTACTGATACCATGCCATAATCACAAAATATCATCGCAAACACTGTTAAAAAAAAAAAAAAAAAAAAGAAGAACTTATTAAACATATTTGGTAATCTTTGCCACATCAAACAATATATCCCTTATGACACTGGTCACTTGTGCAATGTAAAATATTATTATTATTATTATTATTATTATTATTATTATTATTATTATTGTTATCACAGTAAAAAAAAAAAGTGAGGTGGTCTTGAAACTCAGGGTTTGGTAACATGATCTGCACTGATATGGAATCCTATATCAGTATCCACATCCATTAAATAGCATAGCTGTATTTCCATCTGAAGAAGGTGCCTGAGAAGTTTGGATTTGATAATGGAGCTGGTGGAGTGTGCATCATAGCTGAGGCAGTGGTGGAACAGTCTGCTGGAGAGAATGTGGGGGGTTCTAGTTTTGTTTGTTTGTTTTTTTGTTGTTTTTTTTCCCTTGTCTTTTTTTTTTTTTTTTACTGTGGCAATGCACAGTATTCTAACAATAAATGGAGTATATAAAACACTTTGGTCATATCCCTGGAGTGCTCTTTGACATGTGGGGACTGGCTGTGCATATTATGGTCAACTTGATGATGACTACAAAGACAGAGCTACAGAATGGTGAGAGAAGTTTTTCTGAAGATCACTCGAGCACAGTTTTTTGTTTGTTTATTTGTTTTAAGGCAAAACCTAAAATGTCATTGAGGCGTCCGATCTCCTTTTACACCAATCCAACTAGCTAACAGCCAACGTATGAATCTGTATACTAAGGAAGCCCAGCACGTTTGTGTTGTTGGAAAGGACAACTTGGGCTCCTCTCCATAGTCTAATACAATGATGAAAGCTAATTCTGTTGGCTTTGCATGACTAGATGGTTTGTAAATTGTCCTCCAGAAATAGGAGTACCCTTGGTGAAGATGAAAGAATGTCATAAAAAAAAAAAGACCATCATAATACACCAAAAATGTGAGAAAGGTAACCTTTTGAAGTAAAGTTGTTCATAGAATAACAGTCCTTTATAAATTGTTATTAAATATCTGAAGCCATATCACATTATAGCTAGGTGAATACGAAGAGCAGTGTTCGAGACTTCCATGCCACTAGGGGGTGTGCTATTTTGGTGTGGGAGATCAAATAAAATGCATAGTTGACAATAACGCAGATGGAGGATAATGGATCATGATGACAGCGACATGACATAAGGCCACATGTGAGGTATGAGACCTCTAAAGGGGCGTGTCTGTCTGTGTATAAACCCAGTACAGCATGTCTTACTGGCATATGGACTCCAAACAACAACAACAAAAAAGCAACAGTTAATACTGGATTCTCCCCCATGGTTCTGAACACCAGAAGCTGTCAGGTAAGCCTTTTGAGTCGGATCTTGGTCCAGACGCGACACCTTCCCTCTCATAGTGATGCTGCCTCGAACAGCTGCCTCGGGCTGCTGACTCTTCCCAGCGAATGTTGTAGGTGTGAGTCACCGGGATCAGAACAGAACGGAAGGTCATGGGCTGCCATGACATCACTGAGGTGATTGATTAATATTCACCAAAAGCACATTAGAGGTACATCATAACTAAAGAGTTCATCAATCATAATTGATGCCCATTTCTGGAGATTCCTAACCATTGGTATCTATGGCTACAAGTTACAGGAGTTTTAAGATGCGCAGTTTGGTTTATTGTCATTTTGTTGGAAGGTCTGTGTCATGTCTGGTATTAAAGCTGCACTGTATCTCACTTTATGGTCAGTGCTGACTATGCAAGGCCAAAATATTAAATGAGCACTCTGAAAAATGAAGAAAATGTCAGATGAGTTTTTTTTTTGTGGGTGTTTTGTGTCTAGTCATGACGTTATAATAATCCAAACATGCAGAGAAGCGAAACAGTGCTGGTCTAAATGCCAAAATCTGCACAAATTAGAACATTTTCTGTTTTAGCCTATGAACAAAATGAGCTCAGATATCCTGATGCCGTCTGAGCTGATGTCATGGGAATTCATCACCAGTCAGAATGTACATGATTTAATTTCTTAAAATGAAAATGTTACAATTTAATGTAATAAATTCTCCCAAATTAAACCCCAAAGCAGTGCTGTCATTTTAAAAATCTCTGCATGTTGAGCTCAGGTTGACCTTTTAGCTCCCAGCAGCCTGCATATTAAACGGCCTGTACTCTTCCCCCTCACTCTCTTATGACGTTAAATCCCACAGCGCAGAGGCAGCATGTGTGTGGAAAGGATCTGCAAACCACTAATCATGTACTTGCAGTAGTGACTGTACCAAACAAAAGCACCATCTGGGAGCTCCGTGAATGGGAGCAGTCGACAAGCGTTATGGACGCTCATAATTATTGGCTCACTGCTGGTGCAGGTAATGGCGACGTTGGCGTTGGATTATTAAGTGCTGACGTGTGTCATCGAGTGATCACGTGTAATATGGCACACGTCTATGGCTTATCCTTATCGTCCAGGATTGGAGGTCAAATTTTGAATTTAATTCTGATTGGACAGGTTTTTGGTGCATGCACTAGAGTGCTGGTTATTGGATGATCGGTGCAGTTGTAATATGCTGGGCACTTCCTGGTGCTGTATTTGGGCACAATGAGAAAATTGTGTAACAAAGAACAACAGTAAGCACAAGAAAGCATTACAACTCGCATCTAGTGCAATATGGCTTTGACAGATTTATAAGATTTGACATATATAATATAATATGTACCTCTAAATGGCCTCTTTCATAAATGAATGACCTATGGTTAAACAAAAACGCTATATATGGGGTGTGTGTGTGTGTGTATATATATATGCATATATAATGTATGCTGTATTTAGTGATAACATGAACAGTATTTGCAAATACATTTACAGTGTAAATATTTAAGCAGCATTGGGACAAAACGCCAATAAAAGTCGACTCGACTTACAGGACAGCATTCCAGTTGTTCATCTGATTTCAGCGTACAATAGTGTACAATAGTACAATAGCTGTGGTGGAAAACAACTTTGACTTGACTGTAAAATGTATAGTGACGTATTGGGTACAGAGCTAAAATAACTGCAATGGAACAGGAGAAGATCGGTTAAAACGTCTACACCACTCACTTGGCCTCCTCTGCTTTTTTTTGTGGTTGTGGTTTTAAAATCAATTATTTTTTCCCCTAGAATTCCCAGAAGGTCCTAGCATTCTGTTTCTTGAGTGTTTTGACTTTCTCAGAGCATATAATACATGTTTTCATTTAATATGCTTCTGTTTATACCTCTCCTCGGTGTTCAATGGTACAGCAAGTAATTCAGAAAAAAAAGACTTTATAGCTTCCTCAAAGTCCATCAAACTAATTCAGCATTTGCTATCAAATGGCAAACAAATGACAAGTTTCACCGTAATTACTGTTGTCACTGTCAAAGTAATGCAGTACCAGCTGATAACTTGTTGTTGTTTGCTTATAACTAGCAAAAGTTTTACCATACATATGTGTGTAGTGAGTCAAGTGTCCTCGGACTGACAACTAGCTATGGAGAAGCACTCCGTATGTTTTATCTCCACTTTACATGCTAAACTCCAGAGACTGCAGAGGAAACAATCCCTCTGTCCTCCTTGTTTAGAACATTAATTGGAATGGTTTTGTAGAACACCACAGGGTCCTTAAATATCAGCAAATGCACTTCAAACAAAGGTACATCAGCCATGTTTTGTTGTTCCAAGAACTCCACCTGGCTTGGTTGGGAAGGGTTTTCTTTTGATGTTTGGATTAAATAATTCATTTTAATTTAGAAATTTCTTTGTCCTACTGTGCTGTAAGAACAGGTCAGAGGGACGCTAATGGCTGGAAGAAGAGCTCTGGTAATATTCAAGAAGAGTGTGAGTTCTTAGAGGAGCTGGGATCGTAAGTAAATTTTTTGTTTGTTTGGTTTTTTTTTTTTTATCCTAATAGTTAAGATGAAAATGTAGCTGTGGTTTTTTTTGTCGTTGTTTTTTTTTTTTACTTTCAAAGATTTTTATCAGTGTTCACACTGTTATGTAATAAGTTCAGGTCTACTACTGTGCATGGAATTCCTAGTGATTACAAGACCACAGGTTATTCTCAGTCTCGCCGTATTTGGGCAGTACAACAAAAGGCTTTGAGCTTGTATGTTAACACTTACCTGTCGGCATCCAGTCTGTGGTAATCCTGTCAGTGTGCAAATGTGCTTCAAATGACAAAGAGGAGCCGTGTGTGATTATCAGGTATGCTATTTTAATGAAAAAGGTTACAAAAAAAATCTACAATTCTGCAGAGGGCAAGCAGGGACTCTGGGAGGACTAACTATGACAGTATAACTATAAAGTGGGAGAACCAGCAGGTAACAAAAGGCATGAGGGAGTACTTGTATATAAAGCGTCCAGCCACTCACTGCCACAAACTTGTGAAATAGGAGGACGACAGAATCTAAATATCCCGGTTTATCAAAACGCTCTACGACCATGAACCCTCCAGCTCTGCACCTTCAGCTACAAAAAAACTATTAGTAAAATGCCTGGGTAATCAAATAAGTTTTCAATATCGACTTTAAGACTAAGACTGTGTCTGAGTCCTGAACACTAGTTGGAAGGAAGGTCCATAACTGTGGGGCTTTGTAAGAGAAAGATCTGCCCCCTGCTGTAAGTGTTGATAATCTGAGGTACCCACAAGTAACCAGCACCTCTTGATCGAAGCAGGCGAGATGATTCATAAGAGAGCAGAAATTCATTCAGGTATTGTGGAGCATGACCATTTACTGCAATATGTGGTGTTATAACAGTAGTAGTAGTAGTAGTAGTAGTTTATAATCAGTGCGAAATTTGACTGAGAGCCAGTGCAGTGAGAATAAGATAGGCGTGATATGTTCATATCTTCTAGTTCCACCTGCTGCATTTTGGACTAACTGAAGCTTATTTATGCTCCTACTGGAACATCCAGACAGCAAGGCATTACAATGATTCAACGTAGAGGTAACAAAAGCATGAAATTAACTTCTTATCGTGGCAATGTTCCTGAGGTGAAAGAAGACCGTCCTAGTGATTATTATCTTCAAATCAAAGGCTGGGATCAATATTCACACCAAGGTCTTTTACTGCTGTCCTTGACGTATCTGTAGGACCCACCCAGAGTTGCTTTGTAATCAGAAAGATTCCTTCTATTTGCCTGTGGTCCAAGTAAGTAAAGAACTTCTGTCTTATCAGAATTTAGTAAAAGGAAATTTCCCAGCATCCACTGCCTAATGTCCTGTACACATTCCTCTTCTTTATTAAGCTGGTGTCTCTCACCTGGTTTTGCCAAAATGTCTACATGTGTATCATCAGCATACCAGTGCAAGCTGACGTCGTGCTTATGAATACTTTCACCCAGAGGCAGCATATACAAAGAAAAGTGGTCCTAAAACAGAACCTTGAGGAACACAATACTTTACCTTAATCTGTACAGAAGATTCACCATTTACATCAACAAACTGAAAATGATCAGTCAGGTAAGACCTGCAACAGTAGAGAGCGGTTCCCTTAACTCAGACATTTTCTAGTCTAGATGAGAATAGTATGATCTACAGTGACACAAGCAAGGACACACAACCCTAATCAGAGGCCAGTAGATCATTTACCACTTTAACCAGTGCTTTCTCTGTACTATGATAAAGCCAAAATCCTGGCTGATGCATTTCAGGAATGTTGTTTTTGTGTAGGTAAGAACACAGCTGTTGCGTTACAACTCTTTCTAGGACCTTGGAGATAAACGGGAGGTTTGATATTTGTCTATATTTGGACAATTGACAGGGGCATAGGTAAGGGATCTAGAATACATGTTGATGATTTGGATGTGGAAACGTGAAATTAGCTTATTAAGAAGAATAAAACCTAATTGCTCACCTGATATGGCTAAACTGATTTCGACGTGGTTTATCACATTAAATTAATAGCGTGCAATTTCTGCCTTATGTTTTCAATTTTATTGTTGGGGGAGGGGAGGAGTCACTACCACATGTTGATGCCATTGATGCCTCTGTGGTGGTGTTATTCTTAGTTAGTTTTGCTACAGTATCAAAGAAAAATCTAGGATTATTTTTATTGTAGTGTGGAGAGAGAATTGACTTTAGCAACACAAAGTGCTTTTCTATAGCTCAGTAGACTTCTTCCAGACTGATTGGAATACAGCCAATTTAGTTTTTCCAGACTGATTGGAATACTTCTTCCAGACTAATTGGAATACAACCAATTTAGTTTTAATTTTCAAGTTGTCTTAAGGTGCATGTGTAATCGTTATATCAAGGTGCTAGTTTTTATTCTCAAATCATTTTTCTGGAGATAGGTTGTCTAGAGTATAGCGGAATAATGATTCTAAGCAATCTAATCAAGTTGTGTGGTGTCAGATGGTGAACTAATCCATGCGGATAGCTCTGGAAGATTACTGATAAAACCATTAGCATTAGCTGGTGTAAATGTGCATTTAATGCGGTAGCATGGTGGAATGCACCTATTTTAGCTAACACATTTTAAATGAGATGGGGAAATGGCTTCAGACTGTGGCAGTGTAACATTTTCTATGTTTAACCTAAATGTTGGTATAAGATCGAGTATGAGGGACTTCAGAATGATCAAAATAAATATAAATGCTCCAAAAATTAATGCATTGTCTACTGAAACAACCAGGTTTGAGATTGTAAATAATAATTAGCGAGAACTGACTGAGTAGACTTGTTTTTTTTGGGGGGGGGTATGTATGTTATGGTAGTATAAAGAACCTCAAATGTGGTAAATTTGTGCTGAGGTTTTCATGTGATGCTCAGACTGTCATAATAACTGCGACATCTCTTCTACCAGTTAAAATGGGGCTGATGAATGTAGGACTAGCCTCATTTGATGCTGTGTAGTTGTTTTGTTTAGTCAGTGTTTCTGTTAAACACAGTATATTAAACATCTTGATCAGTAATAGTTTCACTGACAAGCACTTTAAATGTAATAGATCTAATATTTGATGGTCCTAACTTCAGATCAAAAGTGCTGGCTGTGTAATCGGTATAATCTCATTTTACCTTAATTAGGTTACTAGAGCAAACTTTGTATTTCTACATAACAGGCTTTCTAAGTAGGATGGAAGAAGTGTTTTCAGAATGTAAACTAATGTATATTGTGAGGAGTAAGAAAGGGCAGCTGACCAAAGAGTTGAAGAGTGCAGTAAAGAGTGCTAACAAGTGTAGTAATGTAGTAACTCAGCAGGTAGCTGAGCGTAAAGAACACCAGACCTCTGAAATGAATGAATTTTTATGGACTGATCTGTAAACTATCACCATAATCAAATAGAGGGAGTAATGTGGACAACAGTAAGGTTAATAGAATGAAAGAAGGAAAAAAAAAAACAGGTTTGGCATTGATCTTTTACTGCAGCTTAGTGATATGGTGAAAGAGATTGAGATGATTAACCAAAAAGACTAGATATTTATAATAAATATATACGACCAAAAGTATGTGGACATTTGACCATCACAACTATATGAGGTTGGTTGACACCCCACTATAAAACCATGGGTAATATGGTCTCCACACCGCAACCACCCCTTTCCAGCTATAACTGGAACTTTCCAAAAGATGATTTGTGCCTATTCAGTCAACGGTGTATTTGTGAGGTCAGGTAGTGATGTTGGACTAGAAGGCTGTTCTCACAACCGGTATTCCAAATATGGATGCCAGTCATTGGACTTCCTCCACACCAAAATTGCCAAACCAAGGACCTCACTTTGTGGACATGGACACAAGCTGAAACATAGTTGGAAGCGCATAACTATCTAACTAGAATGTCTTTGTATGCTGTAGCCTAGAACATCAGATGTTGGGTGTTGGTAAACCTGATTACCTAGTATCCTCCTTGGATAGGATACTTCCATAGCCTCAAAAATAAAATAGATTTTGGTGTATAATTTTTAAAGCCTGTTATTGTAGAGATAAACACAAAAGATTTTATCTTCCAAGATGTTATATATCTGTGCATTGTTTCCTTTCACCCCCCCCCCCCCCCCAACTCCCTGACTTTTAATAGCAAAACAAATCTGTCATCATTTCTAGCAATGTTTTTGACAAGTTAATCCAGATATGGTTAAAATTAAACCAAATATCAGGATTTTAGAAATGAAAGGAGCAGAAAGAGAGAGAGGGAGACAGGAAGAGCAAAAAGAGGGCAGACAACTTCTAACCCATTTCTATCAGAAGACAGGTGAATCTGAAGTGTGCCAAGTAGAGGCTAAATAAGTTGTAACCAAGCTAGTTAGACATATTTGCTATCGTTTACAAAAATAACAAACGGATAAAAAGGAACTTCATTTATTGCTGAAAACAGCTAATTAATTTTAGTTAATGTAAGAGACTTTCCAGAAGCAGTGATGGTAATTAAAAGAGAAAAAGTAGCTTGCTAGGGCACCTCTTCACTAGCTGCTGATATGAGATGAAGTGAGCTCATCCAAGTAGGTACCTGGTTAAGCAGCTAATCTCAACTTCTAAGAAACCATTTGTTGAACAGTTCAGTATATCAGTCCAGATCATGAATGAATGAGCCAAAGGTGATGGTGGAAAGGTAAAATTCCCTCTGTGGGATTAAGGAAGAAACCTAGGGAGAATCAAAACGGCTAGTAACAAGTCCATGCTTTATTACGTGATTTGTAGTCCAAGTAGTCCGGTTACTTCAGTGGGGCTGTGGTCGGCAGAATCTTTCTGACATAGTGACTGCAGATCATTTATTATCAGTATCGGTTCAGCAGGAACGGGATTTTTTTGTTAGATTTTTTGTTGCCAATGAGTCAAGTTCAGTGTTGGCATCATCTCTGCAGTAGCATGTAAATAAAATTTAACTGTCTATATGCAGTACAGCCATGTAGGTGTGTGTGTGTGTGTGTGTGTGTGTGTGTGTGTGTGTGTGTGTGTGTGTATACACACATACAGAATCCATTTCAAGAAATTGCTTACAAAGGCTAGTTGGAACTCTACAGTGTGTGGTTTCTCTTGTGTTGAGTTTGGGGTCTACTGCTTTGTGACTCTACTGTTGTTCTTGGATGCATTTCATTTCACTGAAACACCTGAATTCATTCATTACGAGTGCTGTACACATTCAAATGGTCATATTGTAACATGTAAATTCACCACCAATAAGGAAGCCATGGAACAAGTGGGGCATTTCTTGCCATCCGATCTTAGTCTTATGAATCTCTAATGGCATATTGAGGTTGGTTAAAGTATTTTGAATCTATAGGAATTTTTTTTTTAGAGCACTGACATTGTGAAATCAGGAGATGAGTCAGTGGCATTACAGGATTATAGCATAAATTGCCTATGGTAAAGTATTAACAGAAACCAGGTGCATATTAGTTATATAGAAAATAACACTGAATCTAATTTTGACCCTTGTATGACGCCTACAGAAGTCAAATGAAGGTGAGAAAGATTCTATTCTATTCTTACACAGTGTGAACCATGTGCATGAACCAAGCTGCAGAATATGTTCCCCCCCCCCCATTTGTAATCCCCATCCTTCATTGTTCACCCTTGTTTTCCCCTAATCTATGTATTCTATCAATTGTTTTCCTATTTTGTTTGTAGGCCTGTGTTTCATGTTTACGATAATCTAAGATAATATTGTAAAAATCCAACAGAAAGTTTGTTTTTTAAAATGTTAAAATGTTTCTTTGAGACTAACTGATTTTCTCCTTTGTTTTGTCTTTACAGTGTTTCAGGTGGTGAATTATTCAACAGGATCTTAGTTCAAGGGACATACTGAGAAAGATCCTAGTCTAGTTACCATACAAGCTCTGGAGGGAGTTGATGCCCTGCACAAGAAGAGTATAGTATACCATGATCTCAAAGTATAGAGCCAGAGAGTTTGCTGTACTACAGTAAATATGAGAACACCAAAAGAATGATCAGTGTCTTTGGCTTTTCCAAGATGAACAATAAAGATTTAATGTCCACAGCTGGTGGTCTTCCAGGTTACGTGGGTAAAGATGTCCTGTGGACTTTACATGTGGGTAGTGAGAGATACATTGCAACATTTGCACCAACTCCAGAGGTGTTGGAACTGAAGCCATATAGTAAAACAGTGGACTACATGTCTATGGGTCTTTGAGCAATCATCAATATTACGAGGTCTTGAGTCACCTGAAGTTCCACTGTACCATCTCCAAAACACCAGAGGTACCACGCATACTGCATAAATACCTTAGTTTATGTTCATTAACTGGTATCTATTGAGTGCTATATACAGAAACAAGAGTTTGATAGCATTGGAAGGAAGGCTTATGAAGGAAGTGATGTTATTTAATGGTGTAGTTAGTGAAGGGGTTCCCCCTAGTGGAGGGATATGCACATAAACCCACAGCCACCCACCACCATAGTTCATTTCTCTGTTATTTTTCCTTTGAACACATATTATTGTAGTTTGATATTATATTGACCATACATGCATTTTAAAAAAGTCTAATCAGGAAAGACCATAAATTTTGCTATACTGGTTATATATGGTAAAAATATAATGTTCTTAACCATAATTTAATCCTAATACAACTTTAAATATATAATATTCCTATACATTTTTTTTTGTATTTTAATACAAAATAAAGTATATTGTCATAAATCCCTAAGAAGACTAATTTCTACTAGTTTTTAATAGTTTAATATTGTTGACAGTGGTGTATATATATCCAAAGATTTGGCACAAAAGCCATAAATCTCTGTACACCTTCATGACTGCTCTGGTTTTTGCACCTTATCCTGGGGAAGACGAACGCACACACCCACAGATGCTGTTCACGGCCTTCTGCTCAGTCTCTGTTCTCTAGATGCAAGAGACAGACCGCTGCAGAGGTGCTAAGTCGTATGTGCACTGCTGCCAGGGCACAGGGGTTGTATGCAAAGGCGTGTGATGCTATGGCTAATCTTCGAAAACATCACAGACGGCATATGTTTGCACCAGAAGGGAAGGGGGGGGGAGGGGCTGTTTCCCCACCCCACAGCCTTCTGTGGTGGCTGCAGGCTTAAGTTCAAATATTAACCAAGCATTTTTACTACATAAACTGTGTGTGTTAAATAGAGTTAAAGGGATGGGTGGAAAATCAATGTAAGTAATTGGAATTCTTTTTTGAGGAATCAAGTCCATGCAAGCAAGCAATGGTAAGCATATCAGTTTTTTTTTTTTAATGAGGAAGTTGAGCAATGCGACAGCACAGGGCGCTGGTATCGGTGGAAACCACTGTGGGAATATAGAAATTGTACTCACTCATGGCTGCAGTGTTGGGGAGATGCCATCTATTAGGTCTCTCCTCCTCATTGCTTCTGGTTTGGGGGAACAGTCTGGGACTCGGATAATGGCTTCTCCTCAACCACAACACATCCCAGAGGAGGAGTCGGGGGAGGCAGAGATGGGACTAGGACCTTCCAAAAAACCAAAATAAAAGACCCTGTCCTGGACAGGGACGAAAAGAGAGATGAGAAGTTGATATGCCTTTTATAAATAATAAATAAATGGTGTGGTTCTGTGTATATAATTGTGGAGGTTAGTGTATTCTTTCTCTACAAAAATGTAAATATTTTTTACATAAATACTGTATTTATTGTAAATCATGCATTGTGTTATTTAGATAGAAAGATACTTCAATGTAGAAGTATGAACACCTCATTAAAATGGCAATTAAAATGATTACCACAAATCACAAGCTTTACTATGAATAGGGTGTTTATTGATTTGATTAATCATTACTATAGTAAGGCAATGTACTGGGAGGGAAAAGGAATTGAGTTAATTGTTAATAATACCAAGATGTATTAAATTCCCTAAAGTGAGTACACCCCTAACATTTTCAATGTTACAGTACACCCCTTTTCATTGTCCAATACCAAAGACATGGCAATTTGATACAATGTAAAGTAGTCAGTGCACAGCTTGTATAAATAACGGTGTAAATTAGCTGTGCCCTCAAAATAACTCGACACACAGCAATCAATGTCTAAACTGCTGGCAATGAAAGTGAGAGTGTAGATCAGGGTTTTTTTTTTTTTTTTTTTTTGAGATTTCTAATTTCATTGCTGCCATAGCAACAACTGGCAATGCAAACAGATATGTCATTAATGCAGTGGCCATTTGTATTAAAATGCTTTGCCCCTGGAAAGGATAAATCCTTAATTCTTATGGTCTGAAGTTGTTCAATAAACCAATCAGCAAGTCTTCTCTTAGTTTCTCCAGTATAAAGCTGATTACATCTCTTGCATGTTAATACGGTAGAGACAATTCCTGTAGTGATGCATGAGGAAGAATGGTGGATTACAATTGATCCTTTTGTACCAGTTATTTTAGTAGCTGTGTTTAATAAATGTACATGTAGACCATCTAGAGCAGTTGGAGGAGGCAAGGGGAAATCACCTGTGGTGACCACAGGAAACTGATGATTAATTAGGAAAATTAATTAGAACTGATTACTTAATAAAATAAGAAAAAATGATATAACCTTATCTAATTCTGAAGCACAAGGACTTTATAACAATGCCTTTATCAGCAGCATCCATTGAGATGTGGCCTTATGTGAAGCCAATAAGCACCGGAACAAATTAGCTGTTCAGAATTCACTGGACTTGTTTTCCAAATCTGGCTCAGTCAGCTGCTACATTGGCATTGTGTACTCTTTTCTCGATAGCAGTCTTGTTACCAGTAGGTTCTGTATCCTACTCTCATTTTGCTGAAGATTCTGGAACTGATTTATTGCTGGCGACATGACAAAAATGTATGTGTCCATCAGCAACAAGCACTTATGTTTACATTTATGGAATCTGGACTCTTATCCAGAGTGACTTACGAAAGTGCTTAGTCATCTACTTCTAGAAGGCATCCTGTACGTTAGGATAGAGTCCAAGATACTATTCTAGGATACTGGTACATAGAGGAGTCAATGCTTATGCATAGAAATAATTACAAAATGAGTCTAAGTGCAATACCAAACAATAAATATTGTATAAATAAGAGACAGAACAAGCACCTGGATAGTTTCCCATAAGAGAAAGTATACTTTACAAATTGAAACATAAGTCAGTAATGACAACTGGTCACCCAGAGTTATACCAAGGTTACCATGGTAAGGATCGGATGTTCCAGAAGCTTGGACCTGCGGGGGTTAAGCTTCTTATAATCTATCTTTCATGTAACAATGTCAACCATGCTGAGATATGACTGGAAACCTAAATGTCAGAAGGTGTGAAGGAAAGGATTAGTTGAGTGTCATAGCAGAAGTAGGAGAAGCCATGAGAAAATATTACATGTCCAAGACAGCAAGTGTAAAGAGAAAAAAGAAGAGGACCTAGCAATGTGCCCTGGGGGACACCAGTGGATAGTCTGCATGGATTGGATTTGGATCCTCTCCTTGTTATCTGATAGGACTGTACCCCCCCCCCCTCCTAGACAGGACTGGAGACATTTCTATGCAGTGCCAGTGACTCTGATAAGAGAAACCAGAGAGGAGGCTGTGGTTTACTGTATCAAAGGCTGGCGAAAGATCTAGAAGAATAAGGGTAGATGACAGTTTGTCAGCTCTGGCAGCATGAAGTTTCTCGGTCACTGCTATGAGGGCATTTTCTGCGGAATGTGCCAGTTTGAAGCGTGTGAGAAAAGAGACAAATAATTATAGACTGCTCATTCAAGAGGAGTGATATTGGTCAGTAATTGCATGTCAAAAAGAGACAAATAATTATAGACTCCTCATTCAAGAGGAGTGATATTGGTCTATTGCATGTCAAGGCTGTCAGGTGTGGACTTCTTTAGGATTGGTACCATCCTGGCAGTCTTGAATTCAGTAGACACACATCTCGAGAATAACTAGTTGTTGATGATGGTAGAGGTCGATGGAAAAAGATCTATAGAAAATTTCTGAAATGGAGTGGAAGGAATGAGATCCAGCAAGCAGGTATTTTTGCTGGATGTAAGGAATTGAAGGATTGTGTCTGTGTAGAGAGGAGAAGAAGAAGCCAAATAGTTTGTTGTAGGTGTGTGGTGGGAGGAGTGGTAACAGAGGAAAAGGACTGGCAGATTCTTGCATCCTCTTCTCAAAGAAGGTGACGAAGTTTGCATGGATCAGATGCTGAGAGTAGGGAGAGAGAGGGATGATAGAAAGTGATGATCTGACAGTTGGAGGAGGATGAGTACAATGTCCAGTGATGGGCTGGCTGAAAATCAGGTCCAGAACATTCCTACTCTGAGTCGGAGGAGACTGGTTGTTGGTGAAGTAATGCTAAAGCTAAGATGAAGTGAGCCTTCTGGACAGCACTTTGGCAATTCCTGAGCCCACCTGCCACCATGGTCTGTGACTATGATGACCACTTAAGGTAGATGAAGTTGCTGGTATTGCAGTGTCTATGGTGATGGTGTCTACAAGATCTGTGGAACATGCCTACAGAAACTTCTCCCAAATGAAAACAAAACACTGTAAATTGAAAGGTTACAGTAAGTTAACCAGACATTACTTGAACTTCTTAAACAGTCTGAAGTTTGCTTAAACTTACACTGAATTTGGGTAAATAAACTTTATGTATTACTTCTAATTCAGTACTTATTCTGATATTTTTGGTTTTAAATGACCTGGGGAAGAAAATGCATTTCAATCGAGACTGACTCAAATACTCCAACATTAACATCCAGTTCCTGGATGACTCACTTGTGAAATTATGTAGAGACCCTTAATTGTGGCACCCTTCCCACTGAACCAATTGACCTTTACTCCTATAAATGTTTAATGACAAACTGAGATTGGTAAAAGCTGTTTGAATTCTATAAGAAGCTGTCTGCTATGACTGTCAACCCCACAATATCTATTTATGAGTGTTTATTTTTATGAACGTTTATACATTATTCGTCAAAATGTATTTATATAGTGCTTTTTACAACAACCGTTGTCTCATAGCAGCTTTACAGACGTCTAAGTCCAAGCCCCCAATGAGCAAGCCAAGAGAGACAGTAGCAAGGAAAAACTCCCTGAGAGCGTGAGGAAAAAACCTTGAGAGGAACCAAGACTCATCCTATTCTGGCCGACCATCGGCGCTAATTGTTATTAGCATGTACAACTGCGGTTATTGGAATTTTACCCATACA
>JAOYMR010000020.1:3638481-3660608 GCA_025802075.1 Tenebrosternarchus preto
CTTATAAAGTGTTCTTCTTATGAAGTGTTCTTATGAAGTGTTCTTCTTATGAAGTGTTCTTCTTATAAAGTGTTCTTATGAAGTGTTCTTCTTATAAAGTGTTCTTCTTATAAAGTGTTCTTATAAAGTGTTCTTCTTAGGAAGTGTTCTTCTTATGAAGTGTTCTTCTTATGAAGTATTCTTCGCTACTGATAATATGTGTTATTTATAGAGCACTTCTCAAAAAAGGGGCATTGATTCATTTTTCTGGACTCAGGCTTCTTTTTGCAAATCTTCACAAAAGAATTGGCAATAAAAAATTAAGAAATAACCAGACTAAAAAGAATAAGACTAATACAATGAAATGCATTAAATGCATAAACAAAGTACAAAAATAAAATAGATACATATTTAAATGTTTTTGTTTTTTAAATATTTCTATTGGCCACCTAACAGAACATGGTAGGGAGTTTCATAGTTTAGAACATAAAAACTATATATATATGTGAAATGTATCAAAGCCATATTGCACTAGATGTGAGATGTAATGCTTTCTTGTGCTTATTCTTTGTTACACAATGCTTTTCTTTGTCACACAATTTTCTCATTGTGCCCAAATACAAGACTATATTACAACTGCACCAATCATCCAATAACCAGCACACAGCTACTTCAGTACTTTACAAATTTCACTCCAACATCCAACATACCCACTGCTTATTACCAGTAAAATAAAAAAACTACAGCAAGACACAGTAAAGAGGTACCATGAGTTCTTTTAACTGACCAGTGGCCTGAAGTTCTGTTCTATGCATCAACGGTGCGGTGACTTGCTCTGACCATTTTTCCCACTCTGTTGCCTACAGATTATTCATCCAACTGATACAGAGAAGTATAAAACAATCTTGGCCATAGAAGAATAAAATCATGCCTTCAGGTTATACTTGAAAGAGTGTAAAAACACCTCAGCCGGAACTAGTTTAGCCTGGAGGTTCACCTACTTAAAACTGCAGGCACAATGGCTGCCATTTCAACTGTGTGTCCTATTTGGCCTCTGTTTGAATCCCTGCTCTGCCGCCTATAAATCAGTGAAACAGCATTTTATTAAACTGGGAAGGAACACCACATATTTTAACAGAGGAAAACCCAGATGGAAGTTCCCCACTTAAAAAAAAACACCCCCTCTGAGACGCTTGTTAGCATCTCAAAGTTGTCATCATACCACCACAAAACACATTCCAAACATACAAAACAAATAATACACAAACACATCACACAACATATACTGCATACATACATATGTACTATCTACCCAAGCACTTTGGCCAATATCAACCTTTCTGCAAGAACAACCGCACTATAGAGAAAATAACATATTTCGGTCAGCATACTCTATATAGACCTATGTGTATTTCTGTACTGGTTTAGAATTGTTTTAAAATCGTGATGCATGCATATCTTGGTAATATACAAAGTATGTCAGTTATAATAATTCCATGACTTAGAAGTCTGCAAATGTGTAAATTTGCACTGTTTTGTTGCAAAATTGCATCTTTCAGGCATATAATACAATGATATATACATATTCTTATATACAATATATAAGGACATATTGTATATATGACATTTCAGCACATATTTGTCTCTGAGTGCTCTCAAAATATATTAAAAATTTCAAGCAATTGTTAATGAAATTCTGGTTCCATTTAAATCCCAAAGAGAAGATGGTGGTAGGCCATCTCATAAGGACTTGAGTACTGAATGAAGACTACACCAACTTCCCAGTATTAGCAAAAACTGCCAAGTGCACCAAGGTTAATAAATGCTGCAGGCTTTGCCAACTGAGAATGGATTCTTATTCGGTTGGCAAGTCGCAAGTGGACAAGAGCAACTGTGCACATAATAGTTCCATCTGCATGAAGATGTGGATGGGCTCTTCAGGGGATGCTGCTCGCTGCATTATGTTGTTGATATTCATTGAGAGGCTGAACAATACAGGACCAAAAACCAGTCCTTGAGGAACATGTTTGATTACATGCAATAAAAGAGACGATATGCTATGTTACAATTTTCTGCAGATGTTTCTCTTAACCACATATACAGACCACAAAGATGCTGAAGTTGTAAAGTCAGTGAAGATATGTTATTTATATCGGAATAAATAATTCAGTTAATCAAAATCTACAATAACTTTACACTTTAGTATGGCAGAGTTAATACTGTAATAGATTGAATCAGGATGTTAAGACAGTTCAAGCCTTTCTTCCAGAGCCACTGAGTGCAGTGAAGAAACACATTTTTTCAAGGAAACAACTTATAAACTGTATTTCCAAATCAACATGGAATATCTAGAACCATCTGTATTCCCACTTACACATGACAGCATTGCTAAAATAGAATTATCTAGAGATCTACATCTCAGGATACCAGCAGTGCTTCCTCCCTCCCTCCCTCCCATAGAAACATCAAACACAGGTTTGTAATTAACAAGTTGTCTTGCACAGGTTTCACTCCATTCACTAGTTGAATCACCTCACCAGAGACTCTCCTCCAGGATGTGAAGGATAACAAGAGAAATCCTGCTGTGCTGCTTTTTGGTTAAAAGATCAACGATGCACTTTTTGTAGAGATTTTTAATAGAGATGAGGTCTTATAGTGTTGAAACATGCAGAACACAGATTAACAGAAGATATTTTTACCAAGGTAAGTGGTAACTGGATCTTTCAAACCAGCATCCAACTCTTTCTTCAGTGTGAAGTAAATAAGAAGTATAAATGCTTTGGCTTTGTATTGATTCTACTATACATTTTTAAAACTGCAAAAAAAAAATAGCAAAATAATGCTCTGATGCCAAAATGACTTTATTTTTATCTGAGAATACAACCTGTATGTTAAGTGTCATGGGTTCTACTCAAGTCAGTAATAAAATAAATCGCCCAAAATAGTAAACATTTACAGTCAGGGATGTCCTTAATAAGAACCTGATTTAATACCATTAAAGATAATTGAGTCCACTGACCTATGGCTGATGACAAATGGAAACACTATTTATTTAGTGAAAACGCACCTGGCAGACTGATGCGCCCCTCCTCTTCTGTTGTGAAGGTGTGTAGTCTACAACATTGGTTATTTCTCTGCCTCCCCACAAACTAATCTGTCCAGACCGCAGCGAGCTTTTGGCAGGAGAGTCAGAGCGGAGCATCTTATAGCGCACTTGCCTCTAGGTAAGTCAAAGGACTGGACACGGAATGACTAAGCTGATTTCCATTCCATTCATAAGGACAGTGAAACGTACGCGGGACGGTGTGTAACGGTTAGACAAATATTTTCCTTTTACTATTAATTGTCCAATTACTAGTTTATTTAACCGTGTTAAATGTGTCGTTGACGGTAGAGCACAACGTAGGCAATTTCTAGCGACTCTGGCGATTTCTCGTCTAATCTGTAGTATTGCATAGGCATGTGCACCATTTCAAATCGGACGCTTTACCAATGTCCGTCTCCTTGAGATCAGCGCATCGGCCCCACGCTGTTCTCTGCCACTGTTTTCCTTGCCTAAATCTCAGTAGTTGTCGTAAGAAACGGAGAACATATTGGAGTTGTTACAGACCCGAAGGTAAGGTCAAACGCGTATTAATTACCTAAAATGTATAGTTCAGTAAACCTCATTTAACTATGCAACACCGTGTACTGACTTTATAAACAACCAATACGAAATAGTCTATAAATAGACCCTGCAATTAAATTATCTAAATATATATTTAGGCTATTTAATTGCATGACCTGTTAGTATGTTTACATAGTCCGGTTGTGTATGGTGCATAGATATGCTTCGGGGGCAAGTGGCTCCAGTGTACCTAGCGCGCAAACGATAGTCCCTGCGGAGTTGCATAGTTTGCGTTTTTGCTCGTTATGTGAGAATTCCCTGACGTAGATGCAGCTGGGTCATTATGTGCGGAGGTAGGGTGAAAAAAGGCCAAATTTCACCGACGGTTTGCATGGTACAAACGCCTATATGAAAGACAAGAATAAAAAGTGTAAAATATGTATTTAAACAAGGAAAGACAGGTATTTAGGTAACTTTCAAGTGATCATTTGTATATTTATATCTGTATATCATTTTGTGATATAACATCTTAAATAATCTTAAAAACGTTTGTCACTTAAGGTCAAATCTGTATTTTGTAAAGGCTTTCACGTTTCTCTTTACGTACAATTATGCACCGTCAAATCAGGTGTAAAAACGAGAATAGCACTGGGTAATACTTAATCGTTCATTAGGCTACTTAAACGTGTCAGTCAAATAATATTTGCTGTTGCCTGTTTTACAACATGACTTGTAAATCTGATGAATATCTACGTTATACTTAATAGGATGTTTATACTTCTGTTGTGTTCTGCAGAATAACATATACATTATCCAAGCCCTCTGTCATCATGACTGAGATTAATTAGCTAGTATTTCATTATCTATCACCTCCTAAGATTGTAACAGACCTCTTGAATGGTGTGGGTTAATACTTTGGAGCTGTGAAAGATAAAGAATCATTAACCTGTTATATAACAGGAAAGAGGTTAAGACTTACCGATAGACCAGGAACATGTACCAACTTCTAATCCTTCTCAGTGATTTCAAGTGTTGACAGGCTAACCCATGCCCATACACATGGACTGGATTTTATTTTCTGGAACATTTATCATTTCTACCACTTTTATAGGTCTTTTTTGTGCTGAATTGAACTGTAAACATTGCCACAAATGGTTATAAAATGTTCAAAGTGATTCTGCAGTGTATGATTACTTTGTGTTGGATTTTATTCCAGTGTATGATGCCTTTGTGTTGGATTTTATTCAAGTGTTTACATTTCCCTTAGTATCATTTCTCAAATATGGCCAAATCAAAAAGTCAGAAAGTGTGCTTATACACTCACCTGTTTCACCTGTTTCAAATTATATCTAAAATTGTAAAATCTTCCCTTACAGTTGAAGCACACCTGCTGAAGTAAAGGGCATAAATGTTGAACATTTTTTCCATGCAACTGTGCTTTTCTGGCTGTCTAAAACACACAGCATGGTTCCAATAATACCTCTAAAGATTATAGTAAATTCTCTCTTAGTATCAGGCTTAGCTGACAAATTAAAATGGTCTTAGAATTAGTGTTCCTAGAATTAGTACTGGGTAATGCAGGTCGGCCTTCGGGACACCTATGGAAGGTATTAGCAGCAGCAGCTGACCAAACAAACCCTCAGGCACGCAGTAGTTTGTGGACATCAGCTGGTTGATGAGGTTAAGGAGCAGGCCGGCCTTGCATCATCCTCCAGACTGGGGAAGTGCCTCGTCTGTGGACGGCTCAGCTTTGAATACACCTGAGCACTAGGACTTTGTGATTTCTTTTAACCCTGCACAGTGGGCTCCATGGCTCCTGGAACATTACGACTTGGCTTCACTCCCAACAAGGGTACATACATACAGCGTGTGTGGATTGAACTGCTCAAAATGTGAGTTAGTGAGTGCTCTCGCATTCTAACTCTATTTGCCCTGTTTTTCTATGTGCGGTAGAAATCCCTGTAGAAGCTCACACTAAAATGGGTCGGAAAGAGGCTGACTATGACTGGAAGAAGAGCACTGATAATATTGAAGAAGTGTTTGAGTTCTTAGAGGTGCTGGGATCGTAAGTACATTCTTTCCATAATACCAAGTGTTGTTTTTAACAGTTAGCTTACAAAGTAACATCAGTATATTAAAAATGACAATGCTGTAACTTTTGGACTAAGTTTTGGAGAACAAGACATTCTTAAACAGTTGACTGGTATCAATAAATTAAAAAAGTATCTTAAATATATTTCCAGAATCTTATTTTCCAAAGGCAACGCCTCCTATTGTGAAATTCAGTGGACAATGAACTGCTCTTTGTTCCTTGGTTTTCTTGCTGTTTTGTTGTTGGCACTGGCTATATTAAGAGCAGCAGTAACAATGTTGATGACACAATGCACTGAGAACACTGTTATCTGACTAGTCTCAGGGTAACAACAAGGTATTTTGGATTATGCTGACTGGAGTTATTTATTTATGAAATGGATATACTATGTTACATCAATAATTTTCCTTATATGCTTATGAATAATTTCTAAAGATGCATTCTTTTGAATTGTGTCGGTGTGTATTAGATGCACCTCACACACTCCATGTTTGTCGCTTCTTAACTATTCTGGTTCTGTATACTTTGAGTTATGAGAAACAGCAGACATTTTAAACGCCTAGTGACACCTAGTTTCCAGTTTCCCTCTATTCTTAGAAAAAACATTTTGAGACACATAAGGCTGCTGTGATAAGATGCTGTTATAGAGTTACAGTTAAACTCCAGGACAGAGACAAGGGAGAAACAAGACTGAAGACTGAACACCACTGAGGTGGTAATCCTAACAAAAACATGAACAAAAACACCATGCAGGTGATAAAGGTTCAGGGGGTGCCAGGGCAGAGGCCAAGGTTGACCAATCAGAAGCACAGGAACCATAATGGTATCTTGTAGAGTGAGTCCTTCTGAGGATAAGGACTCCTGACAGTACGTTCCTTTTCATGTGAGACAACAGCAGAATACCAGTAAACCAGCCCAACCCCAGCAGAATAAACCCAGTACAACCATCAGGCTGAGGGGAACAGAAGAAAAAAGGAAGATAACCCCAGAATTTGGACCAGGCCAAAGGGCAAAACTGGTCAAAACAGCAGTAAGTGTTTGGAACACCAGTCAGTGAAGCAGTCTTTGGCTGGATAACTGGTGGCCAGGGAATCTGGATTAATGAAGGAAATAGTCACTGTGCCAAAGACTGGAACCACAACAGAACCTGGAACTTAAGGCTAGGGACCCAAGGCACTGGAAGATGCCAAGCAGGGGGGATGGGAACAGGCTGTGTGTGCTGAACCTGCTCCATTGGCGATTCGGCAGAGGAGAGCAAAACAGCAGGGAGCTGTGAGACCCAATCCCACAGTAATAGAAACTGGTGTTAGGGTTGTGGGAGTTAGACATGATTAAGGCTGATACTGAGTGTGTTAATCACTCCAGCAGACAGGAGCAAGGGTGACTTCCAGAAGAGTTAACTGGATGAAGACAGCCTTGCAACAATCCACATGGAATTTGCAGGAGCTGCAACAAACATCAATTTTCCATAGATATTTTTATTTTCTTTTATCTTCATGTTACAATGAAATGTTTTTTCATTTCTTGTAATGAGGTAGCAAGAGGTAGAATATTAGCATTCTACACGTGGCCTTCATTACAGTACCAGTCAAATGGTTTGACACACCTGGCTGAATGTATGTTTTAATAATAGCATTTTAATCTGATGGATAATCCTTAAAATAGTCTCTAAGACAAATATAAATTGGTAAATGTGTTAGGCTACATATAAACTGATTTTCAACACACACATGTACAATTAGTTGTAGATGCACCTTCAGCAAAAGGTTTTCTTTCAGAACTTTAGTCCCTCACCCTTCAAGTGCTCTGCACTATGAGAATTTCTTCAAGACTGATGGAAAAGCATCACAGGCGGCTGCTTCATGCAGCTGGAGAACAACACAAGTGTGGAGCTGAGGAGGACAGTAAAGGGCGGCTACTTTGAAGG
Source organism: Tenebrosternarchus preto (assembly GCA_025802075.1). Lineage (NCBI taxonomy): Eukaryota > Metazoa > Chordata > Actinopteri > Gymnotiformes > Apteronotidae > Tenebrosternarchus > Tenebrosternarchus preto. The sequence continues at coordinate 3,646,087 of JAOYMR010000020.1, forward strand.
ATCTAAAATCTAAGATAAACAAATATTGATTATCACAGCATAATCACATATGAGTTACTTCATTGGTTTGATATGTTTCTGTTTTTCATTGTAGAAAATACTAAAAATAAGCAATGAGTAGATGTGTCCAAACTTTTGACTGGTACTGTACCTTAATACTAATTCTTCAATGCAGTGAATCATGTGTTGGTCCTCTTGTAGACCAGGTTGGTGTCAAATGGAAACATGGAACATGGAACAGTGGGAAATGCTTCACCTGGGGGATATGAACTAGTGGCTTCCTATAACAAAAACAACCTGAACCAAATCCCTCTGTCCCTTAGCATAAGTCTTCAGAGTGGGGGGGGTGCGAGTGGAGGTGTACCATTACAAAACAACGTTTCTAAATTTGGCATAATTAATGGTTTTCAGGCAAGATATAAAGATATTTCTACGGGATGTAGAATGTTGTAATTAGGTTCTCTTATGTTATTGTGCCATGTGCACAAATGCAGTTCAGTTCATAACATTTGATTTCTGACCCTCACTGTTACACTGTTTTGGAACAAACAGTTTTGGGACGAACAGTTTTGGAATGAACAGTTCTGGAAAAACTTTTCATTACTGAGGCTCATTTATGTAGTCTTATAAAACCACAAGGTGGATATAATTTATGTTAGGGAAAGGTCACAAAAACTTAGCAGCTTTTTTTGTTCTAATATAGAAAAGTAGAGGTTGATTTTCAGTAACACTGACTGCGCCAGACCCTGGGGAGCCTGGAGTTGGTAGTCCAATTAACAGCTATTCGGTGATGCTCCACATTCTTCCTGAATGTGTGTGTGTAAGTGTGTGGGGGTAGATGACTGGGAAACAGTACAGTACAAGCAAACTCTAGCATAAGACATTTTACCGCTGGAAATTGCATGGAATTTAAAGCGTTATGTAGTGGATATGGTGAGATTTGCTTTTAAATAAAGTTTCAAACATCCATACATGTTATAGACCAAGAAAATGAGCAAAATTAGATATACTTTGCAACACACAATTTGTGTCCCAAAATTGTTACTTATCAGAACGATTGCATTGCACTGTCTAATATAAAACAACACAGAATGCAATGATCAGATGTATTCCATTTACAGTAGTTAAAATCCTTTTCTGAGCTTTTTTTTACATTTAGTTTGAAATTACGCATATCCAGCAGCAGCTGCAAGCTTCTGTGGTGAATGTAGGATGTAGTCCAGGGCGCCAGAGAGCTCAGCGCCCTGGATGAAGGAACAGACCACTATTATTTCCATTGCGTAAGGGCTTTCGAGGCCTAATCCCTACCCTGGGACAGTTATTCCAGGTTACAGCTTTAGAAAGATTGAAAGGTGCAGAGAACAAGAAATTAAGCTCTTGCCATGATATTTTAAGACAGGTTATGTTTTCCCAAATTGATCAACTGATTAATTGATTAGCTACCAGTTCCTGCCAAACATCAACCTAGTTCTGATAATTGAAACAGAGCATGCATTACTAAAATTTTACATTTAATACTGCTCTGTTAGGTTTACTTTGGCTTTTTCCAACCTGAAGTAGAGTGAAGACCTCCATCACTTGACTTAATTGTATAGGTCATTTGATTACCCCAGGAGCAGCAATATGTTTTTTGTCAGACTCTAGGTGTTAGAAAACAGATTCCATGCAGGGTTGCAGGGAGCACTGAAGAGTTTGTATAGGAAGTACAGGGTTTTAAAGGTCACCCTCATTAAAAAACTGCTCTGCTCTCAGGAGTAGAAGTGCCACTCTGTAATTTAAATAACAACAAATGAGGGGATCAGTCCACTGCTCTTCTTTTATACCATTAAATGTTCTCAGTAAATGCTTTAACCACTACTACATCTGTCTCTGTCTGTCTGTCTGTCTGTCTGTCTACCTCCCTATGGCTGCCTGTTTAGAGGAGCATTCTCTGAGGTTTTCATGGTGAAGGAGAGAAAAACTGGAAAGCTTTTTGCCATAAAGTGTGTAAAGAAAAAAAGCAAAAGAGATGTCAGCTTGGACAATGAGATTACTGTGTTGAGAAGGTACAATGTCTCAGTCTGCTTAGAAATCTATAAAGGCTATAAATAAACTGTGAGCAAAATGTCTGTATCACACTAGGTTTTTGTTGTTGTTGTTATAGAAATCTCTCCATTATAATATTTTAGGATCAAACATGACAATGTTGTGGGGTTGGAAGATTTCTATGAAAGCCTGACCCACTACTACCTTGTCATGCAGCTGTAAGTTCTTACCCGGTTATGTGCCTTTATATATATATATATACATATGAATTAATATTCAAAGCAGCTGAGTTGTCTTTTGTCTTTTTCATGGTTTTTATTTCTGCAGCGTTTCGGGTGGTGAACTATTTGACCGGATTTTGGACAAGGGGTCGTACTCTGAGAAAGATGCTAGTCTAGTTATCAGACAGGTTATGGAGGGTGTCAACTACCTGCACAAAAATGGCATAGTGCATCGTGATCTCAAGGTATGAAATAACACACACACACACACACACACACACACACACACACACACATGCTCCCTTCAGTGTTAGCTCAAGTTACGTCTGACACGTAACCGGCAGTGGTGGAAGATGTCGTTTGTGCTCCACAGCCAGAGAATCTGTTGTACTACAGTCAGGAGGAGAACTCCAAAATAATGATCAGCGACTTTGGCCTTTCCAAGATAGAGGACAACGGCATCATGTCCACAGCCTGTGGTACTCCGGGCTACGTGGGTAAGCAGACCTTTCAACCATATGCTAATTTACATTAGAATGTATGCATTTCATTATTTATTGTTGAAGTAACTAACTGATGTCTCTTGGCTACAGCTCCTGAGGTACTAGCTCAGAAACCCTACAGTAAAACAGTGGACTGCTGGTCTGTCGGAGTCATCACCTACATTCTGTAAGAAGTGTATTCCTTTGTTATTGCATATAATGGCTTAGCCACCCCAGTACAGGTTCCTTTGGTCGTACCTACAAGACCACCATGGCTCACATACTTAAGATCAGGGTTTTGCATTAGTATGGCACTGTATTTACAAACAGGTTCAAGACTCATTAAACATTGAAATTAAAACTTAATAAAGTAATTGATTACTCAGTGACCAGTTTTAGTCATGTTTTAGTATCCAGGTGTGTTTACCACCATGATGATGTAATTATTGTAGTGTATGAAAGGATCCCCCCCTAGTGGATGAACTGTGTAACTGTAGCTCAGAACTGAGGATACTTATTCCTGCATTATTTCCTCCTTTAGCCTCTGTGGATATCCCCCTTTTTATGAGGAGTCTGAGACTCGACTCTTCTCTAAGATCATGAAAGCCCAGTACGAGTTTGACTCGCCTTTCTGGGATGACATCTCAGAGTCTGGTACATGCCTGCCTTCTCTTAGCAAACCTATGTATAGTTTTTATGTGTTAGTGTGATGTGCTTATGATAGGACCAAATTTAACACTGCATTTATTTTTATGTATGCAACTGCTTATTTAGCAAAGGATTTCATCCGAAACATGATGCAGAAAAATCCAAAATTGCGATACACAGCAGAGCAAGCTCTCAGACATCCTTGGTAAGAAGATTCTCTAGTTTGTCACCTCTAATAAACATTAGGATATTTATATTTGATGCTTGTTTGCACACATGAATGTTTAAGCAGAATTAGCTTAATGAGAATATATCATCTAATGATATCATTGTCAATGCAATATACTGTATTGTCAATGCAAGTTGCAAGCTATTTTTCCGTCCTCCTGTAGTAGGAGCTAGGCTCATAGTTATGTTTACCACCGAGATTAAAGCGTATTATATGTTAAGAAATGGGAGACAGGTTTGTGTATGAATTTGTGTTCAGGATCATGGGAAATACAGCCCGAAGTCAGGATATCTACCATTCTGTCAGCATGCAAATCCAAAAGAACTTTGCCAAGTCCAAGTGGAAGGTAGGCTTCCAAATGCGCTCACTATTTTAAGATTCAGCCTCGCAAGATTTTTCTGGAGTTTTCCTCTGCTGTCCTATTCTCAGTGGGATAATTCATCCAACCTCTGATCTGCTTGCACAATCAGCTTCAGCAATGGCCATTTGATAGTCTCAAGCACGCTGTGCTCATTTCCAGTGCAGACCTGTTTCGGTTAGTTGTGAGCTAGCAGTAGGTCATCTGCAGGCAAATCTCAACCAAAGACCTGTTTGTGTATTCCAGCAAGCCTTTAATGCTACAGTGGTCATCAACCACATGAAGAGGCTTCAGCTTGCCCATTCTGAGGCTTCTGTCAAACAGACCAAGGCTCTACCTCTACTGCCTGACATCAGAGTCACCTCCACATCCACCCCTGAAGCAGAGCACACAAACCTGCTCTCCGACGGTGTGGAAGCCAACAGCATCACACTGTCAAGTAACATGAGCGTGCCCACTGGTCTTGCAGATGTGAAAGGTCAATACATGTCCCTTAAGGTCAGCCACAGGGAAATCACCCATGCTGGGACCCTCACAGCAGTCGAGAAGGGCAAGCAGGTGTACCACTCTGAACCAGCCAACCTAAATGGGTACAGGCCTTCATCCTTTCCTTAGAACTGACATCAGTGACTTGGTGACAATGTTGGAGAACTTTGTGGATCATCTGTTAATCATTCACCTCCTTCCGATTTGGCAGGTATGGAAAGAGAGGCACAATTCGCAATGGTGAAAAATTTCAGACAGGTGTCTGTTCCATCATGTGACCAGTCAAAGAGTCATGAGTCATGAGATCATTTTAAAAGGTAAAGTTAATAAAATTGCAATATATCAACCTACTGTCTCCTTCTTCCAGTACCATCTATTGCAAATATGAGGCTTATATTACATTGCCAACGGATGTTCTAGATATGACCTGTGGGTGTGTGTGTCTTTCTGCAGGTCTGGGACCTGTGTCTCACTGGCAGCTTGGTGTGACCTGGCTTGCTGCTCCCTGGCTGGGGACGTTTAAAAGACAGTTGATCTGTTGCCCGTTCTGACTACTGCTGAGGTTCAGAGGAGTGCTTCCATATCACCACTTACAGACACACACACACACACACACACACACACACACACATATACATGCACACACACACACACATACATGCACATGCATGCAGACACACACACAGAAAGGTACACAAGAACATACATCCATTTATCCGTACAGACATGCACAAACACACACACACACACAAATACTATTAATTTCCAATATATCTCTATAAGCAGAGCAGCTCACTAGCATGATGCCTAGGAATCACTTGAATCTTTGTATTTTACCATGAAAAGCCTGTTCCTTCAGAACTAATGTAACTCCACATTTCTGTATTACATGTGAATATGAATATCAGTCCATGTCATCCAAAGCTTCATACTTTCAGAATACCTTCCAAGTATTGGTGATGTGATATATTTTTGAACTTATTTCATCTCTGTTCAGTTTCCATAACCTGTGATGATGTGCAGTGTACATGTTGCTATATTTTGCACTGTCATTGAGTACTGTGCTCAGTGCTAACAGAATCCAGGTGGAGAGACTGACTGGCTGAAAATCTGTCTGAACAATCCAAATTAGATTTTTATTCATAATCAGGGTGGTTTTCTTGTTTTAATTAACCTTAGAGCCAAGGATTATTTTTGTAATAAATATATAAATACTCTGTACATGCAGACACGTATTTTATTTTGTAAAATGTCAAAAACAGCCAGTACTGTTACTCAACACCATAACAGAATGTCTTTCCTCCTTCTGTGTACCAATTTGCCAATGTACCTGACACTCTTATAGTGTAGGTTTGTTGTAAATACACTGTGGCAAGAGATTACTATTATAAAGTGTCCTCGTGCTTGTAGCTACAATTTAAGATTGTGTAGTCTACTCATATCAATGTTCATTATACTATACCTTTTACAAATAAAAGCCCAAAAAACAATGCTGTAAATTTTGTCTTTGAAGCACGTTTTGAGCATTAGTGAAGGCACAGTGAATGTGTTCATTTTGTTTACTTTAATAGCTGTTTACCAGTTTTACATTTTGCTTGAATTGATATACTTTATCCTGTGTTCCAACATCATTCCAGAGAGGGATGAGGAAATGTGAAGAGAAGAAGAGAAAAGAAAGTACTGTATATAGGACACAAGTGCACCATGGCAACAAGGAGGCCAGAATACCAGTAGGACATTGTAATTCGTAATTAATGTAATTAATGGACGTGTAATTCTAGGGCTAATGGGTATGTCTACTATGGTCAAACCTTCTCTTCCTGGTAAGATCTAGGCACTAGAACACTAGCATCACTAGAACACTGGTAAGCATATCAACATAGGCACACAGGCATGTGTCTGACCTCTTGAGTATTTCTTGAGTAGTAAACTTACCACAAGTAGTTTGTGAGTGAAAAGGTTTTCATCAGGTCAGCTGCCTGGAAGGAAGATGAAAGGTCGAGACTGCAATCGTCATCGCCCGTATTACTGAATTCGCGTACCCAAGCATATGCCTCCGTGACTCATGTAATTCTGACCTCTGTACATAGTCAGCGTGCAGTCTGTTTATTGGCGATCATCTCAAAGCCAAATGCCATGTCAGCATGTTTAACTTGGGCTGATCTTTTTAAATATTGTACTTAAAAAACAAACAAACGTTTGAAAGATTGTATTATATCATTAAATCAGTACACCTGTATATAACTTTATTATTGATTATTCAAAAGGTTTTACAATTAACAATGCGGGAACACTAGAAACGCGTTACAGCCTGTGGAACACGCAGTTTACGGTGGCGCTGCCCTTTTTTGCGCTTTGCTGCGTGCCGATTTGCCACGCCGTCGCGAGTTGGCTGCACTCGGCAGGTTTCCCAACGTGGTCTGCGCATCCAGGGGATAGGGCACGGCGTAGTCCTGCGGGATTTGGGTCAGAGGTCCCCGAGGCGCCCACAGCCACGCGGCCGAAGTCCCATCTACAGTGAGTCAAACAAAAGCCGTTGCTCAACGTCCCCCCCCCCTCCTCTTTCACCCCGCATGCAAAACTGTCGCAGGGGGACGCGTGAGTAAAGCGCTTCTCCGTCACCTCGATTGTACCAGACAGACAGTCGAAAAGAGGTCAGCGAACTGTCTCAAAGAAAACATACATACTACTATAATACACGTATAATGTTAAAATGCTGTAATGCGTAAATCAGTGGTAAAACTGGACTCTTATTCTTAGCAAAAACTAGTTTGCTTCCAAACAAACCCACATTTAAAGTTTCTCAGATGTGTGTGAATATTGGCTATACTACTCTGTACTATATTAAACAGTATAGAAATACTAACATATATTTAAAAGTTTGTTTACAGTACAAAGTCATACTGTACAAGCCATAATCAGTACATTAGTTTTATTTCAACTACACTCTTATTCCTTAGGAACTGTGCCATATACTAAATGAACTAAATATAACTAAATGCACTAAATATAACTGCACCCATCATACTGCATAATTGATATTTTAAGGAATAATATAGCTTAGTTTAAGTTGGCTTTTTTGTATATCACTTAGCTTAAGTTGACACTCTTTTGTTGCTCCCAGTATAAAACTGGTTTACACCGTCTCTCATTTCAACAGCTTTGTTACTGCAACTGTTGTCAGAGGGCCAAGTAGAGCAAAATTCACTGAATGGTGAACATCAGTCCACGGTCAGAGCTCTTCTGATGTTAATGAACTGTATGTTTCACACAAAATAATGCTGTAAAGACCCTTTAACACCTCAAGCACTGATGATGTCTGTATAAAGAAGCCGTACAAACTGTAGAAAAGAGATTATGAGAAAGGTTTAATGAAGACATTGTGAGTTGATGTGTAAAATATAAATAGTTGGTTCCAGCCCAGACCATAAGAAACAGTGATGCAATATGTATTGGTTTGGCTCTGTATTTCCAAGTCATGTGAATCACAGAATTTCGTTTAAGTAACTGGACAGTGAAAATATTCAAGACAAGACAAGCAAAATGGCTAATTCTAGATATGACACTCACATCCAAAGAAAAGTCTTAAAATAAAGCACTCATTAGGCTGCAAACTCAGAATAAATCAAGAAAAAAAAACAAAAAAACACTGACATTAAATGTGTCAAATCAGTAGGTACATTATTAAAACAAGAATACAGTGGTGAATTTATCAGTAGCAAATGGCAAACAAAGATGTTCAAAATGATCTACACTCTTTACTTGACCTTCACTGAATCTGTATTGCACATTTCACTTATCAGCAACAATCTGTAGCCAAACATTCCCTGAAACAAATAGTAACAATAATGTAAATACTACTGGCTGCATTTACATGCCAGAACACCATGGTGATGTGCCAGGTAGTATTTAAAGGCCATAGACCACAGTCATTGAACTGAAGCTGATATTCTGCAGTTAAACCCATAGTCAATGTGCCATTTTATTTCATTGTCCTAAAGTACAGAGAGCACAAACAAACAAACAAAAAAAAGCTTTTAAAAATGGCCTAATTACTTACTGCATGTTATATGCTCTGTCTATTTCATATTTCATCTGGAGCTACTAAAAGTTTGTTTTCAAACAATATATATATTTTACAAATTAAAAAAAAAAAGTCTGGATCATTAAGTACTCTTGAGTGGAACATTTGATTCTGTGCTGCACACATATCACTCACGTACAGTAGGAAACAGAGGTCTGTATTCCTGTGGAACTCCACATCCCTGTGGGACTCCACATCCCTGCACAATTTCCACATCCCTGCACAGGAACAGGTGGTTAATTGGTTCAGTGTGTTCATAAGCGGGAAACCACAAACATGTAGAACATTTTCTTACTTTAATAATGAAAAGTCTTAATAAAATATTACATAATTTAATGAGCAGTTGATATGCAGAAATAACATAAGGAAAAATAGTTCATCATCTAAAAAGTTGCGATGCCACCAATCACATGAAACCAAAAACTTTATTTTTTGATACAGAACTGGTAGAGGCTTTTGACTGTCAGTCGGCTTCAGCTGTGGAACGTGCTCTTAAGAAAGCCGAAAGGCGAATTAAGCCGGCCAAAGGCAAGTCTGACACAGGCCCACTGCAGTCGTTTTCAGTTGTGGCTAATGCAGATTAGCTACCATTGGCTTTATTGTGGTAAAATGTCAGGAAGCGTCAGTTTACATTGGCAACCTGCTTATGGTTTAGAGTGTCATGTGTGTCCAGATCAAATGGGGCAAAATGATTTCACCAACATTCACCATTAAGTCCATTGTATGGATATTGTACGGTATCTGTAATTTACATTTACGTTTTAGGCATTTTGTAGATGCTGTTATCCAGAGCAACTTACAAAAGGGGGAATAAAGCATAGCATTGCAAAATCATTCCACAGCAATTAATTATTGCTTTGTGTTTAAGAATAAAAAACTGTTCTTATAAAATGTTCTTTGTTCTTATAAAATGATTTTAGGGGAAAATAACTCATTTGTAAATAGAACATGTCAGATATTGCATGTTATTTATCCTTGTTAGGCCGAAATGTCTACGTTGCGGACGAGAGTGGGACAAATGTTCCCGGGTTTTTAGCAGAAGTGTTCACGAATTCAAGAGGGATCAAGATGAAAAAATAAGTTACGCACAGAAATCTAGTGGGGAAGAACAAGCGTCCTGTCACGTGATTAATGAATAAAGTCACCATGAACAGAGGTCTCTTTACTGAGTTGGCACACACCGTCTGGCCATGTAAGCACCACGCACACGGGAACTTGCACAAACATTTGCACTTTTGCAATTTTTTTTTAATGAATATTTATGTCCAGTGGGTGTGGTTGCAGATGCCAGTGTGCTTAAATAGAGAGTGAGTCTACAGTGAGTTGGACATTGATACCTGCAGACAAACTGAACAGGAATCCTTACATTTCATAAGTAAGTACTTTTTTCTACAGATTAATGTTGTTTGTGTTTTCTTCTTCTCTTTTCATTCTTAATACCTTTTGTTTGTGTAAATTTTCAGATAGTAGTTTAAATGTCTTAGTGATATATTGCTACTGAGTTTTGCTAAACATTAAAATGGGTTATGACATTATTACCAGAGTTACAACTTTCTTTTTGTCCATGTAGGAGCAACTTCCCACCGCCTTTGAACAAAATGGAAACTATTCAGGAGATCATGCCATTTGCAAGGGAGATGCTGAGTGCTGGGCCTTCAAAGGGCTCCATGAAGGTCTATCTGGTGGGCGGCACCTTCGCGTTTCTGGGGATCATCAGTGGGGTGATGGAGGCTGCCTGTTCGCTTTTCCCCGAGCAGGAAGAACCCCTCCTGGATAAAGCGGCAGAAGCACCAGTAACGGTGATGGACTGGACCGTCGAACCACAGACTGCCGTCCCCGAGCCAGACGCCGAGGTAGACGCCAAGGAAAAGGAGATGCCCATGCTCAGGCAGCGACGGATGAGTTTCAGAGCTCACGCCTCCTAAAGACACAAGCTACATCGCAACATGTACCCTGCTGAGGGGGTGGGGGGGAGGGAGAGCAACACTGACTGTTTTGTCTTTGCACTGCAAGTCTGAAAGAGAGGAAATAGCAGGTGTCTGATGGGATTGGACGCTGCTGAGCAGCTAATTTTGGGTGCTTTGGGAGCCCCGTGTTATTAAATGTTATCTGTAAGTTTGTCAAGGTGATGTAATGATTTTCTACTGGGTGAATATTATTTATAATGAATGCATTAAGTCTACAGAATGTGCTGATTGCAAGTAAATAAATTTCTCTTGCTCAAAACAGTCTGTTTACGTGTATCTATCAATCCACCTTTTAGGCAAGTCTTTATTGTTATCACAGCCATATACAATGTGCTGAACACTGTGAGAACTAAATGCAGAAAACTGACTTAGTGATGAATGATTTTAATAAAATACATTCTTACCATTATAATCTGACTCTGTGGGCTGTAAAACCATAGGGGGAAAAGCATAAGGAAAAAAAGAATGAATGTTAAACAATGGCTTTACGGTTTCATAGTATGGTAATGTATACAGTGAAATAACAATAAAGTGGGAATGACACTTCTCACTTATTGGTCACATTCTGAAGTGTCACTGTCATCATTGATGATAACCTTTGTGATGTCATTTTATACATTGTCACTACCGATTTTTTCTATCGATCTCTTTTTCCAACTATTAACTTTCCTTACTTTGGATGTTTCCATCCCTTGGACCTGCCACATCTACATTTACATTTACATTTATGGCATTTGGCAGATGCTCTTATCCACAGCGACTCACAAAAGTGCTTAGAGATACTTGGAATATCTAGGGTAGCTCAGATAGACCCGAATTCATGTACTCTAAGCTGGAATACTACCAGAAAATAGTCTTATGACATCTGTTACAACTATCACAATGTCTGGTTGATTTTCCACTTCTTTTTTATCTGTCTGAATTCGTAGGTCCACAGGATATTAGCCTTGTTGTTCTCCACCACTCCATCCATGTTCTCCATCTGTGGTTCCCACATTTGGACTAAGGGGTGTCCAGCACTTGTGTATGTTTCTGTATATGATCTCTGCCTTTTGGTTGTGTTTCTCAGTGTGTGCTTTCCCTGCCACAATCTTCCATTCCTGCTACTAGGTGCAAGATTATCTTATGGACTGCTTGGTTTTGACTGATGCATTCGCAGTCTTCCTATCTAGTTACTTTGGTGGAGAGAGCTGTTATTGTGATTTCAACTTTCACTCTGACAGTCTTCAAGACTGAGACTGGCCTTTAGTTCTATACCAAAAACAATTGGGTTCATGCAGTGTATAGGAGAGCCTACACGCTCTGGTGGACACACACTTGATTTAGTACTCATAGAGAGCATAGTCATCCCACCCAAACTTGACATCAGACTGTTTCCTTATTTCATTTGTTCTACATATCAATCACAATATAGCTACTTCCCCTCCCTACTACACTAAATGCACAGTCACATCAAGCATGGCCGTCTAGCTTTCATGCAAACCTCCCAGATTTATCATTTCTGACTGGGATACCCTCAAACCCCAAAACCACACCTTGATAAAATGATTGAACACTTAGAATCAGTATTTTGTTACACACTTGATTATGCTGCTCCATTTAAGAATAAAAAAATAATAGCACCATAATGTCATGATCACATTCGCAATTTAAAACCCAACACTCGAAAGTTAGAATGCAAATGACACTGCACTAAACTTGTATTGATACAGTTTGCATGGAGGGAGATCTTTCTTAACTATAAAAAGGCACTTACAGCTGCTCGAACAGCTTATCTCTCTACCTTAATGAAAAATAACAAAAATAATGACTTTATGGTTTTTTTCAGTGTGAAAATTAAGCACATTAGAGAAACCATTCAGAGTAGTAGTGTGGCATCAGGAAATTACATAGACACTGATACAGTCAATGTGACAATAAAGGCTAGAATACATCACTCCTATCCAAGAACCTGAACAAACATGCTTGATCTCATGTTCAAAATTTTCCACCTGCTTTCTAGATTCTTTGCCCACAGCCTTTCTTAAAGAAATTCTACCTGAAGTAATCAAACCTCTATTAAATATAATTAACTCCTCTTTGAACGTTGTCTATGTACCAAAATTATACAAACCTGCAGTTATAAACCTACTCTTAAAGAAAGCTAATCTTGACCTTTATGACTCGCAAACTACAAGCCAATCTCAAATCTTCCTTTTATTTCTAAGATCATAGAAAAAGTTGTAGCTCAGCAGCTGTACTTATATCTGTATCAGAACCAGATAAACAAGGTTTTTCATTCAGGATTTAGGTGTCATCATTAGCACAGAGAAAGCAGTGATTAAAGTAGTTGATGACCTGTAGAAGGTGTGAAAGCCGAATAATCATGCATTCCAAAGTGCTTATGTTTGCACATTCTGTACTAACGAAAGAAAACAAAGGTTCTTGTAACATTGCGAGCACTTGCCCAACTTAGCATTGTTCTCATGTGAGGGTGTGTATTGTGTGCGTGTGTGAACAGAAGTAAAAAAGCTGGACATAGAAGCACATCCTGTCCCTGTTAGTCATACACACTCACACACAGCACCCACCATAGAAGAGCACTCAGATGGGTACAGGTTCTAATACAGGGAGGGGTGTTCAAATTCAAAACCCTCCATATGTGGAGGATGATTGTTTAAATCACACAGAGCCCTCAAATACATTGAACATTGAACACAAGAAAGTGAAGTTTCATAAAGAAAACTACCATGTTGCATGGGTGTCCTCCAGTAGAGGCAGCAGTGAGCACATGGACTATTAATTATTGCTTTCACAGTTTTGATTATGTTGTCCATGCTTTCCTCAGGTGGTGGGTATCATCCATCAGTTATCTCACCACCTGAGAATAATTGTATACTCATGTTTTTGTTATATAAAGCTGTTTTGTTTATTGACTTTGTTTTGTTTATTGACTTTGTCTGGATGTAAGAGATGAGGCAAACATTTCACTGCATTGCTGCAACAAATGTATTTATCAAAACTGGGTCTGATGTTCTCAGAAAAAATCTTAAGAAAATGTGATCAGTTGAATGAGACACATAATAAAACTGTTTCTTGATTTACCCTCTTGTGGGATAACAGCAGTTATATAACTTCATGCCAATTTTAAATAGGATTTTTATAACAAGAAAAGAAAAATTGTATTTTATAACAAGAAAAGTTCTATTTTAGGGGTATGACTAAATGCACAAACTTAGTAACTGGTTCACGATGTTTTGCGTAAAGCACGCACCCCTCCAAAGTACTGGATCAACTATTATTGTTATTGCAGTGTTTGCAGCACAAGGTGTTTAATAATATATGTACTTCAATCAAATTCATGATAATGGTTCAGGGCCTGGACATAGGTTTGTTTTCACTTATCACTTGTTTCACAAGTCTTGTTCATGTTTTTACCGGAAATCTTTTTTTTTTTTTACATTTTGATGTATGGTGGGGGTTTGCTTTCACAGAACCAGTTACAATAGAGCATTGCTCAGTGTTACGTCGTGTGAGAATCTGTCAGCATCACGAGTGACAGTGGTCTTTTCTTGTTTCCCATGAACTAGATAAAACATATGTGCAAAATGAAAAATATCATAGCTCAAGCTATGGTTCTCCTCTTTCTGATGATAGCAACATGTCTTTTAGGACAAAGAAACAAGGCACCAAAGTGGGCCAGCTTTAAGCTTGTCTCAGTGCCAGGGTAGAGTCTGGCCAATTAAGGGTAAAAGCAGACTGTTGGTAGGTTCCTGAGTGGTGCAACAGTAAATAATTCCCCCAGTCATTGGACGACTGGGAGTTTGATCCCAAATGATGCCACAGCCATCTGTGGCCAGGACCCAGAGAGCATGGGAGACAGGGGTGGCATACTCTCTCTCCCATGTCAGTGGCCAATCATGAGTGTTTGTGAACTTCATGCATCAGAAGGGGATGGAAAATGTTCCAAATTTAGACAAAACAAAGAACATCTTTAGAAACCCACACCCCCTGAAAGTACTGGAAGTCCACACCCCCGATGA
>JAOYMR010000020.1:3660708-3686438 GCA_025802075.1 Tenebrosternarchus preto
TCTGTTTTATTGTCATGGATAATAAATCGAACTATATTCAACCTCTGCCTCCTGCTGCATCTGTCCCGGCGTCACAATAAGCAACTCCTAATTGAGAGCTTTTGGTCATGATCTGTGCATCGTAAAATTTCTAATGTAATGAAAATCAACATTGGTTGGTTATACCATGCAGGAGCTAACAAAATAGCCCTGCTTTGTCATATCAGTTATCAGCAGATATCAACTGTTAAGATTGTTTACTCACTATTACACTGAATTTGAAGTCACAGTGCCTGTTTTCCATAGTGCAAACACACTACAACGTTACCATTAAAACACTGTCTACATATTGTTCTAACATCTGTAATGAAAATCTGCTTTAAAACACAATCAACCTAGGTTACAGATGGTGTAATATGGATAACAAAACTGTGTTAAACTGTTAAATAAATGGCAAAACTTGCTTATGTTTGAAACTATGCCACAATGAAATGAATCAAGATCTGTGCAATGAAAAAATTAAACAATTTATGTCAACAAATAAAAAAAATCTAAACATTAATTATTCAGTTTTGCATTGTATTAACTGATACATCCATTCTATGCATGGTTTGAAGCACAGAACTTTGTACCAATAAAGACCACCCCTTCTCCCAACGATTAGCTGCTGTGCTTGACCACGGCTGGTGTAAGGACAATTCTACAAAGAGTTAACCCACATAAAGCTGCTGGACAAGACAGCATTCCTGGCTGATTTGTCAGAGGACTTGTAGACTAGCTGGTGGATGTTCTCGTAGACATCTTCAAGATATCTCTGAGGAGCACTCACACTACTGTCCAGTTTTACTCGTCATAAAGTGCTTCAAGAGACTTATGAAACATGAGATGCATCAAGACTCCAGGCTTTCTCTGAAAGACTCAGGAGCCCTTCTCCAACATGCCTGATGGAAGGGTAAAATATTAACTGAAATGTTCCAACAAAAATGTTCAAGGAAAGCATCTGCAATGCATGAGTCTTGAGAAACACCTGGTGACTTGCCTAAATGTGTCTGTTAAAACAACATATTCCTACTCCATTAATCTGTAGGCCAAATGCTAGTCCATGCTTATCTACACCCCCTGCTATGCATACCTTTGATCTCTCACAGAGCTTTCTCCACAGGGTGGCCAGACTCTCTCAGATAGGGAGCGGAGCTTGACAATCCAGGAGAGGCTCAGAGTAGAGCTGCTACTCTTCTGCATTGAGAGTTGCCAGCTGAGGTGGTTTTGGCATCTGGTTCGGATGCCCCCTGGACGCTTCCCTAGGGAGGTGTTCCAGGCATGTCCAATGGAGAGGAGACGCCGGGGAAGACTCAGGAGGGATTATATCTCTCGACTGTCCTGGGAACGCCTCGGTATCCCCCCAGGAAGGGGTGACAGGGGAGAGGGAGGCCTATACCTCTTTGCTAGTCATCTACTACTGTATGTCTGCTATAAGATGAAACCAGAAGTCTCAAAACTAATGTATTAACACCACTCTGAGTATATGAGGCACATGCATTTTGAAGTAGAGGCGTGGTTTAAATGCATACAGTATGTCAAGTGAACATAAATAAGTGAGGCTTCAGAATGTGTCACAAACGGTGCAGTGGTAGCTCAGACGTTAAGGAACTTGACTAGTAATTGCAAGGTTGTAGTAATAACTAGTAATTAAGGCATTTAACCCTCAGTTGCTCAAGCTGTATCCAGACACAATTATAAGTCGCTTTAACCTGTGACCGACACATAGACTAAGTCAGTTGTCTGATGTCAGAATTAGCCCACAGTGCTGTAAACATTAATTGGAGGTTTGTTTGTTTTTTTCAAGACTTTAGAAGTTTATTTACAAACTGATAGAAATCCATTTTACGAACAAGTTTTTATACTGCTAACCACATAATTCCTTTCCAGCCACCCCTAGAGGGCTCTCTCGTAACTCGAGCTGAGCTAGGTTGAAAGCTGCCACTACTTTTATTTACCAGTCTGGTCCAAGTGAGCGTTATATTTGTCTAAGTGAACGTTATATTACCCATGCTTATAGATCGACACCAAATGAATCAGTATAACACTCTTTATTAAGAATTAATTAATTAATTAAAACAATGATTCTATCAATAGTTTAAAGAACCCATCGCGCTGCAATGAATTCTTTATTCTTCACATCAAACGTGCGCACACTACAATCCTTTCACAATTTATGTAACATTACATATAAACATCACACGTGATAAAACCTCTACGTACTGAATAACATTTTTAAATTATCCTTCACAGCAAACATTGCATGAGAATCTAAATTCAAAGAAAAAGACTCACCGTGATCTAAGTGTATTAAATTGTAATTTTTAAATGTAACGAACAAAAGTGGTACGTAGCACTCGGGAGGGGATTGAAAGGCACCAATTACGAAATCACCGTAAATACAAATTCTCAGGTGTGGAGCAATAACATACTTGCCTAAACCAAGTTCACATCTAATCTCTTGCAGAGATACTTAAGATGTCAAATTCAACATATATACTACAATAACCTCTAATTATCTAATATTGACAAACCAAGCCCATCAGTACTGCATGAACAAAGCGAGCCAATCAGTACTGCATAAACAGATTAAGATTAATGTTTGTTTAAATATCGGCAGTCAGGAGGAGTATACAAAATCAAACACTCCCCTCATATCTCCGGGGTGTAATGCCTGAGTCAAATCAAAGCTTTTCTGATGACTAAAGTTGATGTGAATTATACCATATAAAGCATATGGCTCTAAATTCAACAGCGGGGAATTTTTTCAGCGTTAATATAAAGGGCGTAAAAACTGCAGAGCTTGGTCCAGCAATGAAGAGAGAGAAACAGGTCTTGGTCAGTGTGAAAAGGGTAAAAATCTTTATTTGCAACCACACAGGGTAAACACAAAAGAGTTGCCTCAAGAACAACTGAACAACTCTCTTCCAGGGTCTCTTAATATACACAATTCTTAAATTGTTATCTTTGTTCTGGCCAATCATATTACATTTTAAGTTGTAAATCCATTGCAGGCTTCTCAGGAAAATACACCATTTTCTTACAACCAGGTTATTTTAATACTAATACAGTTTAACTTCCTACCATTGTTTCTGGACGACCTCTGTTAAAAAAAAAAAAAAAAAAAACGTTTAACATCTTTATTACAGTGTAACATAGTTTTATTAACATGTAACATAGTTTGGTTCCCCCCGGAAAAGGATCATTACATGTTTCCTTAGGCCTCCCGGGCCTAATTAAGGTAGTTAACCTATTTCCTGATTCTCTTAGGCCTCCCAAGCCTCTTCAGGCCTGGTGTATGTCATAACCCCCAAATTTCCTACCACATAATGCAACATGATTGGTCATGGTATAGACAAGAAGATAAGAAATGTTTATATTAAGAGACCCCTTGAAAGAACGGTTCAGTTGTTCTCGAGGCAACTCCTTTGTTGTTTACCCTGTGTGGTTGCAATAAAGATTTTTAATCTCTTTCTCACTGATCAAAACCTACTTCAGTCTCTTCACTGTTGGCTCAAACTCTGCGATTTTTACGGTACATAGAGAATTCAAGTAAACGTCACAGAACGTAATCCCAAATTCCCTGAGACCAAAGTCTACGAGTCCGTAGTCCAGAAATATAGGCTGGGCATGGATGTAACTACAATACGGAATTGTTTTTGTTTTTTTCTTGTGCCAGTAGATGGCGTGTAAACATGCGCCCCGCCTTGGTTTCGGTTACACGAGGCCGACCGGGAACATGGTGGAAGTTTACTTCCTGAAGTAAAGCGGAGGACCCAAAATAAAGGAACATTGTTGATATTACGTCCCAGATTTGCAACTCGAAAAGGTATGAAGTTTATTTAAAAGGCGGGTCAAGAAAAACGCTGTTATTGGAAGTCTTCTCTATTTTGTGCAAGTGTATCCATCGAGGTAGATAGCTGGCTAGCTAAGTTATCAAACCTGTTATTATTGGCTATATGGTTAGCTCGATATCCTAACGAGCTAGGATGTTGTACATATCTTAGAGAATCACAAACTGTTGATTAAACGACTTTAATCGATATAATACGTACTTTGTTCTCCAGCTGTGAGCCAACTCTCAAACCGGCAAACGTTAGCGATCCTAGCTAGTTAGCTAGCTAACTTGGTTGCAGTGTGACAGAATTGTTTGCTTGCTAGCTCAATCTAAACAGCTAAACGATTTAGCATTTGTAGCTTGGTATGCTTTAGATAGTTAACTAGCTAGTGAAATGGGCACTTTCTCAAGAGGCTTGGTTACATTCGTTAAACAATATTTCTTTACGCCCATATGTTATCAGTATTGTAAATCATGAACGGTTTAGCCAATGTTTGTAATTAAGTTGTGCCTAAAACCCAATTAAGAACTATTAAATCTGATTGCCGGATAGCTAGGTAGGTAGGTAGCTGGCTAGCTTGGGAATGACAGCCATGAATAGACGTATAGTTTGGTTTAATATAAGGCAGCGAGTATACCAGTGAGAAAGCGATTTGGCTAGCATAGCTAGTCAAAACGTTAAATGATTACTCTATGAAGTCCGATAGTGAGGTTTCTAAGGGGTAAAACTCCTCTGAAAGTGCCTGGTTTAGTTGTGCATGTTGAGTGGGGGCGGGGACAAAGGTCACTGTGTAGCGTCATTTATCTAGGAGCATGTGTTCAGCCAGCTTCTCCAATTAAACCATCCCTTGATTTGCTAAATCCATATGACTGATTTTGTGGGTTATTTTTACTTGTCTAAGAAGGAATGCGTGTTATGCTAAATATACTTGGTCAGACGATTACTTTCATCAGGTCATGAATATTGTATTTATAAGAGCTTTATAACAGCTTTATAAGAGCTGTTCTACTTGCAGCTCTTATAAAGCGAAATTTTACAAATACCCCCAAACTGCTGAGACTCAAATGTCCTTTCCCGCTGTTAAAATAGAAGAAAATTGAAATATAATTCATGTTTCATGAAGCAGGGTTTCTCAGCACAGTAAGCCAAGGTATATGGCACGATAGTTGGAATGACATCTGCGTTATCAACTGCTATTTTTTTTTTTTTGTTTTAAAATGATCATAATAGCGCCAAAACACATGCATTGTGTGAAATAACCTACCTTGTGGGTGTGAATAATTCTCAACAGCTGAGTCATAATCTAGTTGCCTGCTTTTTCAGCCACCTAAGTAGGAAAATGGTCATCAAAACAAGTGTTTGCCAAATTATTCCTGTTTTCTCCACCATTTGTTTGCCCCAAGCAAAGGGCAGATGGATAAGCGGACGGGATCGAACAATTGCACCATTTGTCACTGATATTGTGATTGCACTGTGAGCTGTTGTGTGTTCTGTGGATTACCGGTGTGATCATGCTGTGAATGACATATACTAAGAATGATGAACTATCATGTTTCACTAAGGAACCTTTAAGATTTAGGTCAATTTCTAAGTTGTCTTTCGATTGTAATGATAATCATAGATAATAGTTCTGCTTCATTTAAAATATAGATCAAATTAACTCCTTTATTTTCTTATCAAGACAGAATAGATACATTTGATTATTCAAACATAAATCACACGGCATAATATTGTGATTCTTGACATTGTTGATGCTTTTCAGTTTTGAGATTTTCTCTTTTTAAAATCATAGTTTAGAAATGAAATCAATTAATCCTTTAGCCTTGGTGTGAAAGTAAATAGTTTTCTTTATAGTAGCACAGAGCGGTTTCTAATCTGGCACGTAGATTGGATTTAGGAACGTGATGAGACATCTAAATGGTGATAAATGGTGTCATTAAATCATTATATTCTGCTTATGCAATGTTGTATACCATTCTTCAAGATGAGATTTGATGTCTTTGTTTTTAATAAGACAACATTTCTAAGCAAAATTATGTGATACTGTGGGATGAACTATTTTAGTGTGCCTCACAAAACAGATAGATTAACAGGGTGTGGTCTTTTGCACTAGAAATGCTTGTTTGTGAAGTAATAGTTTTGTTGCCAATGTAACTGCAGTGCCATTAGGCATTTAGTCTAAAATGATAATTTCCATGATTGAAGAGTGATTACTCACCAATAACTCCCCTCTTAAACAAAAGGGGGAACTTAGTTAATGAAAGTGGATAGTAGATTATTACAGAAATTACCTATGGACATTAGACATTGCAGTGTTTTAAGGTTCTAGTAGTGTGCGCTGATGGCTGTAGTGTCAGTGACGTGAGCCTGGTTTTCCTGTCTCTCATGTCAGAGTGGGCAAAACATCCTGGTCTAGAGGTGCCACACGCAGCTCCATTTACTGTTGTGGACTTTGAAGCAGCCACTGACCTGTTCCATAGCAGATATGCTAGGCATACTTGACGGTATCGTCATACTTCCACTCCACACGGTCGGAGCAAAGTATGCGTCAGAAGACTGATCACAGAATTACCTTTGAGTAGGTGAAAAGCACCTGGGGAAATGCAGGCTGTGGCCTATTTGTGGCACGCAGCATGAACAGCAATGAATTATTAACCCAGATAGCAGGCCAAGAGAAAGTGTATTGCACATTGTGCATTCGCGTGCGTGTGTGTCCATAACCGTTTGTATATGTGAGAAGATGGCATTCATCATGAATTATGCACTGATAAATTGTCTGTTGATTTTGGAGTTACTGGACCTATCAGCAGATTTGAAACTTAGCTATCAGTTACTGCACAGTTTAGGCTGTAGTAAATGCATGTTTATCTTAACTGAGGTAAGTAGTTTCTTTCAGCTAAACGGCTCTCCTTAAAAGCAATTGCAAAGGCCAGCTGCTTTACTGCTAAACAAAACAGTTTAGGAGAGGTTTGGTTCTGACAAGGGAGTAGCCATGAGCTTGAGTTATTAGCTGAAATAAAACTCATAGCCATTTGTCTTTTAGACCCATTGCAGCTCAAGGGAGCATTGTGAACCTTACTAACAGAGCTGGGTCATACAATATGACCGTAGGATGTTTTTTGCTTTGCTAAAAATACCATCTGAATTGTACAGCACATTTCGCTGATTTCTACCATGACATCATTGCCTTGGCCACATTTTTTTTAAGCTTTAGCTATGAGAGCCATTTATTGGGTTTGACTCTAGGACTAAGTGTTTAGGTCTGGTTAAATACTATGCATGTATAGGTGACTGTATGCGTGTGTGTGTGTTTTTGTGTCTGTGTTTTGGTTGCCCAGCTCTGCGCATGGCCTGCAGCGTTCTCCAGCCAGGCCCTGCCAATGGCCATCCTATGAGGGCTCAGCTACAGATCATGGGTACGTCACCATCCATTACCACCTTGTTCATTTCCGCCTCATTCACTGGCTCAGCCAGTGGTCTGTGTAGACAATGTGCGGGGTGTTCATATCAGAAGTGACAGGGCTTGGAGAGGTGCATCTGTGAACTGGGAGGTTTGAAAATAAGAAAACCTTTGGCAGGAGAACAGTGAGGCATGTTGTCTTTGCTGAACTTTCCCTCTCCTGTCCTGACAGTTATATCAGCCAAGTTAAAGGAGACCAAGAAAAACTGGTTCGGCCCAAGTCCGTACGTAGAGGTGGCTGTTGACGGTCAGTCCAAGAAGACAGAGAAATGCATCAACACGCACAGCCCCAAGTGGAAGCAGCCTCTCACAGTGTGAGTGTGTAGAGCAGAGAGCACACACACGCTCTCATACCTCCAGTCTCCATGTCGTTTATCTAACTGACCCTTGGAACCTCCAAGAGGTGCACCACCTAGGTGCAGATGATCCACTTAACCATTCATTGGACCATTGAAATGCTCGACTGTTTAAACTTTCTTCAGGCACATCACCTGTCAAGTTTTGCTGTGCCTTAGGTCAGTTGGCTACCCCTGTTGGCCCAGTCGTTAACAATGTCTTTACTCTTCCCCTCAGGATTGTAACGCCATTCAGCAAACTGGCGTTTCGTGTGTGGAGTCACCAGACTCTGAAGTCAGACCTGCTGCTGGGCACGGCTACGATTGACCTCAGTAACGTGCTCAAGAACAACGACATGAAAAGTAAGTGATGCACCAGGTTGTGCCTATGGCTCGCTCGATATATTGTTTTTCAGTTGTCATCACGACGCTGGCTTTTGCAATACTGGTAATATGAAAGGAATGTTGGTGTTAGAGATGTGCTGATCAAGGATGTATTCATTTATTAAATTCAAATAAAGCTAGCTACTAAACAGATATGCTTGGCTAATGAGACCGCTGTGCTGTGCTAATAGTTGGGCACTCATTCTTGATTTTGCGTTTAATGACGGTTCATTCATTTACTGGTAAATTATGGGATACACTGAAAACCATTTTTATAATAAACGCTGGAAAGATGCATTTTAAAACGAACTCTTTTTTTGTTGCCCCGCTTGCTTGGTTCTGCTGTATTTTTTGCGATAGCAGCTTCACGTTCGACGAAAAAGTGGGAAATCAAAGACTGTGAGGGATGCTTTTTCAGAATTCAGTTAAAAGAAACACTACGTTTCTTGGCTGCGTGTCAAAGATCCTCCTCGTTGTTTTTAAATGGAACAGTCCATATGACTTGTTTTTAAATGGGACAGTCCATATGACTTGTTTTTAAATGGGACAGTCCATATGACTTGCGCTGCCCCGTGAATGAGACGCACCCAAAGGATCGGGCTTCCAATTGTGCTCAATAAAGCTGATACCAATCAGTAAAAAAAAAAGAAATTCCTTGATTGGCCCCCAATACTGAGGATCGAGATCAGATCGACACATCACTGGTTGATGGTGTTGGGTTGTCTGTAGTCAATAATCCTTTGTCCTCTCACTCAAACAGAACACAGTTCGCAGTCGCTCTGCCATTCTGCAGTTGTGTTATAATTTTATTTTATGTTTTAATTCAGTGGACCAGTTAGAAGATAACATCTGTAGTGTCTTCTGGAAGATGTTTGAAGATATTTACATTTACCTTTCACAGTGGATGCTAGAAACAGCTAACAGATTTGAAGCTATGTTTACTTGTATTTTTTGTTGCATTCAGTTCTAGTTAAGTTTAGGTAACGTTACTAAGTTAAAATTAAAATGACTAAGAGTCTGATGAGCGAGATTGAATCAGACTTGCCTGCATGAGGTTATGTTTTCTGATTTTTAAAGGCTGTTTGTTTGAGTAGTTTCTAATGTGTTTAGTGAGCCTACTGTGATTAAATGAATCGGGACATTGATGTGATCCAACAAACTAACAGATTTGGCTAAACTACTAGAGCTCATTTGACATGCGGAATACTCTTATGAACAGGCCTTCATCCCATTCACTTCATCGTGAAATGTCCTGCCTGCACAGGGTGTTGGGGAGCTGTGGGTTGGTTTTGGCTGGATTACACTGTTAACCTTCATACCTGACCTGAGAGCATAGGACAGGACAGGTGTGTTCTGGTCATTACCCATAATACCTGATGTTTAGCAGCATGGGGAGGGGGTGGCTGTGGAGGAGCCGAGCTGTTTGTTTGTTTGTTTGTTTGTTTGTTTGTTTGACTCATGGTGGAAGTGTCCAGCTCCCATGTGGGTGTGGTGTGTGGGTTAGATGTTATCTAGCATCCTATGAACAAAGAGGCTTAAATAAGTGCTTTTTGCATAGCTTTGGCCTGTGAGGTTTGTGTTTTAAATCTCATGTTCTTGCACCATACACTTTCCTTTAATCAGCTTCATTTGTCGTTTGGTTAAATTGTCAACTCAGGGTTGTCAGGGTTGTCCCCCCCCCTTTAAACATTCTGACGGCATCTGTGTCTGTGTGTGTCTGTGTTTGTGTATGAGTAATGGAGTGTTTTGTCCACTAAATGGGCCTTTGTTTGTGCATGCATTTGTTAGTGTGTTCCTGGGGATTTTGCATTTGTTAACTGTTGTTAATTCGGTCCCTGTCTAGTATATCCTAAACATATTTGCACAGTGTGTATATTTGTGTCTGTGCATGTTTGAATGGATGTGCATATTTGCATTTGTTGATGTTGCTGTTTTATGAGTGTATGTATTTATGTATGTGTGTGTGTGTGTGTGTGTGTGTATATATATTGAGAGGCAGCATGTCTGTCTGCTCTTGGCCGCTGCCAGGAGACTGGGGTACAGGTAATGCAGACGTTTGAGCTGCACCGTTACACTTGCCATTCTGTCCCAGGGGCAACAGGTCCAAGGGCAAACCTGATGGACCCAAACTTCACAGTCCGTTTTTCCATCCAAATATCAAAAAAATCCCAAACAAAGGAGATGTAATGTGCTGGATCTTAGGAGGTGTTTGAAGATGTTACTGCAGTTCTCAGTTGTGTTCCTCAATTGTTGCAGTAGCGCTAAGCCATCGTTCTGTTAGGTGTTTACACAAAGTAAAAATAGGCATCTGTCTCGTCTTTCATATACAAAACACACTGTCCCATATCATTGTTCTGTCCATTATTGTATTACACCTTTATTACTAATGTGAAAGACTTTTGACTCAAACTTGTACTGTGTAACCTTTTCAAGAAACTGACCTTGGCAGACATTAACCTTCCACTAGGCCACACTTTCTCAGGTATCAAGATCTGCGTCGGTGTGGCTGGCCTTTTCTGGCAGCTGCTTTTTTTTTTCTCTGGGCCTCGTTTTCCGTAGTTGTCATCCAGCTAGCTCCAGTCTTCTGCTCGTCCGGCTGGGCGCGTGTTCGGGCTGTGTTCTCTGTTCCTGCCCGGCCATGCTGTTCAAGGTCCATAAATAGCCTCTTTCATCTGACTTTTGCACACATTAGAGAGCCTTTACAGAAGCTCTGGCGTTCACAGGGGCGTGCGAGGAACGTTTCTGATGCGGCCTGTTTTTGCACAAGAGCGATTTTACCCAAGTGGCCAGTCAACAGAATCGCAGTGCAGTCTGTCATGTTCGTGGCTTAGGTTGTCCTTCAGAAAAGAGCCTTCCACAAAGGCTGCTGATTGGTTCTTCAGAAAAGAGTGTGTTTGAGTGGCTGGTCTCATCACAGAAGACGTGCTGATTATTAGCCCCATATAAGAAGCACCTGGAATGTTAGACTGGTATTAAACACTGTAACAGTATGATATGCTGGCCCAGAAAAGTGGACTTTGTTCAAACAGATACCTGTGAGAGTAGGGCTGGACGATATGGGCAAAATTGATATCGCGATATATTTCTTAATTTGGTCGATACGATATAATTCCGATATCGATATGAACAATGTAAAAGTCACAGTATTACTGCCAAAAATTTCCACAACAAACGTCTGAAAAATGAATGTCAACTCTTTGAAACCGCCTCCTATAAAACTTTATAAACTTTAGAAATAAAAATTGTACAAATAAATTAATGTTGACCTTTTTTATATCTTCAAACTACAACAGGCTGATTATCTTATTCTTATGTACATAGGCTGAAACAAGTTCTTCAGCCAGGATAAGGAATATGAAAAGTGCTCAGAGTTTGTATTTGTATTGCAGTCAGCGGTACTCATTTTGCAGCTAGTCTAAACTCCTAACACACACACACACGCGAAATATTGAAAATGTGTTTAAAAATCATATAACAGTTACTGAAATATTTTCTATTGTGATGTATATTGATCTTGAGTTATTGTACAGCCCTGTGTGAGAAGTTAGAAGAAGGTGTCTCAACATTTGAGGAGCCTTGTAAGCAGGACCATTTCTCCTTACACACAGCCCTAATGCCCCCACGTCGTGTGTGACCTGTGTCACGCTTGGCTTCTCTTTTGTTGTACTTCTCTTTCCAGCCGGTGATACCTGTTCACCCTCATTTCCCTGCCCTGAGACATGAGTGATAAGTGCTGGTTGAACATGTTCCAGCCTGTTTCATTACCTTCACCTGCTTGCACCAATGAAAGCCTGAAAAAGACTCGCAAGGGTTAAAGTAATTATCAGCTGGGTTTTTTGGGTTTTTTTTTTTTTTTGCGCAGCTATGATGAATCCCTATGGATAGTGTCCTTTAGAACAGGACTGTAGCTAATCAGGATTGCCAGATTGTGGTTTAAGACTACAGTGCACACATTCAGTGATGGTTGCCACATGCCATTTTGTCTCCTGCTTATCCCTTACGTGTCCCTACTGTTTGCATGCTTGATCTCTCATGTCGGTATATGTGGCTCCATGTTTTTGTTTTCTCTCCCATTGCGCCCCCTGCAGTCTGTGAGGTGGTGCAGACTCTGCCGCTGTCTGCAGACCGAGACCAGACGGACATCGTCGGGGATCTGTACGTGTGTCTAGATGGAATGCAGGTTGACCCAGACATGTTCGCCTCTGCTGAAGCCAACAACCAAAGTGAGTGTCTCTCTCACTTACTCTCTGGAAGATTTTTTTCCCTCAGTTTTTGCCTTGTAATTCACACCAATGAAACACCCTGATGTGTTCTGGGATGGACTGACTGGTGTTAGAATGTTGTGCATTGTGTGTACGACGATCACCACATATTTCCCATTGGCAAAAATAACCTGTGTTACCCGTTTTCTTCTATTGACTCACAGCATGTGCATAAATCACATAGACCTTTATTAACTCCATGGTAAATAAGGAAGTAGGGCAAATCCTAATAGTCATCTGAAACCAAAACTGTGATTATGAATATTTCTTCTATTATCTGTATGGTACCAACATCATTATGGACATTTTCTATTTTTGTGTGCCTGTGTCTGACTGCTTCTGACATTCATATTTTACCAGAAGTGGTATTTTTGTTTGTTTGTTTTTTTATTATTATTATTTATGCATTTTGGTTTTAGGCACAACAAATGGAGATTTGCTGCCTGCTGAAGACGCCACAGCAAGGTAGCTGCATGCCTTGCGTGGTTCTGTGATCACAAATGAAAATAATTCGGTCAGATAAAACGCAAAGAAGTGCTGTGGTTCACTCGTGTTTGTGTGTGTGTGTGTGTGTGTGTGTGTGTGTGTGTGTGTGTGTGTGTGTGTGTCTCAGGAGGAGCAGAGAGGCCTCCCCGTGTGTGGTGGACACTGGTGAACGCGCCTCCACCCCAAACGGGCGTGTCGTGAACGGGACATCATCTCCCTCGGTGTCGGTGAGGCTCTCACGACCCCCACGACCTCCGCGACCATCCAGACCGCCTCCACCGACCCCACGCAGACCCGTCTCTTCTCCAGGTCAGGAGCCGATGATGATGATGATGATGATGTTTTCCCTTCAGAGTTTTAACACAATTCAAATATTGCCTGAAGGTCTCAGTCTACATTAATACAATTATTTTAAAGCGTTTGCAATCAACGTATATATATATATTTTTGTATGGAATCTATTAATGCGTATAATGTGGTTGAAGGACTTAACTGTTGCTGCCTCTGTTCTTTTCTCAGATAAATCTATACGTGTTTATGCATATTTAATTTATCGTTACTCTCCCAGCGTGCCCCTTGAACGACTCGGTCCCTGACGCCGGCAGCTCGGCAGCCACAGAGACCCCAGTGCGAAACCCTACTGCCACTCCAGCCGGGGTGGCCCCTGACTCCGCCCCCGAGCAGCCCAGTCGGCCCACTCCCACCGTCGCCCCTGCCCCCAGCAGAATGCCCAATGCCGGCCCTCTTCCCCCAGGGTACCTCACACACACACACATACTTTTATTTAAATACAACATCCAAGATGTTGCTTTTTATTGTCATCTTTGTTCCGTTTTTTCTCCTGGAACTGCAAGAGTCTCCTGACACTGTAGTTTAGAAAAGTGATCCAGTTAATGGTTTGCAGTGAGTTTACAGGATACAGTATTACGGCTCTTATAACAGCAAAGGTAGGAGGTTGTGGAAGAAAGAAAGAACCCCTAAAGACCCCAGACCAAACACTGCCCAACCGACTCCCGCAGACCCCCCCACTCCCATGGCTGTGTGTCCAGGCCGCATGACATACACAGGGCTCTGTTCACCCTCAGAGTTCACGTTCTGAAAACTAAACTGTGTGGAAACTAGAGATCCAATACCCTCAGAATCGAGCAAGTGTCAGCAAAAAATGCGGGATTATTGTCACGATCCAGCCTGAAAATAGCCCGGCTTTGCCTTGCAGCAGCACACCACAGGTCACATGGTAACAGCCAGGTTATTTTGAGCAGGTCACATGGTAACAGCCAGGTTATTTTGAGCAGGTCACATGGTAACAGCCAGGTTATTTTGAGCAGGTCACATGGTAACAGCCAGGTTAGTTTGAGCAAGTCACATGGTCACAGCCAGGTTAGTTTGAGCAGGTAACATGCTAACAGCCAGGTTAGTTTGATCAGTTTATACATAGCTGAATAGTTTCTGTAGACTGTGAACTATAGACTTTCTTAGCATGTAAGTGAGACATTTTTGTCTCTGTCAAAAGCTTTTTGTCACTGTCAATGGCAGTTGATCCACAACCAGTAGTGACTTTGTTTATTAGTATGTTATTCCAAAAAAAAAAACTGTTTCCAGTTTGGCAGGGAAGTAAATAATGTTCAGGGAAAGGAGAAAGAGTAGTAGAAACCTGACAGAAACTGACACAGATGGGAGGGAAAACAGCCCCACAAGTAAAGCACTCGCCTCGTCTAAATCCATGAAGTGAATTACTGTGTGGCTTTAGTGTGTTCAAACTGATTGACAAAGCAGAAGAACTGCCGAGTTTGCAGTTAGCCTGCTGAGTTTTAAGGTGAACTGGAAAATGTGACTCAGAAGCTGGATAACGAGCTAACTTCAGCTAATCCTGTCCATATTTTTTTTCCGGCAAGAGAGTAGCCATTGTGTAATTGTTATCAGATTAAAATTCGTATTCGTTTTAGTGAAGAGACACTCGTCGCCTGTCTCTGTCTTCTCACTTGATGTCTGGTGCGTGCGATGTGTTTAACAGTGATTTAGATTAGATTAGATTCAACTTTATACATGTACGAGTACAAGGCAACGAAATGTAGTTTAGCATCTAATCAAAAGTGCAATAAGCAGCAGTGCAGAAGTGCAATAAATACAGTATATACAGAATGTAGAATAGATACAATATATACAGAATGTAGAATAGATACAATATACACAGAATGTAGAATAGATACAATATATACAGAATGTAGAATAGATACAATATATACAGAATGTAGAATAGATACAATATATACAGAATGTAGGCAGAGGTGTGGACAAGATGCAAGTGAATATATTATAGATGGTATGTAAGCTTATATATACAAGTGAATATATTATATATTTTTTCTAAACCTGATATACAGAGAGAAAAAATAAATAAATATATATATGTGAGCCAGTAAGTGAGGGAACCGAGCAGAGAGAGAATGTGTGTGCACCCTGGAGATGAGTACAGTACAGCTGAAGCAAAATATCTGTCATTAAGAGAGACTATATAGTAATGGGAGGGAAACAACTAAATAATTTAGTCTTGTAAACCAAGTTTATCTGCTCTGTCGTATCCGTGTATGATGTTTGTAAAAATGTAGCCTTTATAATGCATCTCGCACAACAAAATTCACAGTTTCTTCCAAAACTACTTAACCATAGCTCCACAGTAGTTTTTAATGGAAAAATGTGTGTGTGTGTGTGTGTGTAGCTGGGAGCAGCGAATGGACCAGAGTGGCCGTGTGTATTTTGTGGACCACGTGGAGAAGCGAACAACGTGGGAGAGGCCAGAGCCTCTACCTCCAGGGTAGAACTCCCACATCCTTACTGTTAATACTGGACACACACACACACTTATGGTGAGCTGAGCTGTTCCCTCCACGTCTGTAGCTGGGAGAGGCGCGTCGACCCGATGGGCCGTGTCTACTTCGTGGACCACATCACCAGGACGACAACATGGCAGCGCCCCACCATGGAGACAGTGCGCAATTACGAGCAGTGGCAGCACCAGCGCAGCCAGCTGCAGGGGGCCATGCAGCAGTTCAACCAGCGTTTCATATTTGGGGTGAGCAATGGCAAACACTCCCTCACACCGTCACGCTCAACTGCCAAACACTCCCCATATACCACTGCTCTCCTCCACCTTTTCACATAGTACCTCCCACTACTGCTCTCCTCCACCCTTTCACACACTACATCACACATTACTGCTCCACACTGCAGTGCACATTAAATCACAAAGTCTACATGCTTTACTTTAGTGACTGAATGCTTTATTGATTTACTCTGTTTGTTTCAAAAGGTACAGGATCAGCCTGCAGCCACCCAGAATGACCCACTGGGTCCTCTTCCTCATGGATGGGGTAAAAAAAAAAAAACAGATTACTAATACTAATTATTATGAATATATCCTAATTTTTACTCTTTTATTGTTTAATTAATTAAGAAAGCTTTAAGAGTTGTTCCAGTTGAATCCCATCTTGACCACCTCATCCTCTCTAATCGTCCTTCCCTCTTATTAACTCTTTGCTCTCCCTCTGTTGTCAAAACCCTTCAGAGAAGAGAACAGACAGCAATGGCCGAGTCTACTTCGTACACCACCCCACCCGCTCCACCCAGTGGGAAGATCCTCGCACACAAGGGTTAGATGCTTCAGCCTTCCTTTACATTTTGCCTTTAGTATTTGCAGACCCATCCATGGTCTACACTAAAATAGTTAGTTTATTATAATTTATTATAATATATTAAATTATTAGATAGATTAGCTAGATTGATTTTTGCCCATAAATTCTTTTAATAATTGTAATTGTGCCCAGTGATCCTAGTCTTCTAACCAGTGCATAGGAAGTCAGGGTGGAGCAGAATGTTGACTGAAAGCTTTGCTCTCTGTCGCCGCCCTGCAGGTTGCTCAATGAGAAGCCGCTGCCGGAGGGCTGGGAGATGAGGTTCACTGTGGAAGGTGTCCCTTATTTTGTGGATCACAACAAGAGAGTGACTACCTACATTGACCCAAGAACAGGAAAATCATCCCTGTGAGACCCACTTAGCTTTTTAAAAATCTTCAGTCAAGAGAATAATGTATTAATCTTTCATGTAGGCCCTCATACACACACAAGCGGAAGCACAAAGCAGGATGCGTTTGCTTGGCAAACAAGCATTACCTCAAAAATTGTTGACTGTTTAAGCTGTAGCCCTTGGTTAAATGTTGTCCTAGCTGATTCATCCTTACACACACACAGACGCACACACTCTTATATGAGGCTTGGTTAGGACTTTCCGTTGACGTGGTTGCAATTACATCGTATATGTTTGCCTCCTTAGCATCACTGCTAGCAGAGCAAGAAGAACCTGTTCCTTGAAGTTTTCAAAAGTGCGAGATGTTTGCCTTTCGTTATTTCATGAGTCAACACATTATCTGTCCCTCTTGGTCCAAGTGTGTTTTCCTTCGACTAGTTTGCATTGTGTCAAATCCACATGAATCCATCTTTTTTTGTGTTTTAAGGAAATAGGGAAACGTGTTGTGGGGATGATGCTTTCAAACCCCCGAAAGGCCTCGTTAGATGCAACATTCCCTGAATAAGTGTGTCAGTGCAGATGTGTCATCATAGGAATGTGTTTTTACATCTGTTTACAGGGCGTGTTTGTGTGTGTGTGTGTGTGTCAGTCTGCAGGGTCTTAACATGTTTATTAAGCTTCTGTTTCCTCTCTTGCTTTCCCCACACCACTACAGTGTGAACAGTGAGAACGGCCCTCAGATCACATATGTGCGAGACTTCAAAGCCAAAGTTCAGTACTTCAAATTCTGCTGTCAGGTGCGGAAGCTATTCCAGTACTTCTTTATTTATACTGCACTAAGGAATAACAGCTAGGATGAACAGTGGCCTTTTTTTTTTTTTTTTTTTTTTAACCCTAACCCTAACCCTAACCCTAACCCTAGCTGTAGACTACAGCTCTGATGTCATTTATATGACATCACGACTTTGTGTTTATTGCTTTTATACAGCAGTTTAGCC
This sequence comes from Tenebrosternarchus preto, assembly GCA_025802075.1. Taxonomy (NCBI): domain Eukaryota; kingdom Metazoa; phylum Chordata; class Actinopteri; order Gymnotiformes; family Apteronotidae; genus Tenebrosternarchus; species Tenebrosternarchus preto. Next base: position 3,678,514 of record JAOYMR010000020.1, read on the forward strand.
AAAAAAAAGCGCCTAGAACAGTTTCAAATATCTGCTTATAATGTTGACTGTTCTTCCTGCCAAAACAGTCATTAGCAGCAGCTTGCAGTAAAAACCAGCCACTCATATTACATAACAACCAGGAACAATGGTGGGGGGTGGGGTGCTACTATCATATATAACAGCACAGGTAGAGTCAATCAGACTGTATGGTTGGAACTGGGCTGTATTTCATTGGTGTCTTTACCTCACCCAAAGGGAATGCAGTGGGCAGGTTCCTATTGAAATGGTAATATTTCTTCTCCCTTCCCCTTGTAGCAATTAGCTTTGCCGCAGCACATCAAGATCACAGTGAGCCGCAAAACACTATTTGAAGACTCCTTCCAGCAGGTGGGAGAAGGAAGTTTCACAGTGGTCATGTGCTTATGCCTGATGTTTTGAGTATTATTACCTACATTCCAACTATTGAGGTTTCCTTAAACTGCTGGTTTTATTTTAGCTTCTTTGAAGTTATGCAGAAATAATACAAATTTATGTCATCGTTATATGACAACCAGTGTCTGCATTTATTGCTTTTCCTGACTGAATGAAAAAATGCATTTCCAACTCGTCTGTACTAGATAATGAGCTTTAATTCCCAAGACCTTCGCCGAAGACTGTGGATCATCTTCCCAGGAGAGGAGGGTCTGGATTATGGTGGCGTAGCCAGGCAAGATCTATACCCACCTCACAAATTGTCTCGCACACACTCCAAAAAAAAAAAAGCAAAGCAAAACAAAAACAACCTCTTCCTAGATGAAGAGTCCAGAGCAGGCCTCACATCTGTTCAGCTGCACGTTGATCCACGTCGTCACGAACCGAGGGAGGGGGTAGAGTGCTGAGTGTTCGCTTGTCTCCTGGCTGAGCCTGTGATGTGTGACTGCATGTGACTCTGTCCTTTAGGGAGTGGTTCTTCCTGCTGTCCCATGAGGTGCTAAACCCCATGTACTGCCTGTTTGAGTACGCTGGCAAGGAGAACTACTGTCTGCAGATCAACCCTGCCTCCTACATCAACCCAGACCATCTCAAATACTTCAGATTCATTGGACGCTTCATTGCTATGGTAACTTTGCTTTGCAGTATTCATAATAGCTTGCATGTGACATGATCGTTCAGCTATCATCAGTGTCCTGGAAGCATGCTGGGATTGGACTTTGTAGCACATAGATTTCAATGTAAGGGGACTTTATATGGTTCCATGTGACTGAGCAATCTTCAATGTGACCATTAAAGACAAACCTATATTGGGATTTGTTTTGTTTTTGTTTCTTGGGTTTTTTTGATTATTTATTTATTTGGGGTTGTTTGGGGGTTTTTTTGGAGAAGATCATTTTTTTGTGTGTGTGGTTCAGTGTTCTGTTCCACGTTATAAGCATGTTTGCAGTTTGTTAGTACAGAAACTTTCTGCATCTCTGATTGGTTGAAAGGTGACGAGGCTCATGGGTATTATGAGCAGGGGCCTTATAAATGTGAGATGGTTCCATATATATATCTATATTCTATCATGCTTGTATTATCCCTGTTTCATGTGTCTGTGTTTCAGAGTAGCGACTGCTGTTGAGCACAGCACCCTGCACATTGATTCTTAGGCTTTTTGATTTGCTGTAATGTTTTGAACAATGTTTGACTATTTCTAGATGAAGCTTTGTGTGTCCTGTCTCCTCAGGCCTTGTTCCATGGAAAATTCATCGACACTGGTTTCTCGCTCCCATTCTATAAGCGTATTCTAAACAAACCATGGGCCCTTAAGGACCTTGAGTCTATCGACCCCGAGTTCTACAACTCTCTCATGTGGATCAAGTGAGTTTCACCACCCTTGACAGTGACTGTGATGGACACAAACTAACAATAATGCTGACATGTCTGTGAATAGTGACAGAGCCAGTGTAAGAATGCAAAAAAATACGACTTGGTTACGGAGAGATTCATACTAACTTTGCCGCAGGTCACACTGGTGCTCCCAACTTTCTCAGTTAGTCTCACCTCTGCATCAGTTGTTCACACCCTTTTTCTTTCTTGATCCAGGTAGTCTAATCCTTTGCAGTAAAACATTTACCACACTAGTGAGCTGCTGCACTCCACTCACTGTCCAGCTTTCCCTTTGTGCAATAATGTCCCACCCTCCAAATGAAAGGTCGATTTTGATTGGTCCTGATACTGATTGGTTCTGATACTGAGACTTTGTGTTTGAAAGTCAAGCTCCAAGCAGCTAAGGAGGGTGGTTTGGTTTTGTTTTGTTTTTAATTTTTATCAATTTCAACCACTTCAAATTCGCACGTTTATTGCCTGTGATTTAGTTGTTTTCTTCAGCCTTTGCTACAAATTGTGGCAGTGATGGAATGGTTGTGTGAAGGTGTCAGGGGCGTGTCCTGTTGTCAAAGAGAACCTGGCTGGTTTGAGTGGGCGATACAGGTGACCCAGTGTGAACCCCTGGTGAGGATCATTGCTGAAGGGTGGATGCGTGACGGGTGAAGCGCAGGGCTACTTCACCGCCGATGGTGAAAGCAGCAGTGAGGGGAAACTCCCTGAAGGAGAACGTGGTGTGACCGTCAGCCTTTTGATCATCATGCACTCGAATGTTTGTGAGCGCGTGAAACTCATTCTGAAACAACAGTCGCGTTGGTCAAGGTCTGGAGACCTGAGTGAGTGTCGACTGTCCTGTGCGTGTGTATGAGATTGTGCACATATGTGGATGTGCTCATGTGCTTGTGTCTCCTCACAGGGAGAACAACATTGAGGAGTGTGGCCTGGAGATGTTCTTCTCAGTGGATAAAGAGATCCTGGGGGAGATCACCACTCATGATCTGAAACCAGATGGGGGCAACATCCAGGTGACTGAGGAGAACAAGGAAGAGTACATCAGGTACACACACACACACACACATCCACCCCAGATACACACACACACACATGCGTGCACGCACCCTAAGATACACACACACATGCGAGCACACATCCCAGATACACACACATGCACCCCAGTATACGCACACACCGAGTCCTCCTGGCACTTTAAGGGTTTAAAGTGTTAGGAAGTATAATGTTGGTTTCAGGGCTAAGAGGGCTGTGGTTGTTACTAATATTCTGAACCCATGTCGCTGGGGCAGGCTGGTGGCTGAGTGGAGGTTCTCGCGGGGAGTGGAGGAGCAGACGCAGGCCTTCTTTGAGGGCTTCAACGAGGTCCTGCCCCAGCAGTTCCTGCAGTATTTCGACGCCAAAGAACTCGAGGTACCGGTACTCATGTTTCACTGGAAAGCACTAGGCCACGTGTTCAGTCCTGAATGGGTTGGCGGGTAAAGTTCTACGTTTGTAATATTTTAATACCCTGCAAATATGATTTTGAAAAATAATTAGCCCAAGTGTATGAGCCCTGACACTGAGCCGTTCGTTAAAAGTTGCAGTACAGCCACACATGCAAAGACGAACGCAGCACGATGATTAACACAAGCATTAATTGATTAATGGTACATTAGAGGGCACTAGTGCCTGCACATGCCTGGGTATGTGAGCAGGTTGTGTGCTGGGTGTTCTGCTGCAGGTCCTGTTGTGTGGGATGCAAGAGATTGATCTGGTGGACTGGCAGAGGCACACGATCTACAGACACTACACTCGCACCAGCAAGCAGATCATCTGGTTCTGGCAGGTTCGTGACCCCTGGTTCCACCAAGACTCGCACGCCTGGTGTCGCCTAGATACGACGCATGCGCTTGGAGCTTAGGATTCATCGACTGGGCACTAGAACGTTCTAGATTCTAGAATGCTCTAGTAGTCACATTTCTTCAATTGCTTTAAAATAAAATTGTACTTGGTTGTGAAATAATGGCAACAAGATGAACTGCAATTAAAGAAATGTTCTTTAAAAAAAAAACTGATCTTTTAATACCATGAAATGATCCTGCTCTGATATAGCAGGTGTCCATGCACTGTGACTACACGTTGAAATAGCACTGCGCAGTAATGAACTCTCATATAATTCTAAGATGAGATATAAAAATCACAGATGATAAGGACCATTGCATCACTGATCAGAGTGTAATCATTTGTCACGCACTCCTGTGCCTCCCGTGGTGCAGCTCGTTAGGGAGATGGATAACGAGAAGCGCATGCGGCTGTTGCAGTTCGTCACAGGGACGTGCCGTCTGCCTGTGGGAGGCTTTGCCGATCTCATGGGTAAGTGTACAAATAAGAGTCTTATTTTATTTATCTATGTATACATTTTATATATTTACCTGACTGATAAATACTGATAAACACAGCCTATACTGATAGAGGTGTACAGTTTCCTGTATGATTTACTTATATTACTTGCAAAAAGCTGTATATAGTGTGCTAAAGCTGTGTATATAGTGTGTTTTATGAAGCACAGAGTGTGTGTGCGGTGTTCGGCACACACCTATAAGACTTAAAATCCTGTTGTACAACCAAACCCCCCTGTCCAGGGAGTAACGGGCCACAGAAGTTCTGCGTCGAGAAAACAGGGAAGGAGAACTGGCTTCCCAGAAGCCACACGTGGTGAGTGTCTTTAGCCATGGCGTCGACACGAGTAGTGGGTTCATGGGCTCCAACCTCTGGGAGCCTCAAAGTGCTCTGCGGTTCTGTTCCGATCCTGTGAGCTGAGGTGAAACGTGGACTGTCCAGGGTGTCCCTGAAATTGGAACCAGTCTGAGCCAGTCTGTGGCAACATTAATTTTCCTTCCGACCCATCCTCAGTTCAAAATAACAGTCAGCCTTCTGAGTATTAATCAGCCTTCGACAGCCACTGATTAACTCTCTGAGGGATCCTGGGAGACCCTGCAGGGCCAGTCATGTAAAACCCATTCAGGGCCTTCAGGATCACATTAAACACATTCATGTTTTCATTCATTCATTCATTCAAGTAACAAAATACAGATGACAAATTTGTATAGCACATTTCACACACACATGTAAATCAAAGTCCTACATCAGAATAAACAAAAGCCCTGCATAAGATTAAGAGCAATAAATAAACACGAAAGGATAAACAAATAAGCATATATGAAAAACAGGGAGGAAATTCACAGTAATGCTGGTTTGCTAACACAGTTGTAACACCATTCCTTCTCTTCCTGATGTAGCTTTAACCGACTGGACCTGCCTCCCTATAAAAGCTATGAGCAACTGAAGGAAAAGCTTCTGTTTGCTATTGAGGAGACAGAAGGCTTTGGCCAGGAGTGAGATCCAGTTCCTGCAGAACGGGCACTCTGCAGGGAACGCCTTATAGGAGATATAAAGTGCACACACGCTGGATATAATGATGCTGTGTGTGTGTGTGTGTGTGCGCGTGCGTGTGTGTGTGCGCGTGCGTGTGTGTGTGTGCGTGCGTGTGTGTGTACTGAGCAGAAGTAGGGATTTTGCACTTATCTGTCAATCCTGTTGAACAATCCTCTGAATTGTTTGCGTAAACCTGAAATCATTTGTCTTTTCTAGACCGCTATTCTAGATCAGTGGTTTTCAACTTATTCTGCTCTTTCAAAGTGGGATTTTTTTTAAGTTTATTTTACACAATACTCTAATCTGTGAAAAAAGGTTTGCAAATAACCAACACAGCCCTTTTAAGATAGAAATATCAAAAACATTAATTTCATGTATTCTAATCAACTGACATTAAGAACTGAAATTATTCAGTAACCCTCACACTAATCCTAAATCACATAGGCATCATATACATTATACTGTGCCCACAGAGGTTTTGCTATAAGCTAACATTCTGCCATTATGTTTTTATAGTAGAAATTAAAGAATGGCATACCAATGTTCTGCAAAGTGCACTGTTTAGAACCACTGATCTAGATTGTAATTCACTCTGAAAACTGCTGGGGTTGGATTGCCTTTCCAAAAGCAATCTAACCTTCAGCTTTGCATAAACAAACAAAGTGGTGGAGGTCAGGGTTTGAAATGCTCCAAGTGAAGGTTTTTACTTGGGCCACAGGTTCACCTATGTATCCATTGTCAAAAAGCAAGTCGCTATTTGTATTTCATGGCAAACTCATCCCGTTTAAGCAACATACCTGGTGAAGCCAGCGGTACACACAATTTACTTTGTTTCAGCAAAACAAGACTGGGGTTTTGACTTTATATGTAGCAGGAGTGACATTTCCTGTTTGCCTTCTACAGTGCAACAAGGATAACCCTGCCTGTGACCCATGACCCAGTATTTATTGCAGGTACGAGTGAAAGAGAACTGTCTGTGTTCGTAACACCCTAGTTTTATAGGGAATTTATTTTGAAGCATCTTTTTATATATATATATATATATTCCTGAACCTTTGTATCCAGGATATTGCCTTTCAGCACCTCTCAACGTATTTGAGGTTATACTAGTCTCAACCACTGAAGGGTACTGTGGAACCTTAAAACATCTACAGTATTCACAAAGCTTGCAGAATGGACAAGATTATCTAAAGACCGAGACTTAATATGTAGAGGGAATGTGGTCCAAATGAGCACTCCGAAACACTGAGTTAGTGAATGGTCTTAGATACACAGCTTTTTAGCCCCTTAACCTGCAATGTGTGAACTTTCCCAGTAAAGGTCAGAATGTCACGGTTCGTTTAGGGTATATGGAAGAGACTTGGTTTGTCAGTAGCAGTAACCCTATTGGCTGTAACTGTGGGGTGTTGTTTATTCCAAATGGGTCATTCTGGTTATCGTAGTTCTTACACTTTATCTTGAATTATTGCAAGTGACTCAACCTCTTAACCTCTGTGCATTATACAAAATAACATGAATTTGCTTTCATGTATAATGGAGTTAAATTCCCTGGGAAGATTAAGTGTATGGAAAATCATGTATATTGGTATGAATCTTTCTTTAATTATAATGAAAAGAAAGTTCTGTTGGATTGAACCTACTGTAAAACTGCCTCCCTCTGTATATGCTCTTAATCTTGTACATTGTGTGAATACATTAATTGATCTCTTCTCTGTGAAAACGTAATGAGGCTTTTAGTATTAAAAGGGGAGACGGCTCATTTTGAAAGCCATTCCAGAGATTCTGCACCATTTTTGGCTGATTTATATGTACAGTAAATTGTGTTTTAAAAAAGGTTAAATAAATAAGTATATGGGTAAAATTGGTCTTCGTTCAAACTTTGTCTAAAAAGTCATGGCAACATGTTCTTTTTATAAGAAAGAAGATCCCAGGTGCTTGAAATAATTTCCCTTCTTCTGCTTCACTGTTCAAGCCGTTCTTAGTCAACGATTGTTGATGTTAACCTTGTCTAAGAGTGTAATGTAGGAAAGGGTATGTCAGAACATTTAGCTCTGAGAGTGCAGTACAGTTCTTTCTGGGAGTTGTTACCAAAGACCATGCATGCAAAATCTTTAGATTTTAGTCGTTTTGAATCAGAAACACCTTCTTATAAATGTGGAACATTCCAAAAATCACATGTTCAACGGGAAATTACATCATCCGGATCTGCTGGAGGCCATTGGAAGACCAAATGAAAGTTTTTTTTTTTGTTTGTTTGTTTTTTTTTTCTGTATATTTTTCAAATTTGTTTTTTTTTTTTTTTTTTAAATCTGGTCCGGAAAACAAGTCCAACGAATAAAAAAAAATGTTTCTCAGTGCACAAAAGTAAAGAGTCAAATAATAGTTTTCGCATGTATTTATTCAGTTTCATGAGACTCTAGCGGAGGACATCCGAAACGTACAAAACTCCACAGAGGAAGAAGGAAAGGCAAATCATTTAGAAAATAACTGGAAAATTCAATTGAATTTGACTCTCCGTGCTTTGAACACAGAAGAACAGTACACTGACTACAAGTAATAACAACAATTTGCATTGAATGCTTGGCTTATTGGGTTTAAATCAGAGACCGTATATAAAATGGACGGTACGTCACCGTTGACTCCCGTTGTGAATTTTTGAAGCCACCAAGATGGCC
>JAOYMR010000020.1:3708871-3722378 GCA_025802075.1 Tenebrosternarchus preto
TTGTTTGTGGCTCTTTTTTATTATATTTTTTTTTTTTTTTAATCTCTCTCTTGTGTGTTTTTGTGCGTGTTTTTGTGTGTGTGTGTGTGTGTGTGTGTGTGTGTGTGTGTGTGTGTGTGTGTGTGTGTGTGTGTGTGTTTGTCCATTAGTGTGTGTTTGTGCAATGTTTCAAATTCTTGGGTTAGTGTGTTTGAGATTTGTTTTGGGGGGTTTTTTGGTTGTTGTTTTTTTTGTGGTGGGTGGTTTTTGTTTTGTTTGCAGTGTCCAATCATATTGGAGCATTCTAGCATTTTGAGTTTGATTAAAGAGTTCCATTTATCTTACAGAATTTTTTTTTCTTAATTAATTAATTTTTGGTGGTTAATGCTGGTGGGGATTTGAGTTTAATTTGTATGGGATGAATGTTGGATGACTATATATATACTATTGTAGGCCATTTGCTTTCAGATGCAATTCAGCAGTTTATCAGTTTAGCAATAGGTACATGCATGATGATTATATACTCGGCTAAGCCGTCTGTGGATAACAAAGGGTAATTTTGCATACATGTCCCCATACATCAGTCATCTGTTTGTTTAGTATTTTTTTTTGTTTTGTTTTGTTTTTTTCCACCACCTGTCATGCCATGTGATGCTTCTATTTTGCCAACTTTACAAATAAATCAATTCTTGCCCCCCAGTTGTCTGTCTTGCATGTGACTGTATTGATAACTGTCTACACAGGAAAAGTGAAACAACATTTTAAACTGTCATGAGTTCAGCTATTTGTCTCTCCCCCCCCCCCATATGTGTAATGGGTCTGCAGGCCTGTCAGAGTAATCAGGGTGAAGCTCCTTCGCGGGCTGCACACGTGGAGGACTCTCTAGGACGTCCTACTTGGACGCAAATGCCGATGTTGTGAAATGAGGAAGAGACGATGAGAAAAGGTCAAACAAAAAAGAATCAAACAGCCGGGAAGAGATTTGACCTGAAACGAGTGAGGATGAAGAAGTCTTGAGAGTAGACAACCGTAGGGAGCACTTTGTAGAAACATTAAGGTAGAAGGGAAGAGAAGCCGAGGGCTCACCCAACCAGATAGGAAGGGTTTACAGTTGAGGAAACTTCTAGCCATTTCCAGCCAAATAAAAAAGGCAAAAGTTTGGCTCCATTTCACCTGCTTTGATGCAGGAACAGAACCAGGCACCCAGGACGACTCTAAGGGCAACTAGACAAACAAATGAGACTAAACTGAAACACTGAAACCCTTGAACAAACAACTTGACACAGACACGAGAGAAGATAAGATACTTGACCGTTACACTCACTGAGACTCACTAATTACCGGTGAACTTAGTATACACAGCCCACACGTCAAAAGCTTAGTAAGTAGTAGGTTGTTCAGGAGACATCTTTAAATAAGTACACAAGTGGAGCTCTCAAACTTCCTGGATGTTTCTGGATACGTCCTGGAGTTTAAGGTATAGTGAATATTGCAGTACTATGACCTAATCAAGCCACAAGCTACCCAGTGCAGGTCGTCATGTCTGGAAGTACAACCAGGAGCATTACGTTGGTGCTGAAAAAGTTATTTACAGTATAGGTTTTAGCAAATTGCATGTTTCCAAGTCAGTATGATTGTATTAAACTGGCAGAACATAATACTCCTCACATCTGTCATCAATCTGTCTTCCTTTCCCTCTGGCTCTTTCCAGCTTTCTCTCTCGTTCACTTTTCAGCATAGGGTGTGTAGCCAGCATTATCATTATATATCTGTCTCTATTGCAATGTTGCCAAAGATACTGATTGAAGCATTAGCTCTCTTTCTCCATTCCCCACACACACAAGCTTCTGATTGAAGCATTAGCTCTCTTTCTCCATTCCACACACACACAAGCTCATTGTGCTGTCCTTTATACACAATTATACTTTCTGGAGGACATCTTTATGAAGGAGAATTTTACTGAAGGATTCCTCTCAGGTTTGTGATATACTTTGCTTCTGTAGAATCCCCCCCCCCCTTCTCTCCCCTACTCCTTTTGAGACGTCCTTTGAATATCCCCAAAACAGTGATTTCACCAGTCTAGCTTGGGTAAGGAGTATGTGCTTCAGCTACAAGTCAGTAATTTTATTTTTACTAGCGAATCGATTGAACATTCCAAAACATAATGACATTTCCATGCTTTCTTCCTTCAGGCATGCAGTTCTCTCCCACCGGATTAGATCCTTTCAATTCCAGTGACGGTGCATTGGATCCAGGTGTCATTATGACTCTCATGATGGCTCTATCCGAAGCACTTGTTAAGACTAGTTATTCTGGAGTTTCGATTCAGCTTTTCATTGCTGTTTTCATTGTTTCTTTAAGCGCAATTTCTGTTCGAAATTCTAAAGGGTCTCTTGGTTACCATAAACCATAATCTTGAAATCAGTTATGATAAAATTTCATCACTGAAGGATCTTTTTCATTTTTAACCTGTGCACTTAATAGTAGATACACAACAACTCTGTCCATGAAATGCTACGCAACGATGCTCATGGGTGCTGAGCAGTCCATCCATTGCTCTGTAACTCACCCATTGCAATCCCTGCTCTGAAAAAGGCGTCTTCCATTCAAGACAGAGTGTGAGATCATGAGGGAGTTCAGTGGTTCACTTATGATGGCCTTTCACCAGCCTTTGCTGCAGTGTGTCCCAAACAAAGGTGGTTGCACCATGAGGTTCCAGCAGTGGGGTCTCATGCACCCCCCCCCCAGTGAAGGTGTCATTGTCCATTGTCCCCTCTTCTGATGTTGAAATGCCAACTTCAGTACAAAGGTAGGGAGAGCTGCCATCAACTGCAGTGCAGTCATCTGGGAGTCAACTGGTTAAAGACAAGGCCTACTTTGTGTTGACCCATTTTATTTGAAAAATGTGAATGCTGTTATCAAACAAAATGCTTGCAGGATACTCACCTCACACAGCACACATTATTAAAAAGGTGAGCTGCAAGAGGACTGATTTGCATAGTATGAGATTCTGTGTTATCAATTTTGAGAAAGGTAATATTGCAACAGCTTGATAACAAACAAAATATGCCATGCCGCAGTGCTGTGTGATATTGACTTCATCACGTGTGGCAAGAACAGGAAGCACCCGTGCAGTTCACTTAGCGCCTTGCTGATAAACAGCTGGAAGGTCTTATACACAAGAAAGGGGCAGCACAGTGTCATATCCTAAAATAGCACAGATTCTGCTTGTTTTTCTGCACCTGCATTAGCCTCTACAGTCTTGAGTCTTGGAGGGACACAGTACTGTGCAGTTTTCACTGCTCTGATGTATTCAGTTGGTTTTCCAGTCTTTCCAGCTAGGTGCCCTGGAACAACAGATGACCAAACTGTGGCCTAAAGGCCATTGGTACTGTAACCTAATACTGGATTAATTGCTAACTCCATACTGCTAATTCCATGCTAACTCGTTTTCCAGTTTGTACTGTTTCAGTATTCAGGGGTGAGACCTATGGCAGTCCCATGCAGAGGTGTCACGATCTTCAGCTTGGGCTGTGACACCAATAGCAACCTGATCACTGAACTATGTTGCACAGATGGTGAGAAGAAACCAAAGCTGTCCAGGGAGAGCATATGGAGAGTGTAACGGCTGATCCTCACACTCCTCCCGCGGAACATTTGCTCGTTACTTTTAAGCACAAAGATGGGTGGAGAGGGGTTACATAACTTTACATCTAATGTGTTGTTGATATTCAGTAGGACTGACGTGTAAAACATGTTTGAAGTAAAGACGCAGCAGAAACAGCATAAATATCATGGGATAATCATCATGCAATAGACTTGAACTTAGTGGTGAGTGATTGGACAGATTTCACACCAGTTCCAGCTAAAACTATTCTAAAGCCATCCGAAATCCCCTTCACCCAGGCCAAGTCCTGGCACATGACATAGTTTAGCACTGGCTTTACTTCTCAAGTTTGGTCGGTTTTGCAAGGTCCTTGTCAATTGGCTGTCGAGTGGAATCAGGTGTATTCAGTGCTGGGAAAGCATCCAGTCATGCAGCGGTAAAGCCCTGAAGGCTTAGAGCAGAAGCACATTAAACCAGGACCCCTGAAGAGGCTTCATTGTTTTCATCTGGCCTGATTAAAAGCTTGAATAAACCCATGTTTCATGATCTATGACCATGTATATATTTTTGGTTTACATATTTTAGAAAGTCTCAGAATTTGAGTACTGACCTTTGATTCCTATCCAGTGTAACAGATTAATATAAGTAATCTGTAATGGTTTTCAAACCATATCAATATTCTAATAAAAATGTAACTCCGTTGAATGAAAAGCTGTACTGTAATGAATATGTACTGTAATATACTGTACAAAATACTATAATGAATATGTGTACTGGTACTGAATGAGTTCAATTCAGTACGTACAAAAAACATCATGCTACCTCAGCATTCACTCAGTATAATACCTACACAGCCCTAGAAGTGACATGGAAGGGAGAAAAAAACTGATGGTTAAAAAAAGATGTACTTTTTTTTTTTTTTTTGCAATTTCACAATTTTTTTTTTTAGGTTAGTTCAACAACATGGAAGCCACAGCAATGAAGCACACACACACCCATGGCTTACAATTTTTTATTTTGCGATTGTCCTCAAAACATAAAGATATCATATCAGCGCTTGGCAGTAGATGTGGTTCTCTGCTAAGCCCCAGACAGTAATTTCCAGCTACAGCATGGCTGACAGGATCAGAAGGTCTGTGCCTGCCAAGGAAGAAAAACAGATGGAAAAGCATGTATGTAGATAGAAAAAATAAATAAATAATGGATATTTTTGTTGATAGTAATTTTATGTCAATCTATTTTATTAACCTTTTTTGTCTATTACATAAATAGGCTTACGTAGTTTTCCTAGACTAGCTTGCTACTTGGTAGCAATTGCCTGTTAAAATTCACTGTCAGCCCCATGCTATAAAATAAAATAATAAAAGCATAAAACCACAAGATAAAGTCAGACTAAACAGAAGAGTTGCCATTTGGTTTAGTATTCATCTTTAAATTACACTTTGAACATTAAATTCATACAAAATTATAACCAGTATTTGTTTAACATGAAAGAAACCATTTAGCAGCACTGATTACAGATAAACAGAAGTAAACTTTTTAAAAATGCAGACCAAATTCCATGTAAACTAGCTTTGCTTTAGCACTTATTTTAGCAACATACACAATTTGTTCACTGAAAACTTCCTGCATATTGAACGTTTTCAGTGCAACTATATTAGACAATGTGTATAAGAATTTCACTCCAATGATTACATGATTTTAATTAAAAAATTTCTGAATTTTTTTTTTTCTGAAAATTTTACTCTTTTTGTAAAAATTAGTATTAGTAAAATGTTATTTGTTTAATCCTTTTTTTTTTTTAGCTTTATACAATCACCAGCCACTTTATTAGGTACATCTTGCTAGTATTAGTTGGACCCCATTTTGCCTCCAGAACTGCCTTAAATTTTTTGAGGCTTTGCTCCAAGATTTTGGTCCATATTGACATTATGACATTATTTCTCAACATACTTCCGCTGTAAACGAATGGTTATAAGCATATTTGTCCAGAGAACTGCCACTTGCTGGCTCTTTTCTCTTTTTTGGACCATTCTCTGTAAACTCTTGACATGGATGTGTGTGAAAATTCTGGTAGACCAGCAGTTTCTGAAATACTCAGACTGGCCTGTCTAGCACCAATAACCATGCCATGCTCAGCCCCATCCTTATGCTGACCATGTCTACGTGGCTAAATACACTAAATGCTGCCTTGGTGCTTGGTTGACTGAATATTTACATCAATGAGAAGTACATAGTAAAGTTTACTGTGAGCGTACATGTTCTTTCGTTCAGTTTGCTCACTTCCGCTAGGGAAGTCAGAATCATGGCGCTCCTGGTCCTCTCAGGGCCGATCAGAGGCTTGTCTGCTTGGCCGCAGCTGGATGCCTCTTACCCTGGAGGGAAAATGGAGGGAAAAAAATCAATGGCTGAAAATAAAAAGATGTACTTTTGTGAGAGCTTGCAAAAGTTCACAAAAGTACTTTTTTTTTCACCCAGCCATTGATTTTTTTTCTTTTCATGTCCCTTCCAGGGCTCCGTAAATACCTAAAATCTCTGGTACCATTACTCTCACTGGCACTGAGCAGGATTTTCCACCTGTGGGTGGAGAGCATGGCTCATCTATTTGGATAGGTGGCCGGTGCTGGACTCAGGTGGGATTATGGAGAGCTTTGTTTACCCATCTTGACCTTGAAATGCTAGTCTTTTATATCTTTTGAACTGATTTTGAGTGATTAAAAGTCCTCAGTGTGAACCCTGAATCATTCTGTCCCCATGACTCACTAAGTCAAGCTGATTTTCTGTGTTTTTCTACATAACAGTAAACTTGTATTTTCCTGATTCCATTGTGCCCTGACATAAATTCATGATCTGCATAGTTCTTTGGCTTTAATTTATTTGCATGTCCTCAGGCATGTGGGTTGTGGCCCTTCAAAATAATCCATAGATAGAGCCTTCATGCCTGATTAATTCTACAGCAATTCCACTGACACACGTCTTGCCTCAGTGTAGACAGGAGAAAAGTGAGCTTTAACGCCTACACCAAACATGATGACTCTAACCTATGTAAGTTTCTCACCTACTACTGCAAAGACATGCTGGGAATGGAAGCAGTTCATAAAAGTGTCATCGGTTTGCTGAGCAAAAACCTTCATGAGACACAAAGTTGCGGTGAAGGTAAAAACTGAACCTGGCACTGTTTCAGTGGGTTAACTACAAGCCTTATTGCTGTTCAGAGCGAAGTTTGTATCTACCATAGAGACCATGCAGAAATCCATATCTTAAGAATGACATTTTTTGTATTTATGCCTAACATTCTACTCTGCACAAGGACTTCTGAAGCAATTAATTTAGATGCAGAAATTGTAACTGGGCTGTGTGCTGTTACAACAAATAACAAGGTGTTTGTTTTCCTATGCTGCCCTAGATAGCTTTGTCTCACCATTGAGAGATCAGAACCACCCTTCACTGTTCATGTGGAAGGATCATTCCTACATGCCAGGTCTTTGCAGGGATGCGTCCAACACAGCCCAGGTGTGTCTCAGGTGTGTCTCAGGGTCTGCAGATTCCATTAACGTGACCATCTTATCTTAATGGTTAGTGTGTAAAGAGGTACTCAACTATATCCACTCTTCAGAGATGTGAGGAAAACATGCAGTTTGCTATGTATATTTTTTATTTATTTCTGAGGAAAATAGTCTTAATCCTTTAAAAAAATACCTTTAATGACTGAAAAGTATGTCTTCATGAATCATGTTTTTTTTTAATGAATCATACTTTAAGCATTTGGTTGCTTTGTGCTGGCATGAAAGAAAATGAAGGCATTTTCTTTGTTTCAATTCCAGACTGAGGCATGGCAGTCCTGCACCTGCAGAAGAACCACAGCGCTCCGCCCATTTTAACCTGCACCTTTGATTCACCTTCTCTTTCTGTGCCTTAAATCCCAGCAAGGGGAAGAACCCCCACCTGCAGGTCTCTGACACGCTGGCAGGCTTTGGCAGGTAGAGTTCAACACTGTCAAAGCTGGTTTCATGCAGTGGTATCCAAAGAGCAATGTTGCACACAGGTTTGTTCAGCTGTGTACAGGACCTGAGTGAGACCAGTGTTTACTGAAGGAGAATGTTTGGAATGTTGCACTAGCAGATTGTTGAGTTTCGAATGTTTCTGATTTCCATGTCCTGCTTCGGCAGCATTCAGCCCTTGTATTGTATCACATCATCGGACGTGCTGTTTAGTCTGAACATGCACTCTTCCAGTCTCCCTTAGTGTGGCCTGCCTGTTCTAACCTGACAGTTCAGCCTGAGTAGGTGGAGATCTGCTCCACAAGTGCTTTGGGAACAGGTGCTGTCTTCACTTTGCCATATAACTGTACTCACTAGAATATGAGAGATAATGGCATGTCCCTGATGTGTGCTCTCATGCTGTAAAAAAAAAAAAAAGATCCCAAACGGCCCTTGGAAAAAGAACTTCCATCACAGATCTCTATGGTGAAATGAGATCTAACTGAGCAGTACTGTGTGAGGAAATTAACTATGACAAGGTCTTCCTAGTTAGCTAAATGAAGGCCAGAGAAGATTATTAGTTCTACTTTTCATTAACGTTAGTTCAACTTTGCTGCTGCGATTTGCCTCTCCCCTACTACATAAGACTCTATCATGTTGTCTCTCTGGCTCTCTCTGCAATTGTCTTTGCTTTTAAACAGGATCTGATAGCACACAGCCAGGCAACAAGGAGGAAGGTGACGTTTATACTTACTGCTTTTGGCATGAATCATTTAAGGGTGGCACTGAGAAACCGTCCTCACTGACAGAGGACCCCATAACACTTGTGTAGAATCCATGCTGGCCGCATGGGATTTTAGACACACCTACATTCATCGAACTAAGACTTCTAAACCCAGAATAGTTTATTTGTTCTCATTCCTTATTTTGTTTTTTTATTGCTTATATTGTCTATATTGTGGCAATTATAGTGTCCAGTGTTGGCCAGAGGAGGATGCCCTCCCCCCTCCCCTCGACTTCAGTCTTGGTTCCTTCCTAGGTTTCTTCCTCATGTTTGTAAGGAGTTTTTCCTTGACTCTGTAATCTTTGGCTTGCTCACTGGGGGCTTGGACTCAGACATCTGTAAAACTGCTTTGTGACAATGGCTGTTCTAAAAAGCGCTACATAAATAAATTTGACACTGAAGGTATAAAGTAAAATTATTTGTCAGTTTCTACTTGTTCCCTGACATATGTTTGAAATAAGTAACAACGCAATAAGTTTTGAGTGATACATATTGAATATATGGAGGGAAAGTACTTTTAGTGCTTCTTTAAATGGAAAAGAAATAAAAAAAATTTGACTTTACAATAACACAGTACTGAATCTGCCACATGATTTGTTTACAAAACTGCAGGAATTGTATGTATTTTGTAGGTGACAATCAAGATTCAAGAAGAAAACTGAATTTATTTTGATGTTAGAATTGATGTTTGTTTTGATCTTAACTATAAGCAGTTAAATAAAACAGAAACTTTGTTGTTCAAACTGTTTAATTATAGAAAAATTGCTTTCAGGAATTAAATAAACCTCAGCTCACCAAAACCATAAACAAACAAACAAAAAAGTGTACCTTCCCACTTATCCATGTTATTATGCTATAACCACCAGAGGGCAGTATCGGTGCATAAATGTATAGGAACAATGCTGCTGCATCATTTTGTAAACGATTTCAAGGGTCTCCTGTGTGTCATAGAATTCTATTGCTTTTACTGAACATTAACCTTAATGTCGCCTGTTTCCTGACTCATTTAAATCGAATTGTATTCTAAATAGCCTTTGCTATCTTCTGCAGGAGATATGAATATTTTTCATTCAGAAGGCAAAAAGGGCAATAACTCATTTTTGAACTTTAAGTCAAAGTCATCCTTGCTGTCATTCTTTGTCACTCCAGACATGTTGAGTGAGGAATGGAGTGTAATTTCTCCAGGACGTGATGTTACACTGAACAGCAGCACACAGTACAAACATGGCACCAGTGCATATGAACTGCAATACAGACAAATGATAACGATAACAATGAATGATAACTTGGCCATTGTTTATTTATTTATTATAGAACAGGAAGGCATGTATCTATTATATTTGGAATTTAAAATATTTTTAAATGATATATGTGTTTGGTAACTGGAATTTATTCTTAGCCTATGTGAGGGAGTAGAGAGAGAGAGAGAGAGAGAGAGAGAGAGAGAGAGAGAGAGTGTTCTGGTTAGTTTGAAGAAATTATTCTTGCTCCCACAGATATAAATTTTATAAATTGCACTAAATCCAAGAGCCATTGCTTGAGAATCTCACTTTATAAAGGTCCCAGTACCATTCGCGAGACTAAATAGCCGCATACAATAATCACAGATTAAAGGAATATTCTTGCACTAGTGCATTTTTCAACCTAATCTGTACTGCAACTGTATCTTGTAACAGAATCTCATCATCCATCCAAGTATACAGCAGTTTGCATGAAGGTTTGTAGTTACATCACTTGATAGATTAAGGAAAGAAAGTGAATGGTTGAGAAAATGACATCATTCCCCTTATCAGGCTAAATAAAGGTCACATAAATGCTGTAATTTATTGTGTTCATGTTTGTTTTATGCACGTTGCTGTAGCTAACGCGTCTTAATACAGTCCTGGACGCTATGGATGTAAGCAGACGGCACCATAACGTGTACAGGTCTAACATTACTCCACGCTGCTGCCCTGATGAAACAACTGGACCTTAATCAGGTGTGCATTGTGCATGTTTGAACTTTTGGTGTAAAAAAAAAAAAAAAAAAACCAGAAAGAAGCCTCATTAAGGTGTGTAGTCTACAATCAATCGCAGAGTTGATGAGAAATCGAGCTCTATTCATCATCTTGTGTTTGCACTCATTTCAGCTAAAATAACCTGATTAAGGCGTTTACATGACATTTGAGGGAATCTGCCAGAGCATTGCATTAATCTGATTACAACTGAAATTTTAGAGTGCATAAATGCGCCAGTTAAACTCCACATCAGAGAAACTGTTCAGGCTTGTTAAATAAGGCGGTGGTAGAGACTGTATCACATAGAACACCCAGGCCTTACAGCGATCCTCCTTTATACCTAGGTGGACTGTTGTCTGGTGTAATAGGTTACGGAATGTTATTAGTTCCCGTTGGCTTGCAGGAACCCCTGTACGTTTGTCCTCGTTTGCTGACGAATTTGCAGTTGTTGAGTGATGGCGGGCGCTTTGCTGGCACCCGGCGCAGGCGCGCGCTCACGCAATAATCACGCTGCACACGCTACTGATTTTCAGACAAATTAAATGTCAGAGGAAACGTGCGCGCTGGAGCGCCTGAAAGAGCGCAGACCGTCATAAATTATTACCGGCTCCACTCCTCCCCCGCCGACGTCTGCGAAAGAACCTTCACGGCGACAATGGGTGAGTGAAGGGCAAATTTCCCGAGCTTCGCACGAGGGTTAAGATCTCCCGTTTTACTCACGTTCAGTTCGCTGTCAACTTGCATCAACAAACGAAATGCAACAACACAACTCCAAAACAAAGAAAAAAAAACGAATTAGCAAAAAGGTATGCAGGTAATCAGTGGACTATTGGCAGGCCTGTAACATTCATTATCCACAAATTAATGATCAGGGCTATAGATAACTACAGTCATCAGGATCATTATTAGCAGGTCAATAATCTGCTCAATAGCACTTTTCAGCGCTGTGTGTACTATGGGAACTCTGGTCAGTAATCCATGTTTGGATTACAGTATTATTCTCTCTAAACCCCTACCCCCACACGCACATCCAGTTGGTGTTCGCTAGTCATTACTCCCACACAGAGTGTCTGTCTCGTTAGCTTTAGCGCTGTTAGCTTGCAGCTATTGCAATTAGCTGGAGGTAAACTGTTTCCCCAGCCAGCCAGGATAATATGAGTGAGACAGCAGTGGCCAGCGCTAATGGGGAAGGATGGATGGTCCTGCCTCTGGGATTTCAGTTCGGCCTAGTGCCATATCATCGATCTCTCTATTTCCCTTTCTCTCCCTTGTTCGCGCGCACATACACATAGTGGTATAGCTGCATTTTATTTAGCCCCAGAGAGAGAGAGAGAGAGAGAGAGAGAGAGAGAGAGAGAGAGAGAGAGAGAGAGAGAGAGAGAGAGAGAGAGAGAGAGGTGCTGTTTCATCTGACTGGTTTTAGGATGTTGTTTTAAGAGGCAGCCTGACCTTTAATTTTATGTTTTCCTGTCTTTTTCCCTTTACTTGACACAAATTCCTTCTAAATAATCTGAAATGGTTTGTAAATCAATCTGGGAAATAGTCATGTCCTGATTGGATAAAGCAAAGCCACTTGTGTTATAGTACATGTTGTTCACATTCTGTGCACAGATGGTGCCTAAGAACCAGCTCCTACGTATGTGCAGATGTGTACAAATGATCTCCGTGCACCAGCACATTACACACGTGTTCTGGATTCTATTCACAAAGGGTCTCCAAGCATCAGCTGGTTAAACACTCGTTCTGTATTCCAAACACAAATGGTCACTGTGCACCGGCTTGGTACAGACATGTTTTGGATAATGTGTGCCCAGAATTTCACATCCCCTAAATATTCACACCTACTTCCCACATTTTCATGGTTAGGACCACCTACATACACCTCCTGAGCCATCTGAAGCATCACCAAGACTTTGGTCTGTGTCAGCCAACAGTTTTCTAGCTGTTGCCTATTTTTCCAAGTTCACCAGTTGATGTAGTTTTCTAGGAGTTTGCTGGCATGTGTCCTTATTGTTGTAGGTTTTCTTCATTTACAACTCAGCTGACCAAGCAGTGAAGAACCTGAATATTTTCGCTTGATGGATGTGTGATCTATTTGTGAGAATATTCATCGTAAAAACATCCACCCTCCCTGGTTCACACACACACACACACACACACACACACACACACACACACACAGAAAGACACACGGGAGATCTTGGGTCTAAATTGAACCCTTGATGGTATCTTCAACTCTGTGTCAGGCATGTTGGACCCCTTAGCAACGTCAACGTTATCATCCCATCATGCCTGCAGGAGGCCAACCTCATGGGTTTAAAACGGATCACTGCCCCCTTTTTGCCTCTGCCGGGGTGAGAGTCACATGGGCCGGGGGGCAGGGGGGGGCATGACCACAGGGCACCCTGCCACCCTATCAGTTCTTCAGCAGCCCACCAAGGGAAATGGCTCTTTTATTAGACCAATACATCACCCGCTGGCCGTCCAGTGAGCCTGCGACACCTGCGATTTTTCTCCCAGCTTTAAGAAAAGGGCCTTGGTCTGAGGGGGAGGCAGGAATTGATGGGAACATTGCCATTCACAACACCGTCTGCTATTGTTCGCGTGAGCTGACGAACTGTACGCCCACGCGGTGACGGCGGTGTGGGAGCTGGCCGCGAGAGTGACAGCGCGTTTGAATGCACATTTAATTAAATCAATAACCCCGGCTCAGGCCGGCAACGTAAAACCCGTCTCCGCATAAACACATCAGCAGCTGAGCGACACGAACGCGGGACGGACGAATCGAGCATGAAAATCGAGACCGGCTTTCCCTCCGCCTTGCTAGAACACAATAACGAACGTGGCTGAAAAAGCAACACACTGTAATGAAGTCTGATTATGCGTTATCGTAAGAAGTTTATAAATCAGTTGCGTACGTTCAGACCTGCCTATTCAGCCCCTTTATACAACTGTTGCCAACGTTCTGAGGATTAACGGAACGGCAGGACTGTAGTCACAACAGGAGAGCGACGTATCGCAGGTTCTCGACAGGAAAGAACACTCGCTTCATCTCAATAACAGTGCCAGATGCTGTGAGCTAAAGTCTTGTGACTTGATTAATTGTACATGCAGTTACTTTAAACAAATAAGAGGATATTTACACATTACGCCACGGGGA
>JAOYMR010000020.1:3723068-3735551 GCA_025802075.1 Tenebrosternarchus preto
CCCCCCCCCCCCCCCCCCCCCCCCCCCCCCCCCCCCCCGCCGGCCCCCGGGCCGCCCCCGCGGCCCCCCCGCGCAGTTGTACGTGAAGGATCTGAGGAGGATGGGCTGGGAATGAATGGGGAAGGAGGTTCCAGGGAAGCATGTGACCTCTCTACCGCTAATTAACAGCAAAAGCACATGTGATCGTGAGCAAGTGGTGTTTTTTGAATGATTATTTTCTTGTGCGGGAAGATCCAAGTACTGCAGTATCGTCTGGTTTCACTGCCTTGGATGAAGAAACCCCCTCCCTCCCCCGAACCCCCAAAACAAATGCAGTGCTATTAGATTCAGACGGCCTTGGCTTTAATTTCATGCTACACGCGTCTCTATGTTAGGGGGGGGAGGAGGGCGGGGTTTGTAGAGAACATGAAGTTTAATTTTCTGCCAGGGGTTCTAACCAGGGAAAATAATAGAGCTTCGTTACAAAAAGAGAGAGACAAGGGAACCAGCGAGAGTGCAAGAGATGCGCGAAGCAGACGTGGGCAGCCACACCGCCGCCCTGCCACACCGCCGCCCTGCCTGTTGTCATTCACTTCACGGGAAGAAGGATTTCTCTCTCTCTTCACACACTTTTGAATCGGGTTTTGGGGGTGTGTGCCTGCAGCCTGCTAAAGCCCCTGTTTCCCACCCTTTACCCTGTACTGCCTGGCGATCAGTATATCCCCACGTACAGAGACGGCGCCCGTTACGGAGGGAGACCCCTCAGTCATGCACCCCGTACCCTTGCGGTGGGCGATGGTTCACAACCGACCGACAAACGCAGCCCTCCGCCCTCAGGTAAACCTACAAGATGGTCTACAGTATGCAAGAAATCTAGATCTGTAAAACATGCAAGCAATCCAGAGTTGAACAGCGTTGGGCTGAGTACCACCTACGCAGATGTGTTACGTCTGGTGCAATGCCGTAGGGCTCTCCAGTTTGAATAACTGTCCTAGGGCCATCGATCAATATACTTATGAGCAGTACAAACACGTCTGTCTGTCCCTCTGTACCGTCGTTGTTTTTGGAATCGATCACGTGTGTCGTTTGAAGGCACAGATGGTCCCCCCCCCCCCCCTTCCCTGTTATAGGTGAGGTGCAAGAGGGTGTGGGCACCTTATCTGAGCTACGCAGCTGAAAAGCTGTCAGGAGGGGGCTCGCTCATCCACCCGAGTGTTGGACGGAGGTGTTTGAAATTAGATGTAGCCCCCTGAATGGGAGCGTGGCAGTGGCCGGGTGGAGGCTGTCCTTCACCGCTTCAGCTTCCCAGCTCCCGCCACCACACATCAGTCACAGCTGTGCCATCACCACGGAGACGGAGTACCGGACCTGCAGGTGGGGAGGAGGGATAGCTGCAGGGTGGCTGCGAACACACACACACATCCACACACACACACTGCAGGATGGCTGCAAACACACAGGCGCACACACACACATACACGCAATCTCTTTAGGATGGCTACAAATACACTCACACACACGAGTGCTTTAGATACACACACGCACACGTTCCACATACGCACTGCACACATGGTGTACACACACACACACACACACACACTCAGACGGCGTAAAAACACAGGTCGGTGTAAACCATAAGAGTCATCACGGCAAGGTTGATGTTGATGTTCTAAATAACGGCGAGAGAAATCCTGACGGCGGCCACCAGTGATACGGAGAGGAGGGTGAGGAGGAGAGGAGAGAGGGAGAGAGAGGGAGGGAATGAGTGAAAGAGACAGGGTGGGCAGAGGAGATGAATGATGCCCCTCACTGGTTTCACATGTCTGCCCACGTGGATTTGTCTTTCAGAGGTATGAAACCGCTCTTAATCCCCACATGCACCATATAGATGTAGAGATAGAAGATGCCAGAACTTCCTTTACCAGTGTCCTGAGAAGAAACCCATACCACTCCTCCACTGCCATGCTAGGCTTCCTTAAGGTCAATGCTATGTCAACTGTGTTGATTTACTAAAGCTTGAATATAAAGGGGCCCATCATTGCATGTGTAGTTATTCTGTAAAAGTGCTTTAAAACTAGAGGTAAAAACTTCAGGCTGTATAACAATATGACATGTTTATCATGTAAGAAAATGGAAGGGAACAATTCAATATGTAACCTTTTTTTTTCAATTACAGTAATATGATTCCTCTCAGTAACATGTAAGCAGAATAATCGATACAAACAAATAGTACAATTCTAGTTTTTCTAGTTCACAATAAACTCAAGCAGTGTGTCAACATTTATAAGACGCTGCTTGAATTCAAATCCAACTCAATGTACTACACCCTTATTTACAACTAAGAGAAGAGTGAGCTTCTTAAGGCAGCTGTTTGTGTGGATTACGAATCCATTGATCACATGTAAGTAATATCAGATAGAACTCACTTACAAATAATGCATAATAATGCTGTTTAATTTTTTATTTGCCTTTTTGTGCTACCGTAAAGTCCTTGTCTGTTTAATCAACCGACATTTTGAACGAAATTAAACCCTCCGCAGTAAAATTTCCAGTGCTGAGTACCTGCAGTGTTTATCCGAAAACCCTCTACCTCATGCCTGATCTCACAGTCCTCTCTGCTGTAGATGCCTCAGTTTTACACCTGCATTTTCCGGGAGTCACAACCAGTAACTGTAGCCCATATTTTGCCAGGCACTATTTGTCACGAACTCTTTAACCTGTTACTCGCTGGTCAGTTTCTGACTGCTGCTAATGTTATCTGAATGGTAGATCATTCTCATCACTGACTGTGACATGGAAGAATTGGACATCCATAAATAGAAACTAAGCATTTTTAACTGACCATTAACCATTAAGGCTATTAATAAAGGGCTACATGCTAACATAACTTTGACTAACCATGTTTTTAATCATTAAATATTTCTAATAAAATGGGAGGTGATTGTAAATCAAGTTGAACTCAGATGAAAAGTGAATATTCTAGCATTTGTTTAAAATGAAACGAATTAAACCCAGGAGATGTTTCTGAAGAGGGAAACGCAGAATCGTTTTCCTACGACGGCTGGCAACTTCATGCCAAATTTAAGCCGTAAGCCCGAGAGGAATGTGTGATTGCATCTGTGTAGCACAGAACCGAGGAGGAAGACCCGGGGTGTGAGGGAGGGGAAGAGAAATGAAAACAGGGTGGGAAAGAGAGTTTAAAAAAGCAGGGAAGAAATAACTGAGCAGGAGAAGAGAGAAGGCGATCGGCCAAAAAGCAGAAGGGGTGGTAGTTAAAAGACAGTAATGGAGTGTTGATTATGATTCATGCCTTGCTGGGCCTGTTGATTAAATGAGAGGAAAGTCAGGAACGTTTCCAGGCTCGTTCGTGTACTCTGGTGCGCTGCTCGCCGACAGCCGGTTGCCAGTACATTCGGGGACGTGGATGCAGTTGCTGGGAGAGATCCTGGCTGGTGTTCATCTCCTGCCTTCCACACACGCCTTCCAGAACGGAGCTCCAGAACGCCAAACAGACTTAGTTTTTTCTTTATTCCCGGAGGCCTGCAGAAGTCTCGTCGAGGCCCCAGGGCTTGGCTCATGACGCGCGCTTCCACGCATGGTTTCAGACATGGCTATCGGCGATCGCTACGGAGACGCCCAGGTGAGATGATTAATGATTACAGCACTGCTGCTGGAACGGTGCAAATTCGTAGCAGCCGGTTGTGGCACGATGTCTGCTTTCCAGTGCTCGTGCACTTATCCTCACGCAGAAGATGGACTTCTACCAGCACTTATGAATTCCTCCCTAACAACATCTTGAGAGGAGTCGTAGCACAGTCGTAGCACAGTCGTAGCACAGTCGTAACACAACTACAGGCGGCACACTTCAAAAACAAGCTTATCTTTGCATATGAAAGCATCTGGAACATAGGCAATATATCTAAAATCTTTCATTATGAGATTATTATTATTACCTATTTCTAGAGTGCTGCACTGATGTTAAGTATCTTATCAAAGTAAACCTTACCTTACTTCATTGCTAAGAATTATATAAATATACAGAATTACTTGCCACTACAGTGAAATGGTTTCCCTTTCTAAGATTAATTAAAATAACCCTCATGTATATAGTGCAGTATATAGTGCAAGCTATGTCTGTTTACTTTCCCTAGTAGTGCACCGGGTAGAGAAATTTGTGTGAAGCACAAGCGGCCGAGGGATTGGGGGCGGCAGAGAAGCAGGGGAGTCCTGCAGGGCGTTGATGCAAGACATAACGAGCCCCAGCAGGATAGAAATCAATGACTTATAAATTGTTGATCAGTGGCAGTGGGCTGCCGCCATGCATTGATTTGTGCTGAATCCTCGCGGGTTGCTCTCTCAACAAAGAGCTACCACACTCAGCATCTGAATGAACAGCAAAGCACTCCCTCTCTCTGTCTCTCTCTCTCACTCCATCTGTCTCTCTCTCTCTCTCTCTCTCTCTGTCTTGCTCTCTCACTCCATCTCTCTCTCTCTCTCTCTCTCTCTCTCTCGTTGTCTTTCTTACTTAGTCTTTCTCTATATCTCTCTCTTTTCTGTCTCTTTCCTGTCATTCTTGTTCTTTATATCTGTATTTTTAACAGTGTGATTTCTCTCTGTTGTCCTTCATTTGTTGACTCTTTTTAGAATTCTCCTCCACTCTGTTTGTTCCTGTTTTTCAGTCACACTCTCCATCTCGCCTTCCTGCTTCATCCACTCTGTTTCTCTTGTTCTTCCTCCCTCACTGAGTTCAATTTAATTCAGTCCACACTTACTAACATGGAAAATAAATAAAATTAAATGAATACACAACTAAAAACTACATTTGTATTACCAAAGTCTGGGTTACATTGTGTATTATAATAAAGAGAGTAATAAAGTAATATAAAAAATAAGAAGAAATGATGACTAATTGCTGTTCACTCTCTGTATCTCTCTCTCTCTCGCTCTCTCTCTTGCTCTCTCTCTCTCTGTATCTCTCTCTTTCTCTTGCTCTCTCTCTCTGTATCTCTCTCTCTGTATCTCTCTCTCTCTCTCTGTATCTCTCTGTATCTCTCTTGCTCGCTCACTCTCTCTCTCTCTCTGTATCTCTCTCTGTATCTCTCTCTCTTTCTCTCTCTCTGTATCTCTCTCTCTGTATCTCTCTCTGTATCTCTCTCTCTTTCTCTCTCTGTATCTCTCTCTCTCTCTCTCTCTTGCTCTCTCTCTCCTCCGTGCAGCTGTGAGGACAGTGGTTGTCTAATGCCATCACCCATCTCTCAGCTCCTATTCAGGCCTAAAGCAAAACTAATAGCTTCGGAGAAAGAGAAGGGGGAAAGGAGAGAGAGAGAATGAGTGACAAAAAAAGGGGTGGGGGGGGCAGGTAGAGTGATGGAGGCCACACTTAGAAAAGATGGAGTGAGAAATAGAGAGAGAAATAGATAAAAAGAGGGAGATGGATGTTACCTGTGAAGAGAATAGCTGAATGGCAAAACCTGATAGAGGGAGTGAGATTACACACACACAGACCAGGCATGGGAGAAGAGCCTGAGAATAATGGAAAGGTCACATGGATTCAGAACGCTTGGCTCACTCTTCTCTGAGAAGTCATTGTGCGTGAGCCAGTCTTGCCAATTTGGTGTCACTAATCTGAACACACCTTTTGAAAAAAATTTTTTTAAAAAGAACAAGTGTCAACTGTAAGTCCTCAGCAACACGGAAGTCGATATGTTTTCTTCCAAAGTTCCGAAGAAGAAAAACAAATTTGTCAATTGGCATTTAAAAAAATGGGCCCTCGGTTTGCAAGCTGCAATTTATCACAGTTAGTGTGGAAGTGGTAAGGGAGAGGAATCAAAGTAATTGCTGTAGAACTCTGACAAGTCTGTTCAAAGACTCGTAGAAACGTGGAAACGTGGTCTAGCATGCAGTTTGTTCAAGAATGTGAAAAACCTTGGTCCCTTCAAAGATGATTAAACTCACTGAAACACACGGGTTTAAAGTTCACTTTACTAACATAATACTGTATGTTGATGTTTGTTTTCAATACATGGACTGCATATGAATTACAGGCAATGTAAGGATGCTTTTTTGAGTGTTTAACGAGAAAGAGAGCGAGCAAAAGCCATAATTGGTCTTTAGATTCCATAGGGCACTTCATAGTTGATTAACCACTCTATATCCAATCTAATTCAGATCAGTGTTTTAACTCTGTTGCTGTTTCTCTCTGTCATTCTCTCTTCCACTCTCTCTCCTTCTGTCTGTCTGACTCTCTTTGAGGTTGGACAATCAAAAGCATTGATACATTGATCATTTCTTATGTGTGGAAACGAATATTGCGTGGTTTCGTTTTACTCGTTTTTCTTTGGAACAACAGGAAATAATGTAATTCATTACAATATGTTATGAATATATAGGTTGCTTTTTGGGCATTTGTTATATATACTGCATATGGTTCTGTATGTTCTGGCCAGGTTCAGAGATGGCTGTCTATATCACATCTGCAGTGCAGATTCTAAAAATAAAGACACTCAGAGAAGGTGCTTTAAATAACCTTGCAGCAACCCCACACAAACCATTCAACATTCAGTTCCTGCACCTCCTGCTCATTTACTGAGGCCTTGCCTTAGCTGTGCCTGTAGGGGGTGCCAGCGTTCGCACCTACAGGACACCCCGTGGTCTTGGGGCATCGCTGATGTGGCATCAGTGAGGGGACGTTGGCAGTTACGAAACGACAGATACAGTTTCTGCTTTTACAAGAGATTTTTTTGTTGTTGTTCTTTTAGGACAAAGTGATAAAGGCCAAGATGGATGCTTTTGATTTTTAGATCAGCAAAAAAAGTTTCTAAAATCTCTCGATCCTGGTCCACTCGTGAAGCTTTGCCTTCACAGCAGGAGAAAAGATGATGAAGAATCACTTCTGACAACACAGCAGAATCCAA
Organism: Tenebrosternarchus preto; assembly: GCA_025802075.1. NCBI lineage: Eukaryota > Metazoa > Chordata > Actinopteri > Gymnotiformes > Apteronotidae > Tenebrosternarchus > Tenebrosternarchus preto. The sequence continues at coordinate 3,729,962 of JAOYMR010000020.1, forward strand.
AAGCCCAGCGTTACCCTGCAGTCCGCAACTTCCAACCCTCAAAACGGTATGAGGCTCTGTGGTAAACCCACACAACAAGAGGAGGCCCAAACAAAAACTGGGTGTTTAGTTCTGGGAGCAGCCCATTGGCCACAGCAAACGCGTGACAATGTTGATCTGCTATCATGCGATAAGCACAGGAGACACTGTCTTACTGAGGTTTAGCGTCCCGCCGAACACTTTTATTATGACACATGGAATTGGTATGTAGTAAATCGTCCTCATTTTGAATCAAAATAATCCTCTTGTGGCTCTCTAAGATTTTTTTTTCTTTATGAAAAAATAAAAGTGCAAAGCAACTGTTAAGTATACCATGAACATTACTTTTAAATCTTGGACTAATGATTATAAATGTGCTTTAAAGTGCCAAGTAAGAGGGGCAACCAAAGAACATTTCACACCAGTATGAACCTACAAGTGTCTGTAGGTCTCGATAATACTTAAGCATCTGTAACATAATGAGGTAATGAGTTGCATCTCTCCAACAGCAGACACACATCCATCACACACACATCCATACAAACACACACACACACACACCAGAATCTGATGGAAAAACTTTGGCTGACAAAATGATTCTATAACTGTGTCCCCAATGGTGTGGGAGATGGTGCATTCAGGGAATATGTGTGGGACAAAATTCATGGCAGATTTTATCTGCAGAGTTGACCGCCACTACTGGGATCAAGACAAAACAAGGAAGATTGAATCGATTGAATGGAATTTACAGAGGGCAGAGTTTGGCTAGGCCAGTAATCTGAATGGTGATGCAGTAAAATATAAAACAATACCTACTCTAGTTCCCCACTGTTTGATCATCACACATGATGATACTCAAAACCTGTGACATACTAGAGAAGACGAATGCTCTACCTCTTAATTTAGAGCAGAGAGTAGATTTAGAGTCATATATTACCCACTTGTCTGAAACCATACAAAAAGGGGAAGCTACATTCTAACCTCGTTTTATTTTCTTCTGTGTATTTCAGCGGGACATTCAAACTGCAAATGTAGTGAAACTTGTTAATGAATGAGTGTGCTATATGGCGCTGTTACACATTCCTTTGACTTATTTGCCTAATGCAGTCATTGTCCTGTCTCCTGAGTTTTCTTCCCCCTGCGGACTCATCCTCCGTGTGTAAAATGTTTCTTTTAACGGAACACACTGTTGTTTCTATTGTCACAGACCTACAACCCTGAAATACATCGTATAAACACATGTTAACCCGTCAACATCGTGAATTTAATGCTTCAGTACCACTCCGTCCTGTGCGACGCGAAGTCTCCGATTCCACGCGCCTCTCCAGATAATAAGAGCTCAAACAGACCTGTCTTTAACCGCACTTATACCGGCGCCCATTTACATATTAATGACATTTTCATGCTACGTTTCACTTTATGCAAAGTCACAAACTGAGTGGGGAAAAAAGCCATCTGCATAATAACAAGCTGTAAAGCGGCAAAGGTAGCGACTTACAAAGTCATAATCGCGCGGCAGTGAATTATACGGCCCGTGGATGCAACCTCACGTCGAGCGAAAACGTGGACGAAATGAACATGCGTCAAAGCTGTGAGATAAACGACTAGTGAAGCTATGGGGAAAAAAGCATTCCAATGAAGAAAAAAGACAAGTGGGCGTTTCTAGAGCAATGCACACGGAATAGCAACGAAGAGTTGTTTTCACAAACTGGATGGAAAAATTCTAAGAAGCGTCTTTCATATGCAGGACGAAATGTATAATATATTACTGATAGCCTACAGGTTTACTATTTCATGCGCCTCAGACAGTGGACACCGGGTGAGGTTGCGGAACCTTACAAACAAAAAAGAAAACAAACTAATCAGTATGTTATGTTTATAATTAGACAGTTGTTTGATAGGTTACCTAAAAAACAGATAAGAACCACAATTCTGCCCAAAACTAATTTGTGTTATCATTAAACCTGGGAAGAAGAGGGCGAAACGAACTCCCTCGAACCTTCAAATTTGTGAATTAAAATGCGTCACACACGCTGAAGAGGTTTATCAGTCTGTCTCTCTCTTGTGGCCTGGTCGCTTCTTTGATCCCCCCCCCACTTATCAGTCCCTATCCGTGCAGAGGCTGCGTCGTTTCACAGGCCAATTCATTCTAATTATCACATGTCAATTTAATCTAGCTTTAAATTGCCAGATGGACACTTTATAAAAATTTCATTAACCTTCTAATTTCTTATCTCCCCACATCATCAGACAGGCCAACTGGTGATGATTTCAGGACAGCTTTGATGTTTTGTAAATCTAGTTTAAATAAATAAAAATTAAATTATATTTGAATATTATATTTAAATTAAAATTAAATATTAACTGTGAGTTGAAAATTACACCAAAACAAACAAACAAGCAAAAACATTGACATGTGATATGCCTGACAATGACCAAGACCCACGTAGGAATTTGAAATATGAAATAGTAATGTAATAACTGTAATAAATGTAAAAATTATTGTTTAGTTTCACAGCACACTGCAGAAAACAAATTCAGAACATAATGGCTATTCAGTCATATTCAGTCATTTCAAACACAACCCACAGTGTGTATTAGGGGAACTCATCCAATGATCTGCCAGAAGAAGGATTCAAACGGGCATTCAAGTCAAGATTTAAACAGGATTCAGGCATTCAAACCAGGAACCAGCATTCAAGCCAACATTCACACTAGGATCCTTTTAGCATTCAAACTAACATTCACACCAGGATCCATCCAGCTTTCAAACCATCATTAATCGAAAAGTCTACATTCAAATTGAATCCTGTTGAGTATTACTGAAGAAATGCCTCTGAGAACATATTAAGACCCTCCCACTTTGCCCACATTACACCCAATTGGAAGTAACTGGTACTGACTTAGAATTACACATTGCATTTTGCAATGGATGTGAATGTGGGTATGTTAGAGTTGTTGGCCCTACATGGAGGGTCCGGTAGCTCAGTAGTCAAAGTCATAGAGGTGAGTGAATTTACATTCCTCTACCGGATAAAGCTTTGGGCAGATCCCACCCAGACTTTGCCCTTTGCCCCCCTTCTCCTTTATCAGGCTGTTCTGCTTGTCAGGGTTTTAATTGAATTTCCAGCTGAGGTTCTTATCATAGCCCCTGCATGGTTGACTACCTTGCTGAGATAGTGTGGAGTTAACTTATCTCCCTCTCCAGCATTCCCAGCTGGCTGTTCGAGAGTGAGCTCAGGTTCTAGAGCTCTAATTGGCCAGTAGGGGTTCTGTACCCAGACCTGAAGAGAGAGCTTCCAGAATGTTCAAGACTATCAGATTTTTACAAGGCTGAATTCAGTACAAATGACTTTCCCCCATGATCGCATTGTTGTCACAAGGTCCAGTGCTTTAAAGTGAAATATGGATGGAGGCATTTGGGTAATTTAAAAGCACTGAGGCAGAGTAGTGACTAACGGAACTCTGCACTCTCCCTTCACCTGCCTGAGAAGCTGTTAGTGGCAGGCCCTTCCTGATCCTTCACATCTGATTCAGTGAGACACTGACCCATTTATCTCCACCACCCCCACCCTCATCTCCACCCCTCACCTGAACCTGGAGCCCCTTTCGCTAGAGGGACCCTTGTGGTAACTCTAATTATACTTCCCTCCCTTTCTTCCTCTTTCACTCTCTCAGCCATATGTGCTCCTTCAGTATATCCATGTGTGCAACTAAACAATAGCTTCAGTTCATCCCCTGTCCTGTAATTCAATGACTGAATTCCAGTCCCACTCATGTAATTCAATGACTGAATTCCAGTCCCACTCATGTTATGCAATGACTGAATTCCTATTCCAGTTTCTGTTTGTGCTATACAATGACTGAATTCCTATTCTGAACCACTCTTCCGTGGTTCACCAACCTGCCAAAGTAAATGATTAAGTAGACTATTTTACTATCCAGTAGAATATGTACCTTATCATCAACATATGAGAAAGTGTTTGAAAACTCAGAATTGTGAATGTGGCCTTAGGACCTGCTCCCACTACAACCATATGTGGACTGCATATCCTGTGTTATTTATGTATATGTGTGGTTTTCTCAGCTTCTATAGGAATGAGCTAAGTTAGTGGCCCACTGAGATGAGCCGTGATTGGCTTGTGTCTCATTCCGTTGATGATGCAATTTGTTATTCATCAATAGTCATTAATGTCTTGCCCCCACAACCCCATGATTCGTCACTATCTTTCACTTTTGATTAGTACAATATGATCAAACATCGTTTTTTCTTTTAGTCTACCTCATTGTCTTTCTACCTAAAGAGCTTACCACCCCCCCCCCCCCTCTCTCTCTCTCTCAGGATTCAGGCTTGGGAATCTTACTAGCTCTCATTGGCAGTAACAGGGCAGATAAACCATTAAGATACCTTGCCTTTCAAACCTGCCTTGCTGTCACTTTACTTCTGCTTGTATTCCCTTATCTGTCCAGTAACCCCCCCCCATGTCCTTCACTCTCGACGTCTGTGTCTTGATTGCAATTCTGAATGCTCCCACAGAGCGCAGACTTATTAAGTTGAAGGAGGAGAGCTAATTTCCATGGTTTACCGAGGGGGGAATTAAAGATCCATATTGAAGGGTTTTGCAGCGTCTGTGTCCCCTTGCCTGTTTGATGAGGCTACTTTTAATCAAGCCTATTATAGGCCAGCATTGTAATCATGAAACGTAATGAAATGTTCGATTTAGTGATCAGCTCTCAGATATATACGTTTAATTAGGCTTTATGATTTTGAGATGAATTTCTGGAATCTCTTTTGTTCTGCAACTAGCAATAAAAATACTTTGTGTGACCTTTAAAAAGTGAAATCTTTTGTTTCAAAGGACAATAATTTGACTGAATATTCATTCTGAAAATGTTGCTATAGTTACCATCCGCCGAGGCGTGCTTCTAAAAGAGGGGGCAGAAAGATTGATGACATGCAAATGCTCAACATTGCTCTCCCAATGCCATTTTAGTCCAGAATGAGAGAGAGAGAGAGAGAGAGAGAGAGAGAGAGAGAGAGAGAGAGAGAGAGAGAGAGAGAGAGAGAGAGAGAGAGAGAAACGTTATGACAAGTGAATGTGATTGCAACCCCCCTGGCATCTAGAGCTGTTTTGCACTGCTCTGCAAAAACATATAAAGGTTGATTGGTATTCACGATCAGTGCTTTCATGATACTTTTCCTACCATAAAAGTGTTTTATGCTGCCTTAGATCATATTCTGAAGGTTTTCAACGCTTTGCCTGAATGGCACTATGGCAAGGCAAGAGTGAGATTTCTGCACTATGGATGTACTGCATCTACCTCGACATTCATTGGAATGTCATGTGACGTGTTCCTGTGAGTAACTGATGTCGAATGATGCGGTAAATGCTGACAATTTTTTTCTGTTCATCTTCCTCTTATAACTTTAGATTCATGACACTGTATCCCCTTCTCTTTACTATAAGAACCTATTTGTTATAACACTATCCTTGTTACTTGGGGGGGGGGGGGGGGGGGGGGGGGGGGGGGGGGGGGGGGGGGGGGGGGGGGGGGGGGGGGGGGGGGGGGG
>JAOYMR010000020.1:3735651-3753802 GCA_025802075.1 Tenebrosternarchus preto
CCTTACACTGTATCCCATTCTCTTTACTATAAGAACCTATTTGTTATAACACTACCCTTTTTAATACCCCCCCCCCCCCCAAAAAAAAAAAAAAACCCAAGTGTGCTACCAATACAGCAGAGTCATTACCATGGTCACTGTGCCATTAACAACACCTCTGACTGTTACTAAGGAAACACGGAGCAGTGGAGAAATCCATAATTGTGGTCAATTAGCTTAACAGTATTCCACACAAAGCGACCGTTATTAGCTAGGGGAGTGCACACTGCATGTACCGATGGAAACTTGTACATCCATAAAAGTGCATATGGATGTAATGAACTATGCGTTCATGTATGAATGTGCTTCATTATTATGCAGTGAAAACAGCTATGCAGGTTCACTAACACCTATGGAGAAGAGTCCTAAGTTGAGATGATTGAGCTGTGTGCAGAGATGGACTGAAGCTGAAGGTAAGACCGGCCCTGCAAATTGAGAGAGACGGTGAAAGAGAGGTGTGGTTTGGGGGGGTGGTGGGTGTGGGGGGGAGGGTGATGGAATCACTGGAGGTGCAAGATCATCCTTGAAAGACCTTCAGAGTGGATTGTAGCACAACTGTCTGCTGTTAGAGACAGAATGAATATTCTGAGTAGGTCGGGTGCGTGAGCCGGGCAGAAAATCACCTTTACGGGCAGCGTTGCCCTGGATTTATGTGCGCTGTCGAACAGTCACCTCCTTCTTGTCAACCCTCACAGAAGCTGCGGATGTGTGACAGAGTGAGCAGTTAGATACAACAAGGGGCCATTCAGAGAGATGGGGCGGGGTTTAACTGTCTGATTTGATAAGACCATTTTTCTCTTATTTAAGGTTAAAATTATGGAATTTCTTCCTTTTGCACTGAAAGACACTAACATGTATAAACAATATTTATTTTCTATTGTAAAGATATGTACATGTATATTACCTAGTTGGTCTGTATGAACATTACATTTGCATGACCCAAACAGATAAGCTGATTGAATCTGTGTGGATAGTGAAGACATGCTTTTTTCTCCTGCATTGATGGGTCAGAGGTGGCTCGTCTGGTCTCCATGTTTAAGTGTTTAAAACCTTTTGTCTGGTCTTGCACAGTGGAAATTGAGAAGATCAGTAGCTGTTTCTTCAGTAACCTGTTTTTTAGGCAGGAGAGAACTGTATATTTGATGAGACGGTTGTCAAGATGAAGAAGTGGCAGCACATTACCAGTGGTTTACTGGATTTGTGCAGGGTAGCCAGTAGGGTCACAGAACAGAATGCATAAATATAACTTGTCTGTGTTCACTCCCATTCATGTGGACATTAGGACAGTTGGTCCTAGGTGCCATTTCAAACAAACAGAACTTTAAACTACTATTTGCCAGTTAAGGTCATATAGTCACATTTAGGTATCATCTAAAATGATACACATAATCCGAATTCTCTGAAACCACCATAGGAAGTCTTAGTTTTTTGTACGTTTTGAGCCTAATTAATAAAAAAATGTATTTGAATGCGAGTGCGCAGCTATATCTTATTCCGAGCCTATAGATGGCAATGTTGGCAAGAAGCTCCAGTTTTCATTCGTCGCTAGGCGTCAGCAACGAAGAAGAGAGAAGTTTGTCGGCTTACGTTAATTTTGCAGCTAATTTTATTCATTAAATAAGATTTCCGAGGGATAAAAGTAGATACTGTTAATTATGGATGTCGGCGAGCTGTTGACCTATCAGGTATTGAACAAGTAAACTTGTTTTGTTAATGCTGGGTTCTTAAATTTCTAAATTTGTTATCGAGTTAACCATCAGTCTTTCTACCAAGCTAGCTAACTAGCTAGCTATGTAGGTAAAACAACATGGTCCAGCATGTTATTGAGGTAGCTAGCTAGTTAGCTAACCTAGCTAGCTCGCTTTACCACTGACCATTATTCTGTCCACTGCCCAGTTTATTAGCTATCAAGTACTGAACTAGCTAACTAACTAGCTAGGTAGAACCTACAGGGACAACTACAGGGTAATAACGTAAATGTTTTTTTCGTATGTCATCTTAGTGAATGATGTTTTTTTGTTGTCGTCATTGACAGCCTGACCGAGGAGCTAAGCGCCCTAGGGAAGAAGATGGCAGTGAGGAGTCTCGGGTCAAACAGAAGTCCAGCAGGGAACCTCTGCGACCCGCTGTGCTTGGGGAGACTGAGAGCGAAAACACAGACAGCAAGGAGAGGATTCTGGAGAAGCTCATGGACCAGGACGAGGTGGACCCAGAGGTGCTGTTGCTTTTGTCTACCTCTAACTGCAGTCACTCAAGCACGAGCTGATTATTGAATGATTATTTGCCCTAGTTGAATGTTTGACTGTGTAATAAGTACTGTGGGGTGATGTAAATTTGTGTTGCTGTATCAGGGAGAGCTGGTGGATGAGGGCACAGTGAAGAAACTGATCCTGACGTTTGAGAAAAGGTCTTACAAAAACCAGGAGCTCAGGATTAAATTCCCTGACAACCCAGAGAAGTGAGTTAACAACCAACACCCGCCTAGTTTGCTCTTTGGTTTTATTTTGCTTTTTCTGAGTGAATGTAGTAGAAATGGAACATTTCTTACTGCCATTGTGGAGGGCTTGATTAATTAATGCTACCAGTGCTATGAAAAATTATGCAAGTTTGAAAAATGGTGGTCTTTTTGTTGGCTATCTACAGTCTTTTTACACTCCAATTGCGTGCATTATTTTTCATTGCACTAGTAGGCATTAATGGTGCACACTTGGTAATGGCACTGGGGCATGCCATTTCTAGCACATTCAGTTATGAAAAGCTTTGCAGTGCCAAATGGCCTCATCTGTCATACCGTAAAATAATGTACCTTTCTCATTACAAAGCTATGTTTTTCAATTCTAATTTTATCAGACTGAATTTGCCTATCTTGACTGTTCACACTCATAACTGCAAGTGACCTGTATCTGTCCGTTATGTGAACGCATCTGTGCTCTGAAACGTCATGAATGTGCACATTATGTTTATGTGTGGCTCTGGGCAGGTTTATGGAGGCGGAGCTTGACCTGAATGATGTCATCCAGGAGATGCATGTGATCACCACCATTCCAGAGCTGTACCACCTGCTGGTTGAACTGAATGCTGTACATTCCCTGCTGGGGCTGTTGAGCCATGACAACACTGATATCCTCTCACTTAAACAGAGCAGCTACATAGAGTTACACAGAGCAGTAGATATGCATCTACATAAAGGGCTCAGTATTGTAAAAGGTTGTTGTTCAGTAAAATTCCACAGATGACACACGGGTGTAATTATAGTCTCGGTATAACTTTTCTTATTCTGTTTTCATCTTCTGAGAAATGTAGTGCAGCCTGGGTTGGTTGGTTTGTTATGAAAAAAGATGCTTTAAAACAAAAGCATTCCTTTTTAAGACATTGACAACATGCTATTTGAAGATAAATCTAGTTCTCTACATTTTTGGTTGGATAGTCATTGTTCTGTTTGTGAAATGTCTGATGTCAGAGCAGCAGAATATTATTCGAGTCGAGGTGTTGTCTGTGCTTGTCAAGGTTCCGACTCACTGAGATGTTAAACTGCCACTTTAGTTTCTATTATTTGGCTCTAGGTAGATCGCCACATAGCGTTACTAAGTCAGCTAAATCTGTTAAATCCCTCATGGGATGCAGTGATTCCCCAGTTCACAGCATCTCAGATAAGTTCCCGGTGCACTAGTTGCATCCACTGCAGCGTTCCACACTGCCTCGTGCGCTGACTGTACGTATATTAACCCTTTGCTGCCCGGTGCCTTTTCCTTAACCCTTCGCACATATCGCCATCGCGGTGGTGGATTTGCTGCAGGAACTCACAGACATAGACACGCTGCACGAGAGCGAGGAAGGAGCCGAGGTCCTCATCGACGCCCTGGTGAGGAGAACGCAGCGCCCGCGTTAAGGGCTCCGTCGGGAGCTGCAGGCGGCTGGCAGCACCGCAGCAGAGCAGATGGCAAGATCCGGTCCTGCGGTTTCTGCAGAAACAGGCCTGGAAGTTCCTTACCGGGCCTTTAATGCTTGGCTTTAACTGAATGCTTGTCAGGTTCCTCTACTCTTTGAGGCTTTTAATGCTGTTAGTTGCCGCACGTGGGGACTTGATCCCAAGGGAAAGAAATGTTGCTCATATGAAAATTATGAACAAAAGCCTGAATGTCATTCTAAACCACATTTCCAACACTATTCAATTATTGTGCTACATAATAATACTATTAACTATTTACTATTGATCAGCAGGTTTTTTTTTTTTTTTTTTTTTACTGCTTTGTGTGTGTGTGTGTGTGATGTGTGTGTGTGTGTGATGTGTGTACTGACATTTAGAAAAGTAAAGTCTGAGTCATCCAATCAGTTAGCATGGGGATTGAGGGGGGGGAGTAGGGGTTAATAAGCCTAGTGCGCACTGTATCTGTGGCATTTGTGCTGCTTATGCAAGAACACACTGGGGCAACCTTTGGGTTGAATTTTTAGCAGTGACAGTGCATATGCTCAGCACCCGACGTGTGTTGAAACAGACGCCATCCCACTGCTGTTTGCATCATGCCTGCACACCTGGGCTTGGGCTATTCAGAGAACTCATGTTCTGGAGAGAATGTTGACGGCCTGTTAGCTTTTTCTTTTTTTTCTTTTTTTTTTTTTTTGGAGAAACAGTATTACACAGAAGCACAACCCTCAACAGTGATCAGGTTACTCATGTAACTTATTTCTTTGGTTTTACCTTTTTTATTTTGGGTGTCTTTTAATCTCAAAATGCGCATGTCCTAAAATCCGAGTATTGGGAGACAAACGGCCAATAGCCATTAGATCCGAGCCATTTGTGCCCGAGTGGTGTTGGTTAGGGTGTGAGAACGGTTTGCTTTTGTTTAAGGAGTCTTTCATTTGTACTGTGTTTATAAGCTCGAGGGCCAGGTGGTCGCTCTTCTGGTGCAGAACATGGAGAGACTGGACGAGACCGTTAAAGAAGAGGCAGATGGAGTCCACAACACGCTTGGTACGCCCCCCCCCCCTCACCAAGAGTCCACAACATGACTGTTCGTTCACAACAGTACACCTTGCTTTAACAGCCCATAGCACAATATACACCATGTGCTATATCGGTAGGCTAGTGCCATAGTTCTAACTAGTTCTGTGGTTTGAGTGTGCTTGAGTTGAACTAATATCACGTGCCTCCAAGCTGTGTTTGCATCTGAAGTGATCTGAGACTTTTGATGGTCAGTGAAGGTAGCTGGGAGGAAGGTAGAAACAGTCAGGAGCTGTGGAAGATCTCACCTGTAGCCTGTGTGAGCCATGGAAGATCTTGCAGTGTTTGTTGAGATTAGAACAGTGATCTGCACTTGTGGATCATCATTCACAGTTTTCCATTTACCAGTGATGGTCATATTGATTGCCTGATGTTTAATTGCCAGTAAATTTGAGTCTGCATTTTTCCATTTGTTTATAACTTTCATAGGGATTTTCATGCATCTTGCAGTTAGGAAGCATTACATTATCATAATTCAAGGCTTTTAAGAGAGATAATTGAATTATATTATCATTATTCAAGGTCTTTAAGAGAGATAATTGACTTTTATATTTTAGAATCATAAGCAATAAACATCATTGCTAACAGCATCGCTTCCCTGTGTTTAGTCGAATAAGCATGATTACACTGAGGTACAGGTACAAGTATTTCCAGTATTACAGGCGTTGTACCGAAATCAATTGCCATCGAATTTTGTGAGCAAGGTCAGTAAAGACATTGTTAAGCCCTACCGCACAACTCAAACCCTACCACACATCTCTTCTTCATTCATGTGCATTAGCAGTTTATACAGGCTATGTAAATTGTTTTTGTGCATCATTTGAGGCTGCTTTACACTTCACATTTGGCTAAATACCATTTTACTGCAAAAGGATTTTAAAAATGATGAGCATCATGTGGATGTATATGTAATACTATGTTAGATAATTGCATTCAGATATTTGTCTCTAAGCAACCAGACTAGGTAGCTTCTGAGTTATAGTTAATCGTCAAAGGCACAAGTTAAGGCTTTACCTTACAGAGGAATCTTCTATTATAGACCGGGCTGTCAACAAACCTGATATGTGCAGAGCAAACTAACAACTTGTCCAGGACGCTGTTCAGTATGAACGTGTGCCATGTCCGTTTCTCCATTGTCATTGTTTTGTTCTTCATAACAGCTGTGCCTGGGGTAGAATGTGGGCTGGTCAATACAAATTTTAGTGGTGTAAATCCTAATCAATGAATGTAGATGTATTAGTCTAGGATGTTTTGGAATTGGCCTGTTTTGCTTATGAGGGATTTACGCCAAAGTAAATATAGTTTTCCATTTTCCTTTAAATCATCTCAGATCATTAATATGAGTGGTTGCCACCTCATCTCTCTAGTTTAGCCAAAGCAAATCGTCCACCCAGTTGCCCCCTGCTGTGGAGCGTTTAGCTAACAGGACTAAAAAGTAACAGGCCAAAGTTTACAAGCGAAGTATAGATCCTCTTGTGGGAAAAAATTGCAGGAAAAAAATATAATGATTCATGCGAGTGTGTACGTCACCTTTTATCCCGAGTCAGAAGAACACGACTGCCTCAATTCAAATGCTTCATAGTTGTGAAATATGTAAATGCAATATAAGCGATATTATGGTTATGTGATAATGTTGCAGAGGTCGTGCTTAGTATCTCTCTATCAATCTCTCTCTCTCTCTCTCTCTCTCTCTCTCTATCAATCTCTCTCTCTCTCTCTCTCTTTCTCTCTCTCTCTCGTCAGCTATATAAGCAAAAATTTGATATTTGAGAGAGAACCATGTTATAAGCAGTTGCTGCAGTAAAACTAGGGCTTTCTGAATGCACACTAGAGTTGCAGCCTCAGGCCTCCCCTGTCATCAGTTTACATAATAAAGGTTAAAGGGCTAATGACCCTCTACCTGTTGGCAAGGAGGAGGGGTGATGTCCGCAGGATTGTGGTCATTCTAGTGCTATATGGATGGCATCAAGATTTATTTCAAGACAAAGGGATATTGATTAACTGAGTCTTTATGGATTGGCTTATGGTAAAAAGGAACGTGATCAGAACTTCAGCTGACCTTGTGCAGGATTTACATTTCCACAAAGCTGTGTAACTGACCCAGAGAAATTAGTGGTTACTAATACCACAGGGCTGTATAACTGACCTAGAGAACAGTTACTAATACCTGGGAGTTCGCCCAGTCACATGGAAACCATGAGGTAGAAATGAAGACAACAACATCCAAGTACCAAGTGTAAGACCAGGCCTGAATAGTCAGTTGAATGGGAACAGTATAATCGGAATGGTGAGACATGAAACATCTCCCTTTCATCAGCTCACCCCAAGGATGAGCTGATGCAGTGCTTCAGAGGGGTGGCGGGGTGGTCGCTATGGAAGCAGATGAGGTGCCATGGAAGAATAAGCTCCTTTATGAAATGTATGACCATTAGATAGCAGTAGAAATTGACATGACTGACCTACCGATGGCTGATAAAGACAGAACTGAGAGATGGCACAGAGGCAGCATGGGATCATGCAGGTTGATCGAAACGAAAGTGCATCACAGCAGACAAGACCATACAAAAGAGCCTCTGAGACAATCCGCCCATTAATATCAGGATGCCAGATACTAACAGGGAAAGCACAGATTAAGACATGGGCAGGGATGATGCACGGAATATATCCAAGGTATATGAGCTAGACAGGTCCAAATGGGTTGAACTGCAGAGAGTGGTGGGGAACAACAAGGCTAATATCCTGTAGGACATCAAGGTCGAAATAGAAAAACAAATAACGGCAAACCTACCATTGTGATGGTGGACAAGATGCAGAAAACAGCAGTTGTAATAGATATGGTCTCATGTGATGGAAATATCTAAAGGAAAGGAAAATGAGAAAATACCAGGCACTGAAGGAACAAATAGCAAGAATTTGTAAGGTAGTTTCTGTGCTGATGGGCACATTTCTGTCTGTGACCCATAAAATGGAGAGGTGGCTCCCAGGAATGACATCAGTCTCAGTCCAGAAAAGGGCAGTCCTAGGAACAGTCTAAACACTGTGAAACTCAAACTCCCAGGTCTCTGGTATGAGGCCAGAATGTGAGGACAAAGATATGACCACATGGACAAACGCGCACATCTATTGGTCTGTACTTGAATGTTCAGCCACTGGTTCCTTCATGACCAGTGTTCTCCTGCCTTCTGTTAGTAAGACCGAATGGGAGCTGGAATTTAGTCGTTGGTTCATTTGTTCTGCTGGTCGGCCATACAGAGCTATTAATTTCTTTAGCCATCTTGTCAGGGCCAGAGGCTGCCCAGTTCTTCATGTTTATGACTCGCTCTTGGACATCTGCTGTTGTAATCCTGACTGCCTCCTGCTTTGGGAGATTATGGCACTCTGCTTTGAGATCGTTTTACCGCTGAGCCCCTGTGTTATGTGATGATTCATTCTCCCACATGATTGTATTTATTCTGCAGCCAGGCTCCGTCTTTGATCGCTATGCCCTTCTGGAACTCTGTCAATTTGCTGACTTCCACCCGAGTTGTCTTTATCTTGGTTTCCAGCCACTGTTTCCAAGGGGGAACAGTAGGAATGGCCTGTGGCTTGTATAACAGTTTGTTGGTTTGTTATACTAGTTGTTGGTATTGTGCTTATTGATGCATTCATATCTGCTAGCATACTGATGGTCTGGTGGTAGCTTGTGTGTCTGTGTCTTCTCCCTCCACTGCTACGGTCACTGAGTTAGCGGGTGACTTTTCTCCTTTCTGATGTATATAATAAAGGCGTCTGACCCTGTGGCTGGGTGGTGTTGGATTATCAAAAGAGAATGTTGTATTCTCTTCATCTTTTCTCTGTCCTGGTGCTCCAGTTCCCTCTTTCTTCCTTTGTGGAACTCTCTTGCTCCTGGGGTATTGCATGTGAGCTTTCTTAATGTGGCCAAAGTGCTCAGCCTCAGCTCCTACATGGAAATAGATGTATCATTGATGTATACATGCTGAAGTGCTGAACAGGAAGCACCTTTTATAAAAAGGCTTTTATGTTGTTGCAGGTGTGGTCTTTTTGTGTGTGTGTGTGTGTTTATTTTGTGGCCACTGCAAAGTAGAAACTAATCTCTGGGCCTCTCTGTGAATAGAAATGGCCACTTTTCCGCAGAGATGTTAGTGCAGATGTGCATTTACTTTTAAAGTTGTTTTGTTCCATGGCACCAAGTCAGTGAGTTGGATTCTTTCTAAGTGGGTCAGACCTGCCTGTGTAGAGGGGTGTGTGTGTAGGTGTAGGTGTGTGTGTGTGTGTGTGTGTGTGTGTGTGTGCGCGCATGTCTATATGCATGTTTGGGTGAGTATTGCTGATTTAGTTTTGCATCAACACCAGCGTGTAATGCTTAGCTGGAGGAAAGGCAGGACACCAAATGCATCAAGCACTCCTCCCTGGGAGGTTATCTTGTAGTAAAATGTAATGTAGTTTTCATGCACTGTTGCCTGTAGAACAGCTTTTCTATTATGTGTTTCACAGGACTCTGGTCCTTTTGACATAGGATTGTAGGGTTTTTTTTTTTTTGTGATGTGTGCTGTTTGGTGAAATAGCCTGTCTGGATCTGATGAATTGTTGTGTTGACATAACCACTGAGCAAACTCCTATGTTTGTGGTGATTCAAAGTTGACTGTGGCAATTTGAGTCTGTGCGCGGTTATTTGAACCTACTTGAATCTATCGGAGATTGTTTTGAGGTTCTTAAGTGCTGTTTGCGACTAGGGCTGGACAATAACTCTATCAATATATATTGTGATGGGAAATGTTTCGATAATGGTCATATGATTTTTTTAAACACATTTTCAATATTTTGCTAAACATTAATTACATCTGCTGTGACTGACGTTCATTACAGGGCGCTGCCATCAGTTCATTGCGCTCAAGCCGAGCTGAAAAAGCAGAAGGCAGTGATTGACGACGTCCACCGCAGGCACTCAGCAATAGCATGCTACGCTAGGCTAGGTTCGGTTTGACTCAGTTTAACAGGTGTTAAGGAAAAAATAATTTCTATATATTATTCCTGTTGTATTTTATACATTTCATGGGAAATCATCTTTTCATTTTTATAATGCCGTTCCTGATTTGTTTTGATACATAATGGGAGTATTAAATTATTTTATGTGAACAAGTAGTTTCGTTACGCAGTGTCTCCGTGGCACAGATTTTCCCTCAGTCTGCAGTCAACCCAGCTGAGGAAGGTACGTTTTACACAGGGCCCAGTTTTTCTCAAATTTATTACGACAAATAATAAACGTTATCACAGTTTAATAATATGAATATTGTATGATATACTACGGAAGTGTGAGTAATGTTTCGAGTCGTAATAGTGATTTTTATTCATGGAAAAGATCGTCATTAGTAGGCTAATATCCTAGTTGCTAGTACTGATAGTCAGTGGTAAAGTCTTCCTCGTTAATTTTGTAACATTTTGTTGCTTTTCTTCTGTGTATGTTAGGAGATACAATATCTCCAGTACAAATGTGACGGAACAAATGAGCTTTTACGAGTGATAATAAAGAAGACGAAATAGTTGACAATAGAGGAAAGACTTATTCAGTGGTGTGGAAGTGGTTCGGCTATCGATAATGTAGACCAGCTTGTATTTCTTGCCAGAAACCTCTAGGGTCCATCATAAGTTGTCATCCTCACCCTAACCCTAACCCTCCACCAGCAACATATGGTTTTTATTGTTGTTCAATCTTTTTTTTCCATGTATTCTGCAGCAACTCTGAGTTGTTTTCATATTCCTTATCTTGGCTGAAGAGCTTTTGTTTCAACCCATGTACATAAGAATAAGATAATTAGCTTGTTGTAGTTTGAAGATATTAATATTGACAAAGCCAATGGCTGAATACAAATAAAAAGTGAACATTGATTTGTACCGTTTTTATTTCTAAAGTTTATATAGTTTTATAGAACATCCTTTGTGGACGTTCTTGGCAGTTTTTCTGTGGCTTTTATATTGTTCATAATCGATATCGGAGTTATATCTTATCGGCCAAAATTAAGAAATATAGCGTGATGTAAATTTTGCCCATATCGTCCAGCCCTATTTGAGAGTATTCGAATCAAATCAGTTTTATTGTGATATCACACTTACACAGGAGCAAGGTGAAAGTTTAGATGTTTCCTCTTTACAGTCTGGCAGTATTTCACTAATATATTTATGAATATACAATTTACAGATTCTTGAGGGAGAAAAGAACTGTATATAGGTGTGCAAAAGAATAAGTGTACAGACCTTTACACACGCTGTTCATACACACATTGCAAAACCAACCCTGAATACACACAATGTGAGCCTGACTGGCAGCGGTAGTATTGTCATTAGTGATATTATAGAGTATGTCTATTGTCCAAGTTGTTTTACGTGACATTGCCTATAAAGTGTAGTGTAATGCAGGTCGTAAAGTGGAGAGGGATGGATTGTTCATGCGAGTGTGAATATATGAGAGTACAGGCATTGCTGGAGTACTGCTGACTGTTCAGCAGCCTGATAACCTGTGGGATGCAATTGTCCCTGAGCAGGCTGATTCTTGTTAACTTACTGTGACTGTAAGGTGGGTGGGGTCTCTTCTGATCCTCTTGGATTTCCTCAGTTAGTGTTTGGTGTACAGCTCCAGGAGTGGTGGAAGTTCAACCCCAGCGATGGTTGATGTGCTCACCACCCTCTGCAGAGCTTTATAGTCCAGAGCAGAGGAGTTCCCATACCAGGTAGTGATGCATTCTCACAGGATGCTCTCCTCACTGCATGTGTAAACTGTCTTGAGTGTGCTGAGCTTCAGGCCAAATCTCATCAACTATGTATGGCAGAAGAGATGCTGTTCCGCCTTCTTTACCACATGACTTGTGTAAAATGGTTCATGTGAGGTCCAGTGACACCAAGGAAGCTGAAACAGGTGATCTTTACTATAGTCCCATTGATGGTGATGGTGCTCCCTCTTTTGCTTCCAAAAGTCCAGTATCAGCTCCTTGGTCTTATTGACACTGAGTGAGAGGTTTTTCTCCAGAAACCAATGTGTTAAGGAACCGATTGCCTCTTTGCAGGCTGTGTAATCCTCATCTGAGATCACATCTACTACCGTCAGCAAACTTGAGGATGTTGGAGCTGTGTATGGCCATACAGTACTGGTTGAAGACTGAGCACACAGCCCTTGCGTGCTACTGTATTGGGAGTCGATGAGGAGGTGGTAGTGCTGACCATCCTAACCATCTGGTGACGGCCCAGCAGGATGTTTAGGAGCCGAGTGCACAGAGAACTGTTCAGACCTAGAGCATGTAGCTTCATGTGCATGGAACTATATATCAAACGTGTGTTTCTCTTGTCCAGATGTGAAAGGGCAGTGTGCAGTGTAAGCTATAATATCAGCAGTGGATCTGTTGTCTCTGTAGACAAGCTGTAAAGGATCCTGTAAAAATGAGGTGTAGATGAATTCTTTGTCCAGCTTCTCAATGCACCTTGCTTATGATGGAGGTTGGAGTTACAGGATCATTTGGTACTGGTACAGTAGTGGTCAGTTTTACACACACTGGATCCACAGACAGGGAGAGGAAACAAGGTGTGTGTTTGAAAGGTATTATGTATTCGGGGCTGTTCAAAGCTGTTTGAGGGCATTACAGTATCAGAAACTGTTTGAGGGTATTGAAGTGTGTTTCGGGGGGGTTTATTCGAGGCTGGCTTAGGCCTGGCTGGGGCTTCTGGAGGTGCTTCATGACTGTTTGCAGCTGCTCTCTATGACCCAGCCATTGCTGAGGCAAGACTGACCCTATCGCTCTGCTGTCTCCCCCAGCCATCGTGGAGAACATGGCGGAGTTCAGACCGGGCCTGTGTGCCGAGGCCGCCCAGCAGGGACTCATGCAGTGGCTACTCAAGAGGATTAAGGTAAGAGCATTTCAAGGTTCAACGACAAAAAGTACCATCAACTACTGAAACAGCCGTGTTGGCTGAGCCAGTCTAGGCTTTGTTTTTGCTCTAGAATCCCAAGGCCAGTGGAGCTAACACAATGAAAACTAGTATTGACTAGTCTACAGTTCTGATTAAACAGCTCTTCAGGACATGCCTGTCCTAATAAATGCTGTGTTATGGATTTGTGAGAAACCCCTTAATAAGTGTCTAGAGCACAGGTCTTCAGATCTCCTCATGGAGGGCCTACTGCAGCACATGCAGGCTTCAGATGATTAGATAACTGGTTGAATCAGGTGGGCAGGGCTTGAGTGTGGGCATCACACCAGGCAGCACTGTGGTATTAAGGAACATCATTGAAAACGTTTTGCCTCAGAATGATCTCTTTGCTCGTCGCTTGTGCTGAAGGTTTTCTTACCCTTCGCTTCTGCAGTTGCTTTTACACGGGATATGCAAAGGTGAGAAAATCTGCAGGAGTACAGAACTGTGTAGCTGATTTATGCAGCTATTAAGATAAACGTTGTTGTGCATTATTTATGCAGACTGCATTGCTGTTTTTAAACAGACTTGTTGAGTGTTTGGGAGGGGAGCAGTTTGTAACACCATATGCCAGATGTTGAACAGATGCAAACGTTAACTGGATGGATGAAACCTGCACGGCAGATGTTATACGTATCAAACCTGCCTGAGTCTGATGAACGTGGGCAGCGCCTCTGAGGTGCCGGATGTCGCATGGCATGGCATTTCCATCACAAAGGGCACGATTGTCCAAGGCGCTGAATGGTTGAGTGTGTGGTTTATCAGACTTGTACCTGATCACACAGCGGGCTTTCTAGACTCTGGAAGGAGGGGTGTCCACAGGACGACTCTCAGGCTGGTCGAGGAGTGGCCTTTATGTCCACTCAATTGAACTGCACTGACACACTGCAGTAGAATTTGAGTGTGTGCGCAGAATGTTAAAAATGCCAATGAGTCTTTAAAAAAAAAAATTAAGCCAATCAGATGATCGCAAAGATGTGACGCGGGGCGATTTGCCTTTTTCTGTAGCATCTGACTCTACCCAGTTTTATAGTGGAGCTGTTCCATAGATGTCAATGCAGAGCTCATTCTGACTGGACTTTTTCTCTCTAGAGAGTCCAGACGTGACCATATGTAGCAGGATTTCTTGGATCAGTATGTGAATGCCCATGTGTATGGCCTTGATCTGTCTCCATTAAGCTTTGTATGCCGGTCAGTTATAATAAGGATAAACCATCTTCAATTATTTCACTAGCTTCAATACAGCAGGACAGGACTTTGGACTTTAGGATATGCTTATAGCACAGTAGGTGACAAGCGTGTCAGCTGTGTAGTTATAGCTTTTTGATGCTCTCTGGTCAGGCATTTAGCCCATGCGCTGAGGATTTTGCTCCCAGGATTTGATCTCAGCAACGGTCAGTAGGTTCGAAATCCCCGAGTTGAACGCAAGAACCCGTGTCTGCCGGAGCCGATCAACGGCTGCAAGCACGGAGCTGATGAAGGCTGACTGGACGGTCGGTGCCATTACAGGCGACCGTGACCCGAAAAAATTGCTCTGAAATAACAAAATTAAAGGTCAAGTAGGGATGTCGCTCCAGCTTCAGTCTGATTCAGTTACAGGTGCTTGGCCAACAGCCACAGAATGAGATCACAGACACTAACTGACACAGCGGAAATGGTGGAGAAAAAGTGCTGATGGAGCTCTGATGAAAATGGAGCTGTGTGTGTGTGTGTGTGTGTGTGTGTGTGTGTGTGCTTGTACGTGTTGGGTGTAGTATTCTTGTTTTGTCTATTTTTGTTTATATATATATATATCTCAAATAGGCAAAGATGCCTTTTGATGCCAACAAGCTGTATTGCAGTGAGATCCTGGCCATCCTTCTCCAGAACAACGACAGTAAGTCTGAGCTCTTGTTGGAAACCTCAGTACACCTTTCTCAAGCTGTGATTGCAGCCACAGCCCTGTGGTTCATCCTTGGGTGGCACGTTTAAAATTGGGTGACGGATATAGTCACTGCGTTGAATAAGTAAGAGCTGCAGCCAATTATCTGCTGTTACAGTATTGAAAGGCGTGCACAGTTTTGCAGCAGAATTTCATCATCATTTGTGGGGGGGAAAGAAAAAAAAAAAAAAAAAAAAGGGCAGATATGGCTGGAATGTTGGACAGCTCTGTTCTGCACAGCCGAACCCCAGACCAGAAGGCACTGGGGGATGTCGACTCTTTTACCGCGTACGTGTGTGAGAGCACGTGTTGAGTGGGGTGGTCATCAACTGGTGCAATTCTGGGTAGTTTTCCTCTGGGTGTCTCTCTTTAAGGAGCTTAGCTGTGCTAGACAAATCCATCCATTCATCCATCCATCCATCCATCCATCCATCCATCCCCAACCCCCACAGACAAACACATCACTCGACACCGTCCTCAACCAGTCTCTCTTTCTGTACCCCCCCCCCCACCCCAGGTTTTCTCATATCCACCCCCATTTTCTCTGTCTGTCTCTGTCAGGCACCAGGGAGCTGTTGGGAGAGATGGATGGCATTGATGTCTTATTGCAACAGCTTTCAGTAAGTCCACTACCCCACCCTTGTCTACCTCGCCCGTCTGCCGCGTGGTTCTCCGCCGCTCCCCGCCGGTTAGCTGCGCTCTACCGTTTACTGGTTGAGAGGCGGAGCCTGTTTAGCCACACCTCTTGCCTGCAGCTCCCGTTCTTGGGACTCTCTCTGTATGTGGAGCATTTCGCACAGTAAAGTAGCCCAGTTCCATTTATTTATGCCAAGATGCAAACATGAACTCCAGCTTGGGTCAGGCTCAAGGTTAACCTGAAGGAAATGAAAACACAGCCTTTTAAAAACTATTTGAGCAAAAGCACATGCTAATTAGGAGGTGGATAAGTTGGTACATACATTAATTAATTAATTTATTTTTTAAAGCTATTTATCCAAGCTCAGTCTCACTACATAAAATTCTCACTCGCGCATTTAATGATGGTGGATATGTATGTGTATCTATTAGTTTGAGTAACAATTTCAGTAGCATTTCAGTGGACCTTGATAAATGTATTGTATATAGACAGCCTCAGACACTGACATATATAATGCATTCATTTTACATTTACAGTGATGTGCAGTCACACCGACTGTTGGAAAGTGAATGGGAGGGATGTCTTATTAATAATAAGCTAATTTTGAATCCACTTTTTTGCACACAGTCTATAATGCTTTACAGCAAAATAAAGAGCTGCAATATTGGAAAGATGCATATAATAAATGTATAATTCAAGCAAGGCGAAGAAACCACATTACCACCTTTCAAGTGCATCTGTAGCGTGTAAAAAGAATTTAACAATAAGAGGCCGCTACAAATAAGTAAAGAAACGTTCAGGGCAGAACAGTTTTAATTAAAGGCCTAACAGAACCAAAAAGGTCTTGAATTTGTTTTTGAATGTATTCAACCCATCGGAATCCCTTGGGTCATGTGGTTGAGAGCTCTAGTGTTTGGGGCCAGAGCAACAGAACGGCACTCTTTGATCAGCTTGTGGGTTTTTTTTTTTTTTATCAGCTGACCTGGTATCATATTACAGAGTTAAAGTGGGGTTAGACAGTGTAAACACTTAAAGGCATGGAAGTTTATTTGTATAGCACTTTGTATACAAGGTGACACAAAGATCAACAGTAGGATTTTAAAGTTGGTTCTGAGTATCGCCGGCAAGATGTGCAACTTAACACTGTCTCATCTCTTAAGCCCTCGTTGGTTTGTAATTAGGACGTGACCAAGTGTCTTTGTGTGGCAGGTGTTTAAGAGGCACAACCCAGCCACGGCGGAGGAACAGGAGATGATGGAGAACCTGTTCGACGCACTCTGCTCCTGCCTCATGCTGCCAGCCAATCGTGAGCGCTTCCTCCGTGGGGAGGGCCTTCAGCTGATGAACCTTATGCTCAGGTCTGTGATTGGTCGGTGAGCGCCAGTATGATAATAGCCAGGAAACGTTTCCCGTGGTGCACGGACACCCAGTCGGCGGCTCAATGTACGACAGATTAGCAACTTCCATATTTACCAGCTACTTCAAGGTTACTCAGCGGTTGTAAGCAGCTGGTAAGTTTTGAGACCTGGTGAATCTTTCACTCGTCGACACTAACCATGGGCCTGGGGCTCATGGCTTCCCTGTTAGCAGTGTGTGTTGGAGGCTAACGGGAGGCTCTACTTTAGATACTACCCCAGAAACTGCAGCTCTGAGGAAAAGGTTTTTTTTTGTGTGGTTTGTTGTTTTTTTTTGCCAGAGATGCCCTTCACGTGTTTGTGATTCGTGAATCAGAATCTGAACATTTCGGGAACTTCCTTATTAAAATGTATTCCTTATCAGTGGGTAGATGTTCTTTGTTTTTTTTTCCCCCTGTAACACATTGTGTTACATTTCTGTTTACATTTTCTGTATGTGTGTATATATAAGTAATACTTTGGTGGAAAGAAAAGTAACTGTATGAATTAAACTGCAGTGACATTTCCCAAGAAGGGATCCACAACCATCTGGGCGTCTTGGCTGACGTTCTTTTCTTTGTTTTTTTATCTGTGTCATATGGATGTGGATGTTCATCACAGCTGAGCAGAGATTCCAGCATCCCACACCTGTATGACTGAGCGCACAGCATAGGGAGGGGCTCTTCATACGTTCTCTCTCTCTCTCTCTCTCTCTCTCTCTCTCTCTCTCTCTGTCCCTTTTCTCCTCCCAACTCTATAACTGTCACATGCATTTCTTTTTTGCTGTCTTTTCTTTTGCTCCCTCTCTCTCTCTCTCTCACTCTCTCACTCATTCACTACCTCCTTGACTTGGTCTCTCTCTCGCTCTCTTGGGCTCTGTATCTCTCCACCTTGACATCTGAAATGCTTTCCGTGCGTTAGATAAACAGTGTCATTTGTCATCTCCGGATGAGGATGTGGCAGTGTGACAGACAGCTACATTTCCCAGGGATCACGCCTGTACTGGAGAGCTCTGATACAGCTCTGTTTGTACAGCTCACACCTGCTGTGTCACTGCTGCTACTGTTGGACCTTCCTTTATCGTTCTCTCTCTCTCTCTCTCTCTCTCTCTCTCTCTCTCTCTCTCTCTCTCTCTCTCTCTCTCTCTCACACACACTATATATTTTTTCACACATATAATAAATATATTGTCTCAAAAATTTTTG
>JAOYMR010000020.1:3771030-3781765 GCA_025802075.1 Tenebrosternarchus preto
AAAATCAAATAAAAAAGGATATTCCAAATGATCCTATTCACAAGACTGCCTGGAGTCATGCCTACCACACAAAATATAGACAACAAATTGGACAATGTAGTTGAATGTAGGTAACGTATTCCCTCCTCCTGAATGCTAGCACGTCGTCTCTCTGTCAGGGTGAAATGTGTTTCTTCTTTTGTTTTTATTTATTTATTTATTTTGCCATCCGGGCCAGATTACATCAAGCAGCGTGACAAGAGGCGTGACTGCAGGGGTCAGACATGAAGCCCTGGTCGCTGACCCTACTAATGCCCACACCGACAACCCCTCCCCGCTGTGTGGTGGCTTTAGCACCACCATGCCACACAGGCCTCTGCTCCATTCTGCTCGTGTGTGTGTGTGTGTGTGTGTGTGTGTGTGACCTTGAGCTGTGTATTGATGAATTCATGGAGCGCAAGGTTGCACGTCCAACACCTCTGAGCTCAAACAGGGATTATCCTCCTCGCCTCTATTTATACAGTATGCAAATACAACAGAACTCTGCTGTGTGCCTCTCTCTCTTTCGCTTTCTCTCTCTCTCTCTCTCTCTCTCTCTCTCTCTCTCTCTCTCTCTCTCTCTCTCTCTGTGCGTCTCTCGCACCTCATCGCCAGCACCTCCTTTGTCGGCACTCCCTCACGCAGCTGTGTTCCTCTACTTTGTGATCGAACCTTTTTCAGCCAGTTTCCTTTCCACGCTGCTCTCGCAGGCTGAGCTGGGCTCCCGAATGCAGTCAGAGCACCGTTTCCACGCCTGCCTCACCTTCCTAAACATTATCCTGTCAAACTGTCTGCCTTCAAGACGCAGGGCTCCACTCTGTCACAGAGGGCTTCCTGTATCTGTGCAGCATCAGCGAGTGAAGGCTTAGTGAAGTCATCGTCCAACGAATGCACATGCGTCTGTGTCTGTGTGAATGACCACCATACAGCGCGAGAGCTCACAGCTTCATAGAACTGTGTGCGCGCGCAAGAAGTTCAGTGGAACCGAAGGGGTCGGTGCAGAGAGCACCGGTGAGGTGCGTCTCGTCCACGTTCACGCGCTGCTCCTGACCTGTGACCTTTGGAGGCAGGTCCTACGTGCTTCGTCAAGGCTGCCAGCGTGGACAACCAATGAAGTGTCAGCCAGGCGTTCATTTCACCAAACTTTTTTTTTTTTTTTTTGCTTCTCAAACTACAATATGTGGACTGCTTTTTCCTATCATTTAAAGTTTGTAGTGTGTAAATATTTTATGCATTAGTTATTCATAAATAAGGCCATTATTGTATGGGTTTTGCTTATATTGTATGAGTTTTGCTGGGTTGTAGAGATTCAACCTAATTCAGAAAGATATATTTGGATTCAGCATGCAAAAATCCATAATGAGCTGATATTTATTTATTTTTGCAGGACACAAAATCACTGCTGACCAGTGTGTTCAGTGAGGGTGGGGTTTTGTTGTTTTTGTTTTTTTTAATCCGTGACGGGAGGCGTGGCATCTGTTGCTGATGCAAAGAAGCACATGAGTGGTGCAATATGGTGGCTTGGCGTGACAGGACACAGGATGCTCCATTTCTTCCGATGTGAATCGTTCATTTGCGTGGTGACTGTAAGTGTATTAGTCCTGTATGTGTTGCAGGGGCCAGTCTTTTCATGAGTCACTTTTAATGGCAGAAGCTGGCGACCATTTCTGCTCATGCATGCAGGATCAGGGTGATTAGGCCGTGAAATGTATGAACCCAGCGACTCGGGCAGTTAGAGTCCTGACTCCTGTGTGCTTCATGTTCTAGACCTGCACGCAGTAGGTTTCAGGACAGTTCTGTGTAATGAACAAAATGTTACATCACTTGCACATTATCACATCATGGCCTGCTTTGTGTTGTGTCCCTGTTTTCCAGAGTATGCAGAAAGCTTGGGGGATGGTAAGAACGAGGAGTTCCGCCAGAGTGAGCAGAAGCGTGTCATGGATCTCCTGGAGAACTTCTAAACCTCCAATAAGAATGCAGGCAAGGATCCTACCACCAGTGGCTGAATGACTTTCTACAATGCCTTCTGTAAAAAGTGTACCATTACATCTTCTCATAAGCGATGGTTACCATCGAGAGCTTAGGCTCAGGTTCCAACGTATGGACTCCTGGATTGTCTAAAGAGTTTTTTTTTAGAGGCTGGAGAAGACTCTCCAGAAGGTGAAGGTGATTGATTTCACCTATTTGGCCTCAGAAATTTTGAACTCAGAAGAAGCACACATGGCCCTGGATCATGCTTTTTACTGTTTGACAACATGTCTGACAACATGATGATCGCACAACAGCTTTAAATGCAGTGCTCATCAGTGAACAGTGTGTTTTCACCGCCAGCTTTCTTGCAAGATACATTTTGTATCATTTTGTCATTTGGGCTATTTTTAAAGTGAACTTTATTACTGAAAAAGTTGTGAGAGCAACTCCAATTTAATGTGTAATTAAATGTTCTTTACACCTTGTCTGTCCGTGTGCGTGGTGTTAATTGATGATTATTTGTGTGTACTATGTCATAACCTCCTCCGTGCATGTGTAGGTGTAGATCATGACATGAGTATTCAACATGCTTAACATCCCATCATATTCACTGCTCCAGCAGTAGCTGTCTTCAGAGTGTCAGCACTACACTGAGGAAAAGGCAGTCCCTGATGCCAGAATCAGACAGCCCCATCCCCCCCCCCCACGGTTTACTCAAGTTCGTCTGACATTTAGGGAGTGCGTTCCTGTTTACCACAAAACAATAAAACATGGCTTTCTCCATGTCTTCCATCTGAAATGTATCCCTTTTGTCAAGCTTCAGGTGACGTAAACAAACTAGCTTGCTTGAATACATGCAGAAGGCCTCCTACACAAACAGGGAGGCGCATTGAGAAATCATTTTGTAAAGACATACCATGATACCAAGTAAAATGTGAGCATGTTATTCATACTGTATAGTAAACTTACATATTTACATTTATGTACATAAACTACGTGATCGCTGGCAAGAACTGTATGTAATTTACGAACTCTTTACAGTGCATTTCACCTGACTCAACTCATCAGGCATTTATCGGGTCCTTCAGTAATTGAATTGTTGAATGCGACTGTTGAAATCCTGCAGTGGAATTTCGCGCCTGTACACGTTCTGTATTAGCAGTATTACTTTATATTAATGTAAATGACTTCTTTTCCATTTGATCTTTTATTTATTTTTAATTAACTGCCTCCTCTCCAAGAGCGGGCTGTTGTAATATGTTTTATATATAGTTGTAATGGTCAGTAATACGATGTTTGCCCAGTGGCGATGAGCCAGACAGACCCACTCCTAAGATAACAGCTAGCATGCTGAGCTAATAAGTTAGAGCGAGAGTGCGACGACCGCTTGTTTCAGTCTGTCGTTCTTCTCATCTTGCTGCTGATTTCTGTCGTTTCCCAGTGTCGTTCTCTTTTCGTATAATGGTCTTTTTCGGCAATCCTGCTTTCTACCCTGCAAGTTTTCAGCTGTCCGCTGTGGCCTAATTAAACTTGGCCGAATTGTCAAGACATTTTCTTTAAGTAGGCCTACGCGCAATAATGTAGAGATGAGACCTCCCAAGAATTCGTATTGAGGAAATTCATCCAGGCATTTAAGATAGGATTGGCACCGCTATTTGTCTTTCCCCCCCCTGGTGTCTTAAATAACGATTCCTTGCTCGAACATGAGAGGAATTACCTCACCTTGTTTTTTGTTGGCGCGTTTCTGTTTATCCATCAGCTTTATCCTCCGTGGAGTGGTGCAGCCGCATTTCAGGCCCACGCTCGTGGCATATTAAATTCCTCCCGCCCCTCGAGGCCGTGTGTGTTTATTAAATTTCCCCCGGCCTCTCATACCGGTGTGTATTTATTGCGAGAGCTGCCGCTGTGTTCGTTATTATCGAACGCGCTGAATGGCGCTAGAGGTCACTTATCCTCGCCACTTTGCGCCGTTACCACGGAGATGGTTAGCTGGTTGACGCTGCGTATGTACGGCAGTTTCTTGTCAAGGTTTTCTTTTGTGTTGGACTACGATAAACTATCTGTAATAAGCGCGAACTGAATATAAGCTACAAGTCTCAAATAAAGTGTTTGTGTGAAGATAAAAAGACTGGAATTCCCCTCACAAAGTTGATGCACTGTTTTAGGCGGGTCATTCGAATGAGGAAATTTTCCACTCCTAATTTTCTTGTTCTACTAATTTTAAACACGTAAAAATGCGCCCTACGTGAGTGGAAATTACATGGACTTTCAAAAGATTTAATGTTTTTTTTAACAGACACGTATAACATTCACGGCCATGAGATGCATTTTGATAAGAAAACAAGATTCTTTGTACAGGTTCTATGCAAAGTGCATACAGTTACAGAAATAAATGTGTGTGGGAGACTATGCCACAGTTATCCATCTGTTGCGGTATGATTTAAAACGAAGTCTGAAAGTGTGCGCGAGAGTCAGAAAGGAATATGTGTAAGTTTCGGTGTTCATGCGCGAGACAGAACATTACTGACGCTCCTCCGCCACCGCATCAAACTTGAAATGCAAATGAGTGGTAACTACCGGCTGGGGTGAGCGCCCGCAGCGCTTCAAGGACACAGTCATTACCATAGCAATGCTTGTTGAGAGTGCACGAGAGCAATAGCGCTATGCCAATCATTCTTGTCTCGGCGGTTGCCGTGGCACCGTCGCCGCGGGGCGGAGGGCGCTCTTCACGCAGCGTAACATCTGCTCCGCGCGCTCCCTTTCAAATATCACCTATAACGCAAACGGCATTTGCATATTAAATTGGCGGGAAGGTACCCTAGCACGCGTCTCATATCAGTGATTATGACACCAGCGCGCTAACGGTGATTCGACTGTAATTTCACAGCTCAGAGAGCTTGGAATAATTGTCTTTTCCGAGTGATTGAGTTGAGCTCTTTGTGCGCGCAATTCCCTCTCTCCCTCCCCACCCCTTTTACAGCTAAATTGAAACAAAACGGTAATAAGAATGTTAGTTAAAATAGTCTCTCTTTTTTGAAGGAAGGAACCACGTCGCGGCCATCTGCCTTGCCGTCTTGGCTGCACACTCATACTCAACTTATTCGTTCTACAGTGATTTTCCACCTGTCTGATTATCTGAATTCTCAGATTGTAGTTGTTCTTCCCTTTTCTGTGTTTTGTGGCAAGCTGGTTCACCAGAAGTCTGAAAGACGAAAGCAATCCGACGTGCCACCATTGTCCTTCGGCGTGTAGTCATTAGGCTTGAAGATGTTTATGGCCCTCTGCCAGATTAGGACCAGTAACAAACACTGGATAGCGGGACTTTAATACTGTTATTTAAAATAATAAATAAATCAAGGCGCGTGACTTGTACCAGTCTGGCTGAGACATAACATACATTATAAATTTATAAAACATACATTTGACTGAACTGTGCCATTAGCGTCAAGTTGACACCTTAGACAATCTATGCATTGCGCGATTTATATTTGATAAGCCTTATTGTAGCGAGTACAAATTGCGTAGGTACTGTAGTAGCTATACCACACGTGACTGCGAAATTACAAGTCGGAAAAATGAAAAAGCTGAGTTTTCATGACTTTGTCAGGAAAACTAAAAAGAAGCTTCAAATCCGCTGTTCAAGGTCCTGAACAAAACGAAACTAAAATATGAATGGGAAAAGACTCGCATGTATATGCACAGGGTTACATTACCTGGAATTATAGGATACTCATGTATTATGGTAAGTCTTTTTTTCAGTTAAGAACAAATGTCGATTCTAAAAATGAAAGGCATGACAAAAAAAATATGACCATATTCTGTGAAGATAAGCACTTAAATTTTATGGAATAAAAATTCGCCTCAAAGCCTCTAGGAAGCATAATTCTACGTAACTGATATTCACTACTGTCAACCGAGGTACAGCCTGACTCATGATTATATTCTTCCGCCGTATTCGAGGTACCCCGAGAGTTCCTCGCAGTGAGACGCAAAGCGCAGGAGCATCCATTGGCATCAGTGGGCGACTGCAACACGACCTCCTCATTCCGCGGCTACGACTCGTGTTGAGGAAGAACTGCTTTGAAAATAAATCCTTACGTTACCTGGATCTATCTTTCAAAGACTCTTTTCACCTAATGCCAGAAAGTAGCCACTAGCAGAAGCGATGGGCACGTTTGGACTCATTCTGGGGAGTTTACATTATATGGGACTCTATATCCAACTTAGTGCCCCCCTCGGACAAGGTGGATACGCGGAGGTGGAGAATCATATCTCCAGTAACGGTAGGCTGCCGATGTCCTGCAACGTTGAGACAGAAAGATGCGACTTGGAAACAGTGTTTGAATCCGGTTTGTCTAAGATGTTCATTGATAAAACAGGTAGCAAGTCGAAGGAGCGTAATCACATTTTCGAGTCAGGCTGCAGTTCGTGGTGTGATTGACGAATGTCACCTCTGATAAAACTAATGGAGCCTAATTAGGTCTTTAGATCTCAGAACGGAGCAGAATGGTATTATTACTACCTTTGTCTGGATGCAGTTGTGTGCGCACGGGGAAAGAACAAAAGATTTCTTCAACCGCAAGGTGTATGATAACGCTCTGTTCATTTATTTAACACGTTTTATGGGGGTGAAAATTCCATAAATCCCACCAAGGGACTTAATTTATAAAGGGGGTGTGGGGGGCAGACGAACAGTCTCTTTTTTGACAGCTGTTGAAACGGGGTGAATAGACACCATCAGAGAACGATTATCTTTGCTAGAATGCAGGTGGGATAATTTAACTGTTCATCAGCCTAATATAGCATGAGTATAAAGAAAGGTAGTTAATGCCTGTTTTTTTTCTTCGTGTAAATGTTCCTAACAGTACTAGGCCAGACTATAAATATTGATATTTAGAATACATGTTCCTCTTTCCTCTGAAAATCTACTTGGTATAGTTATAATCCCAGAGACACATGGCTGTTATTTGATTAATTCATATAAATATTCACTCTAAATTTTGAACATTATGTCACCAGAAGGTTCATAGTTGACAATTAATGTGTCTCAGGACCAGGGTTCACAAGTGTCCACTCCCACCATGTGAGTATCTGAACATGGTACCGATTCATTGGTCAGTGAATCTAATTGGAGTCATTCCATATACAGAAGCTTTAATGACAGTTACTAACACTGCTTTTTTTATACTTGTTATTCTGATCTGATTGGCTGAAGCACAATGAAATGGCAGGGCAATTTCAAAATGAGGCTCCTGCCTCAAAACTGAGGGTAGCATAAAGAGCTGCCAGTGTGAAATGGCTTTAGCCTCACTATTAAAAACAGCTTGGACACAGAATGGTTAAAATTTCAAATAGCAGTTTGAAGATCATATTGTGTTCATTGGTTCTTTACATTAGCATTATCAGCATTAAAAAAAAAAAGTTGTAACTATGTGAAGATTCCCTCAGTAATCATGCCAGTATGTCATCCATACACAGCCCGGGAGTTTATTAAGTAAGAATAGAATGTTTTGAATGTTTTTGAAGCCAGTGACTGTTTGTTTTGCCTGAGCCTTTTTAAAATGTATTGACATCTCACACGAACGTTTTCTCGTCCAGTGATTTTCCTCTAATGGCTTTTCTCACCCCTGAGAAATATGAATCTTTGGAAATCAATACTATCACCTTTTATATACAAAACACTGGGGACACGAGACTGGCCAGGACCTGTGTTGTAAGTAGCTCTAATTAATGCTGACAGAGGCCATGAAGCTGGTCTTACTCCTGGGCTAATCAAACACAGAGGCAAAAAAAACCCTGTCGTCCACCTGAGAACAGGCCTCAGAACAGTCACACAGGGATTTAGCAGTAAGGAAAGCAGTTTCAATACTTAAGGTTTTCAAAGCTTTTTCCTTTTACAATATGTTGCGTCAGTCCTCCAATCACCAAGGCCATCATTGCTGTTGATGTGTGTGTGTACGGGTGCGTGTGTGTGTGTGTGGTGGGGGGGGGGGGTATGTGTGTTTGTATTGTTATTCTTACAAAGGAATGTAATGGAGTGTTGACAGACAAAGGCTCTGCAGGGGCTAAACAACTCACCTGCGTGACTGGAATTAACTATTGTGTCCATCCTGCGCATTTTCATTCAAACCATTTGATTCCTTTTTCCAGACATTCCAAAGTCAAATGCCAACTTGGGGCATCCGGGAGACTCTGGGTATTTGGGAGACAGGTGTTTTGTTGTACAGAATAATAATCACACCTGTGCTTTCCTGGGGATTACACAAGGATTCCACACAATACCGTCATGCCAAAAAAATAAAATAAATAAAGACTTGTTCAAGGGAGCATTTGGTTTGACCCACATTCCGAATCTGTGGTTCAGAGTACGATCTCTGAGGACCCCTAAACAGTCCACAGCCTGTGCTACACACACATACGGATTTTATTTTATTTTATTGTTTTTTTACTTTTGTGCGTTCTGAAGTCAGCTGTAGTGTCTAATGGAGTGAAAAATCATGTTGATGGGAAGAGCACTCCGGTGTATTCCCTTCCCTGTTCACTTTGTGCCCACTGATGGTCGCCGATTTTTCCATACCCTGTCTAAATAGATTTTACTCCTGGGTCAGAGTGAAATGGCTTTCCTTGTTAAGCAGAATTTGTCTGCTGGCTTGAGGTGTAGGACTCTTTTCTTTTGCTGTGCAGGGAAATTCACACTGAAAAGCTTGTCCAACTTACAGTGTGTTACGGATGGCAGCTGAGCACTTGAGTTTACTGGGGTTTGCTGGTAAATGCTTATGTCGTCAGCTTTAGTCTAAGTGACTGAATCTCTGGACAAAAACTACAGAGATTAGAGTGGACAGTGTAATCCAGAATCACAGTGACATGGGTGATATTTTAGAGGAAATCTAAGTCTTGACATGAGCTCATTAATCATTAATCTATACTAGCCTAACATCAAAAAATTCAAATAGCTGAATCTCTACACATGAGCAGTTTAGTAAGTGCCAGAACTCTAAGATTTGTTAATCCTCCTCACTGTTTTTTGCTTTGTTGTGTGTTGTGCATATAGATTGAATGTTTGGATTGCATTCCTTATTTTAGATGCAGTATTTTACATTATACATTGCTTGGTCTGGTTGACTGAAGTTGTTGTTCTGTGATGTAATCCTGCTTATCTTAAATTAGACCCTATGAGCATCTATAGTGTTATTACAGGCACAACTGGTGTAATAAGATGTGCAAATGTGTGCATGGTTTTGCCTGCAGTCTTTGTGCTTCCTCATAGCCTTGCTATCATCTGTGACTCTGCCCAGTACTTTTGACATCATATATATATATATATATATATATATATATATATAGTTGTTATAGTTACTGTCATTAGCATGAGATGCTAAAGTACTGCTTGCCCTTCGACTTAATGTTTTCAGAATTTCAGATTATAAATTGTTTTCCCTTACTTTCACACCAGAACCATAGACAAGGATACGTGTGTCTGTGTGTGTGTGTGTGTGTGTGTGTGTGTGTGTGTGAGAGAGAGAGAGAGAGAGAGTGTAGCAGCAGTGAAGGTTTTGGACAGGTGGGCTGGTGTGAGATACATGGTCCCTGGAGTGTCACAGTTTTCTGTCTGCATGCTGGACAGAACATGGAAGTCCAGCAAGCTCATCGCACAGCTGCCCAGCTTCACTCCGATTAAAGATGCACACGACCTTCCTCATGCCATACAGACGCCCTGAGTACTTTCCTAATGGAACTCGCCAGAACGTACCACACAGTGTGCAGCTTGTATAAATAACTGTGCATATTTATAAAGACTTATTGGTTTGTTGAGCTTTCTTGCTGTTCAAGGTTCTCTGACCACAAACGCATGTCATTAGACACAAAAACCAGAAGAGCTTACTTAAACGCATCTGGTGTGGTGAACAGATACAGACAGGCGAATGACAGAATCCCGGCTGAAAAATCCGATTATGCTGAGCCCTGAAGATCTGCCTGGCCCGTTCACTCCATGAGAATTGGCGTCCTTGCACTCAGCTGGTCAGGGGTCGCCGTGGCAGTGGCCTTGGACACTATGCAGGATGCTGCTGGGCGTGATTTATTTTTTTTTGGTCGATCACTCGCCTACTCCGAAAGCGTGAGGTTCTGTCTGCGTCCGCTTGGAACGTTGAGATACATAAGGACGTGAAACTGAAATTTTCGGTGTGACACTGCAGCCAATCAGCGTGGGGCACGGGGTCACATGTCACCAGGGGAGAGCTCTGGTTACATGGGTAGGGAAGTTTAGAATTAGCATTCATTCAACTTTGCTCAACAGGTTTTCAGTGATCTGCAAAGATAGCGAAGCAATTATGGCATGTTCAGCAAATAGTTTGTGCAGTGTAACTCAGTCTTTGTGGGGACTGCAGCTAAACAATCCTAGCACAGCAAGAAAATGAAAATGTTTTTAGTGATCAGCCACCATTGTAAACACTCCATGTATCGAATTTAAGAGGCAGTCTTGGATGTGTGCTGGGGGCCAGAGGGAGGATGGGAGCGCAAGGCGCTGCTTAAGTCCACAAACAGCAAAGGCTTGTTTCTGGCTTCCCTCCATCTCTTCCTTCTCCACGGGTCTCCTCTCCAGAGAGACAAAATGCTTTTCACTTCAATAGCAAATCTCAAATAGCTAGGTCAGCCAATAGACAGCCGTCTCTCTCTCTCTCTCTCTCTCTCTCTCTCTCTCTCTCTCTCTCTCTCTCTCTCTCTGTCTCTCTCTCTCTCTCTC
>JAOYMR010000020.1:3799354-3836686 GCA_025802075.1 Tenebrosternarchus preto
TTTTTTTTTTTTTGAGATTTATATTGTTTTATTTTTAGTTAGATTGTGATAGTTAGAGAGTTAGTGATCGAGAGAGAGAGAGAGAGAGAGAGAGAGAGAGAGAGAGAGAGAGAGAGAGAGAGAGAGAGAGGGGAGGAACACTGCTATTCTGGAAGGGTGGCTTAGGTTTTCTGGGTCTGCGCCGCCACAGCTAACATCTCATTAGCACACCAGTACAGCCTCCACATCTCACGACTGTATGGCAGCCAGTAGCTGCTGTTTACTGGCTGTGTTTTAGCCCCGCCCCCAACAACATCACACCTCCGGAACGCGCGATATCCTGGCAAGGGCCACAAGATTCAGACAAATGCTTCGAAATTGGCAATAAGTGAAACCAAACAGAGTCTTTTGAATTGTGTGGTTTTGAATTTGATGTGTGATGACACCTTTTTAAAAAATTACTTTTTTAAAAAAAAAGTTCCTCTCTTATGTCTGTTATTAACATGCTGGTAAAAAACAGTTTTTGAGTCATCTAGGCCTTTCTATATACAGTGAATATGTTTCCTGCCCTCCTTTATTTACAAAAATATTTAACATACAAAAAGATACAAGATACAAAAAGTCTAAGCAGAATCCTCTGGGAGAATCCTCTGTACTGTATCTTTGCATCTATACTGTATTCTGTACTGCACTGTGTTCACAAGGGACACCTACATTTGTGACTGTCACAACGCTAACATGTCTGACTGCTCCTCGTTTGTCCTCCAGGTGGTGAAGGTTGCCGGTAGCAACATCTCGCACAAGCTGCGTCTGTCCAACGTGAAGCCGTCGGACGAGGGCACCTACGAGTGCCGCGTCATCGACTTCAGCGACAGCAAGTTGCGACACCATCGCGTGCGCGCTTACCTGCAGGTGGAGCAGGGCGGGGCGAGCGCCGCCCCTCGACTCCACCAGGGGGCAGCACAAGATCCGGTCCAGGAGACACGCAAGCACCAGCAAACCCACCACGGCCACCACAAACCAGGCAGGGAGCTGAGGAAGAGGTCAGCCGAGGACAGCGCCGCCGACTGCTCTGAGAGCTGTGCTCTTTAGGTCCAAGCTTTAGTTCTTATGTCCAACACACACACACACACACACATACACACACACACACATGTGCGCACTGACCCATACCATTATCCCAATCTCCTCTCATTTTCCCAAATGCCTTTCCCCCATGTTCCTCTACCTTTCCCCTCCAGATCGTATGATGTATATTACTGTATAAAGCCAAAATAAATGTTATATCAGGCCAGCTAATGAATGCATGTCACAAAACATTTCTTACAACATTTGCTTTAAAAGCTTTGCGAGGAAAGGCAGAAAAAGACCAGTGCTGATCGTTTTTTATTTGTTCTGATTTGAATTTTTATTTAAATATGTTTCAGAGGACAGCAAGCAATTTTTATTTGTTATGGCACGGTGTGTTACAGTATGATTACAAACAGCTGAATACCATTGGCTCACTGTAATAAATATATCATTTACACTGTTGGTGCAACTCTGTATTAAGAGCCTTTGGAAGCAAAACAACTACACACTGCCTAAAACAAAAGCACAAAATTATGGTGCCCACTGAATTTGGTCATTTGAATTAACTTTGTTTCTCTTTTAAATATCAAATAATTATACTGACTAAGTATTAATGTTTCATGTAAACAATTCAGTAAATTGAGCAAATGAGATGTCACAATAAATGTATACTGGCGCGTTGTGAATATATGTGGCAATATATAACCACCAACCACTCAACTCTGGGCAGTGGTTTATGTCATACACTTCAGTGACGCTGTAATCCACACTAACTCACGCTCCAAGCGCAGCTGCAACAGTCTGCCACTATCACGTTATAAATGCGTAGATTTCAAAGGTAAATCCAGTGGTTTTCAACCAAACATCGATTTTTTCACATTAGCGGCATGCTGTCTTTCACACTACTGTTTTGTTGGCTGGGTTTGTATTTAGTAATTTACCGCACCAGTGAGTCACCTCGTGGATAAATCGCAATGTAAGCGAATGCGGTGAACGCCTGCGCTGTCTGAGACTAACTCCACCATGGCTTCTGACTAAAAAATCGTGATTTGGATGAAAAGCACCAGATCTGTTGTTCAAGGCACGCTTGAAATGAAGATGGACCACATACATGAAGTTGTTTCAGGAAAGGGAACATTTGTGTTTGATTTGGACTGGGTGTGACGGGTGAGAGGTGCCAAACCTTTCTTGGCTGTCATTTTACCCGTCCGGGTTTTAGCCGCCAGCAGGGGGCGCACACGCAAACAGAATGTCTTGTGCTCTTTTATAGCTTATAGTAGGTTTAAAGCAGGGACGTGCTACCCATGGCCCAGTAACCCCACCTC
Source organism: Tenebrosternarchus preto (assembly GCA_025802075.1). NCBI lineage: Eukaryota > Metazoa > Chordata > Actinopteri > Gymnotiformes > Apteronotidae > Tenebrosternarchus > Tenebrosternarchus preto. The sequence goes on from JAOYMR010000020.1 coordinate 3,801,730, forward strand.
ATCTAGTGGATGGTAGGAAGGTTTCCTAAAATAAATTCTTTATAGCCACCAATGAAAAAGTCACATATTAGATGCAATATGCATATTAATGCAATATGGCCCTTTTGCCTTGTGGCGTTTTAGGATTCTGGCCATTGTGGTATGAGTCGTGCAGTCCTGGTTTAAATGTATAGCAACATGGGAGCCTTGTTTATGGGTTGTTTCTTTCAATTATAATTTGCCCAATTATTTCGTTCGTTCGTTTTGTAAGCGATAAATGTAAAAATTGTGTACATTTTAATAATCCTCTAGGGTGTTGGTTTCATGTTAAATGTATGCTTTTATCAAATAAAAACATTGTACATTGAGTTATTCTGACAATTCATTTTTAAACACATTTCAAGTTGGGTAATTTATGGAACATGTAGGTGCAGACCACGGCTATAGCCAGTGAACGAAGACAATGACTGTTATACAAGTAGACGAGTGGGTTTGCCACCGATTATGTCTGCGGTTATGTTCCCTACGGAGTGAGTTTTTGGGTAGTTTTCTTTTTTAAGAAAATATAGACGGCTTTGTATATTTTACTTTTCTAAACTAAAATCTCAGTGGTTCTCAATTCCAAATCCAAGAAGCGTCAATGTGTCAATTCATGGGCGACGCTAATCCAAGCTATAGCATTTTTTTTAAACCATAATTGAAACCGCGTACTGCTACAGTATAAACTAAACTCAGCTTTAATCAATGGGTCAACCACCGTAAACACCTGCGGAATCATCAATTGCCTTCCATCATCCCGTCACTGCCGCTGCCTTTGTTGTCCTAAATGGCAGTTAATCAGTCAAACAATGACCGTGTCGCGGAGCTGAACCGTGTGTAATGAAGCTAGCGTGCTCACTTATCAGCTACGCTTGGGAGGAAATTGCATTAGGCCGCGCTGCGCGCTAACGCTAGCTAACTGGGCCTGGCCGCCTTATGAGTAATAGTCGCCCTGTCAGTTTTGGCAGCAGGATAAATAGCGAAGCGTAGCGGCAGATAACGCGCTTGCACGCTAACAGAAAGCGCAAGAGGCGGCCTTCTTTGCTCTCCCGGAGGCAAAAACATTTATTAGGATGTCAAGAGGAGTGCCCTCAAACCCCACACACGCGAAATGTGAACGCACACGAGACGGGTTGATCACCCTGGGCTTCAACCTACATGGTGCTAGTGACACAGAGCGCCAGCTGGGCGAATCCATTAACAAAGGCTTATCAACAGCTCCAAGATGGCAAGTATATGGGTATTTATTAAAAGCATGAGACAACAAAACAAAACATTCTCTCTGTTGACGTTCGAAAAGGTCTCTGTTTGCTAGTCAAATTATGTTATTTGACAACACCACGTTCCTTCCATGTTTCCAGATACTGTACGTTTTCAGACTTGTTTTCCATGGACAATATCAGCCAGCAGGTCGCGTTCATCCAAACATTGTAAGCTAAATACTTCACTGTGAATGTTTTTGTTGTGTTTTTTTTTTTTTATTGGAATATTCGTCAGGCACTTCTAATCGCCAGCTTCCCCCGCGTTAAAGAGAGACTCGTGCTCCCGAGGAGGGCAGAGCTCACGCAGGAGCTTCAACACGTTGTCCGTGAACTCGTTCCTCGGTCTTCCCATTCCGCTCAAACGCACGGGGAGCAGGTGCGCGTGTGGCGGCTCGTACGCCGCGGGGCAGGACACCTCGCTCAGCGCGAACCAGCACGCATCCGGGTCCAAGAGCATCAGGTGCTGAAAAACACTGTGGACAAACAAGCAGTGTGAGGAACCTGTAGGGGGACGTGCATAACGACAAAAGGTTCTCAGCCCAGTCCGGAAAGCCCCACCCAGACCAGATTTTAGTTCCATCTCCTTATTCTGCTGAGGGAGAAGATCAAAGGCTGCAGAGATATTCATTACCTGATCAAGGTGAGCTTGGAGCTGCAAACATATGGACTGGGATCAATGAGGCCTGTATTGAGAGCCTGTGTGCTATGAAAATTTTAATTATGCCGTTTTTCCTCCAGTTTACATTCTAAGGTCATCTTTTATATCTGAACATTTATTGTTATAATCAGAGATGATAATTCAGAATTTTCTAGAATTAAGATAGAATGAAGAGGCAGAACTGGTTTTGGTTAAATCTTCAGACCTTTTCTGTTAGGAATTGTGCCGTCTGTCCCTGGCCAGCTGTGTTGTGTCTGGCGAGCTCAGGAATCACGTGCCACTCCCTGGAGTAGAGCACGACCTCGTGATTTAGCTCTGACTCAACCGAATCATTAGATTCTAAATGAATCAGGTGCCCACAAACGACACCAGAGAATATCCGAAACCTCAGTCGTAGGGCCTCTAGGGACCAGGAGTCAGAATAACAGACACAGGTGACCACAAGCACCTGTAGCAACGCTAGCTTAGTGACATGATTAGCCAGCACCACTCCACAGTCTGGAGAAACAGAACAGCGTTCAGACATCCCTGTTAGTTCCACTGTTTAGATGAGCAGTCGTGAAACGTAGCCTAACACTAACAGACTGAAGAAGGCTAAAGACTGAACATCAATCTGACGTGGAATAATTCTCTGCCTACATTTTATTAATGAACTATTAATAAATATGAGGGTGGCCTACATTGGCTTTAGAGAAGGTTGTTTGAGATTAATCATATTTGCGTGAAAAGGCTCCAAAAGCTCCCACTTGAATGTCATTTCAGTAACATTTGAATTTCAATCAGTAGGAATCTTCATCTATCCATAACCTTGTGTGTCTGAAAAGTCTCTTTTCAGAAGACTGGAACGACATCCTGACTAGGTTACCTTAGGCAAGCCTCCTGGAGTCTGATTGGTTGTCTGCAGCTCAGGTAGGGGAGACAGGCCTCAGAGATGTGGTCCAGATCAGAATCCACTGAGCACGCGTGCGTACACACACACACACACATACACAGCAAAGTGAAACTCAGTAGGTTTGTAAACAGATGTAAATTAAATATTCTCAACATGGAAGAAAGATTTTCACTGTTCTCATATGGGAAGTGAAGTGTTTGTTATTTAAGCTGTAATGTAATGAGCTTTTAGAATGTTTTTAACTAAGTTACAGTGGTTATTCCTACATTATTTAAACCACTGAGCTTTTCGAATGGCTGTTACATTATTTAAACCACTGAGCTTCTCGAATGGTTACTTCTAAGTCAAAAACTGCACTGATTAAATTTAAATGTAGCATGAGCCTAAAATATTCACAAAGAGAACCCCACAAAGGGGTAACATTAACAGAGATGTGGTCTGCTAGAAATTAAAACGATGCCCTGAAATCAAAGATATTGTTCTGAAACCAAAACTATCTTATATGAAACATTTATATACGTGCTATAAATGCTTAATAAATGGAGAAAAGCTACATCTCAAAGAATTATAGTGCTCTAGTGACTGGCAGAGAATTAGTGGACAGCATGATATGACTCCCTCCAGAGGGGATGATTCTAATTAATCTATTATTTAGATAACAAGAGTGCTAATCATTTGGTCAAATTTAATTAAAGATTGTCATATCCCAATTAACAATCAACCGAAGTCTTAAGTGAAGTCTTAAGTGTGAACCATCCTGGAATGATGAGAAGGGTAAGTTTGGCAAAAAATGGAAATCTAAGGAGAGAGAGAGAGAGAGAAAAAGAGAGAGAGAGAGATAGAGAAAGAGAGAGAAGGGGGGGGGGGGGGTCTCTTATCCTGGCTTCCCTCTGTCTGAGAATTTCTTAAAGCCCTTCTTATTGTCAGATGCTCCTCATAACCATGGAAACTCCCACTCTTTCTATACCTCTCTTCCTCCTGCAAAGTCTACAAGTACTGCCTGAGCTAGGGCAGGAAGCCACACACACACACACACACACACACACACACACACACACACACACAAACGCTTTTCTATGCCTCCCACACAATGCATACGCTGGTTTGTTTTCCCAGAGCTAATTTCAAATGGTTATTCAGCTGCTCATTACACACCATTTTAGTACCTCTGGCATTCTCCTGTAACAAAATCCTGAAAGAGAATCCATGTCTCTAGAGGTCAATTATTAAAATTCATTACAGACTGTGCCAGTAAACAACTCTTTAGCCATTTGGGTCTTTGTTTGGTGGAGGATATTTCAATAAAACCGTCCTTTAAGAGCCTTCCAATCTTTCTTTTTCTTTCATTCTCAGCCATTTATCTATTTCTTTCTTATCTTTTCTCTTCAGTCGCTTATCTATTTCTTCCCCATCTTCCAACCACTCTCTCTCTCTCTCTCGTCCTGTGTGTGAATGTGGCCCTGGGGATGGAGACAAGCCAGGCACTGTGTGTGTGTGTGGGCCAAGGGTAGCACCCCGCTCGGCGTGGCCCCTTACACCGGCCGGCGCCTCAAGATGGACGCCTCGATAGAGCAGTCAGCAATGCTGTTGCTGCTACCGCGGCAACAGGCCGCCGTTGGCGGGGTAGGAGAGGCCTGCTGCCGTGCATTAAGATGCACAAGCACCGGCCACTGCAGCTGCGAAGAGGAGCGTTTTGCCCAAATGTGACACCAGTCTGCCATCTAGTGGAGCAATGCCTTCACTGCAGCAAAGTTAAATGGTGTGTTTTTGCAGACTAGAATTGCTCAAAAAGTCACACTGTGCCCCTTTTTTTAACAAGGTTGGCATTGGACTAAATTATACCATAAGTGTCTCTGCCAAAATACTTATTTCAAGACTTTCTAGTCATCTGGACAGTTATCATAAAGTGTAATTTAGGAGTGCTGTTCAGGAAACTTTGTAGCAGCAGCCAGTGACATCGAGAACTCACCCAGGTCCAGGCGCACACACAGTGGCCCCAGGCCCTGCAGGACAGCCAGCTGTAGCCTGTAGGCCTGCGTGTGGATGTAGAGGGGCCCTGCACGGGCACTGCTCTCTGCCTGCCTCTGGAGAGACGCCGTCAGCCGGGGCAGCACCTCTTTAGACACTCGCTTCCTCAGGAAGTCTCCACATGTCTCGCCCAGCACACACAGCACCTGCAGAGGGAGGGAGGGAGGGAGGGAGGGGGGGACCCGGGGAGGAGAGGTCACACGCTCGAAGCACAGAGCAGAATACAAAAATGCAGGAGAGCTTTCAGAATGTCCTCCTGCCGCAGTCACTTTCTCCTTTCAACCAAATCTGCAGTTTAGTGCATTAATTGGTCTCATGAGGTGATTTTCGGAGGTCATTTTAAACCTTCAGCTTTGAGTAAGGAATCTCTAATTCAAATGAGTCCTGCAGCCAAAAAGTGATGGTAAACAAAATAAAAATTAGGGTGCTACTGGGGAATAAATGTTTTCCTTTAACACCCTGATGAATATGCTAATATAGGCCATATAAGTAATAGACAAATACTTTGGGCATTCAAAACATAACCCACATGCAAATAGTTGTTCATACCCTGAAAGATCGAGGGATAGCCAGAGGATCGTCGTTGGTGAGGCGCTGCAGCAAAGCAGGCCAGCAGCGGTGCACCATGGGTAAAAGCTCATTCTCCGTCTCACACAGCACGTTCACACAGAGTTCCAAGATGTCCAGCACCTACAACCGACAACCACATGCAATAATGACATATTCCACACACAAGAACGTACTTCCATACTCAAGGATCAGATTCAGTTCAGTGGAGCCAGAATGAACCATTGTGTCATTGTAGAAATATCACTTGGTGTCGGTTCATTCCTCAAGTCAAATTTATTCCGTGGTCACTAATGTGACGGTCCATTGTTAAAAGAAGGCCAAATATGGGAGGTGGGTGTGTGTGTGTGGGTGTGTGTGTGTGTGCCACAATCCAGGCAGCTGCTATTGTGCTCTTGAAAAATACACCGACCCCCAAACCACTCAGCAAGTGCCTTTGGATAAACACCCCTGCCCAGTCATGGCTCTCAGTGTCCTCCTGTGGGCTTCTCTGCCTGGCCCAGCTCCCAGAATGCCTGAACGAGCCAATCAATGCCCAGGAGGAGCAACAGAAGAATTGTTTGGCCTTTCTGGGATTCCCTGAGTGCTGGTGTTGGGAAACTCCGCTGTACAGAGCTGTGTACGCAGCTACGCCCATGTGCCACACCTTCAACCGAACCCTCATGCTGGGGTCGGAGAGCAGGTGGATGCAGCGCTCCATCACGTCCTTGGCCATCGACAAGTGCGCAGGCAGCTCCGACTTCACGTTGGGGCCTTCGTCTTCCTCCTCCTCCTCCTCACGGGCCACAGGTGCTGGGGGCATCTCTGTAAATAAAGAAATAAATAGTTAAACAATATAACTGCACATGGACTGGGAAGTGAAGAAGAAACAGGACTTGTAATGGGAGAATTAACATTGTTCATTCAGCTTGTATGTGAGACAACTAAGCATGAAACCACTAAGTAAAAAAGTTAAAGGAAGATAAAGTGACAAGCAGGAGTTAAAAATAACCTTCAAGGCCTAGTTCCTCCTGCTCTATCCCGACCCCCTCGGCCAGGTCCTTCTGCTTCCGGTAGTCCAGCAGAAACTGCCTCAGGTCTGGCAGCTCGGGGTTCTGGACACGAGGACTGACTGTGGACGGACGCCGGCGGTCTCTAGAGGTGGTGGGAAACCACCGCACTGCAGTGAAGGACACGATGCCATCAGATGTGGCAATTGTTTTTCACATGCGAGTCCACCATGCACACACTGGCTGTGTGAAAAATAGCTTTTAATGATATATTGGCCCAAACTGATCTTTTCAAATTATAAAGTGTAAATATTTGACTACAAAATGGACTGGACACTAGAAACTGAACACTTAAAGGTAAATCAAATGTATTATCTACAAAAGGCATGTATTCTACAATTTTTTATCCTAACAAACCAGCAGCTTATCACATTCAACTATTTAAAGACTTGCTTGACTTAATTAGGCTGTGGCTTTATCAGTTCAATCAGCTGTACTGCTCTCATCAGAAAGGGATGCATTCAGACCAGACAATTAGCTTTTTACTGATCTGATCAGAATCTGGAGGCTGGAGCACTCACCCAGCGCCTTCATGACTGAATGGAGTACAGTACAGAACTGCACGGATCTCTGGTCATAGCTCAGATCCAGTGCAGTCAGCACATCCTGCACCACATCTGCCACCACGGGCAGCAGACTGGCGTCTGAATGGGCAAACATAACAGCGAGGACTTGTGGGGCGTGAGGGTGAACGCTGGGCCTGCTGAGGTTCAGAGAGACGTCGTTGAGCAGGTAGTCTGCGTTGCTGATCACCAGCTCCTTGGGCGAGCGGTAATCACAGGCCACACAAAAGACCCGCATGGTACTGAGAGCCGATTGGCTGACCAACAGTGAGTCGTCCCCTGCTTTCTCCAACACCGGGTAGAGTGAGGTCATCAGCAGCGGGCGGAAATCGGTGCCTAGGGCCAACGCAAAGGATCCAATGCCCTCCAGCTGGATGCAGATCTGCCAGATGTTGCTATTCAGCTGGTGGAAGGTTGGAAGTTTGGGACTAGCAGCAGGGAGCAGCTGCAGCCTGATACCCTCTCGGCTTCCCAAAACTGAGGGGACCTGGGTCTGAGGTTTCTCCTGCTGGTCATGGCCTGAGGACTCCAAGGCAGTGGGGAGGTGCCAGTTATTAAGACTAATGTACTCCTCTATGACAGACACAACAGCACATTTCAGGTCCTCCTGATTTATTCTCGAATGCTCTGAATGGTAAACTGTTTCCATGCCAACTCCTGCAGCCCCAGTGATGATCTCATTAAGAACCAGTGCGGCTTGTTTACGATAAACTGATGACTCCTTGTAGAGCTCCAGGAAGTGGTCCACCAGAAGGTAGAGGTTTCCATAGTGACCCAGCATCTGACAGATCTGCTTCAGAGCCAAGAAGATCTTGTCATCTGTAAAATAGAGGAAGTATTTCCTCTGGTACTGTGCTTTGTCAGTATCAGGCCCCAGGTCTGTCAAGGGTGCAAAACTCCTTTCCTCCACAATCCTCACATCCATGACATCCACCTCCAGCACCTGCATCAGCGCCTTGGAGATGCGGTTAAGATGTGCCGCTGACGTGAGCACCGAGGACACCCGGGGGCCCAGGATCTTCAGGTACCCGAGGAAGGCACTGAGCACAAACAGCTTACGCTTGTCGTCTGCAGTTCTCACGAGCCGCGGCAGCGCCGATGCCAAGGCATGCAAGTTCTCCGAGAGGACGTCGGTAAAGGCCCGGCCTCCTGCTGCTTGGCTTCTCCTGGCTACTTCGTCCAGCACTCCACAACACCTCTCTTTGACCCTGGGCTCCTCGTCGTTGACCGCGCCGACCAGCGCCTCCAGTAGAGGGCCGACACATTCAGGTAGAGACTTACTGCAGTGGGTGAGCAGGTGGTCGGAGAGGCAGACTAGTTCAAGTCTTATTCTCCAGTGCTGATGAGCGGAGGTAAATGAAATCACCTTCTGCAACGCCAACACAAGTCTTTTAGATGTGGCCTTCCCCCAGGAAGGTGTCCTTTTCACCATCAGTTTTCCAACCCTGCCAAGTTCCACCACCTCCACATTCTCCATGCCAGTATTAAGGAGCTGGTCATCAGCCATAACCAGTCCCACTGTCCTGTACCAAACCCTCATGGCCTTCACAGTAACCTTATGCCCTTGTCTTACATCACCACTAATCACATGACTCAACCCTCGCGTGATTCCAGGCAGGAATGTGGCCAGTGCGTTTCCGAGTGTGTGCTTATCCTCTTCCTCTGCCTCAGCATGTATTTTTGGACAGTCGCACTGCAGGAAGAGAGAAAGGAGGCACTCCAGAGCTGCTGCCTGCACCGCTCTGGCTTTCTCTCCCTTGGCCAGCGCCAGGAGCAGGGACACTGCGGCTCCCAGTCCAGGCAGCATAGCGGGCTCGAACAGCCTGAAGATGATGTCCCCGTAGGCTGAGTGCAAGAGGGCGTCAAGGCAACGCAGAGCCGCCAGCTTCAGCTCCTCTGAGACCGGCGCCGGCTTCCCCGGGTCGGTCGGGGAGCACAGGCAAAGGCAGAGCTCAGAAAAGAGGTCATGGAGAGACTCCCAGCTCTGAACACAGGTGCGGTCCAGAACATAAGCCAAGGCCTCCAAGGCTGCCTGGACGAGGCCCTCTCGCTTGGGACCAGGGGTTTTGAGGACAAAACGGAGAGGGAAGAGCACATAATCCTGGAGTATCTGGAGGGTTCCATCGCTGACGGCACGCAGGTGCACGCTCAGAGCCTCTACGTTGGAGAGGGTGGGCTCTTTGGTCAGTTGCACGCAGGACGGACGCAGATACGCAAAAGCGATTTTGGGGTCAACTATCTGAGAATCAGCCATCCTCCATAAGTGGAAAGATAAGATCTGTTTGAGATAATGGATCAACGGTCACACACTGATCTCTTAAACGAAGATCCCAAATACAAACACAAAACTTCGCTTTCATTGCATGAATATATTCGTTTCGGTAACATACTAGGAAATGAAAGCGAACAGTGTGGAGACCCAACTGATTGGGCCAACATTCTTAACCACATGAAGTCCACTTTTATGATCACAACTCTACTAAGAGGCTCTTGTTAAGAGAAATCTTTATTAAACATATCTGAGTTCATGTTATTATAACGTTTCTGCCTATTCCGTCAAGTGAACTCAGTATGAGTATCAGTATCAGTATCAGTATGATTCAAAGGTAGCGCTTGCTAGCTAGACTCAATTCCTGTAACTAAAACAATGCAGGCAATTCAAGATTAGACCAGAGAAAAACAAAAGACTTTATATTACCTTTAATTTAGTGCCAATATGTATCCATCATAACGTGACCAACGCCACATTTCGAGTTATTTTGTTGGAAATCTGCAGTTTCAATTGCAGATCATTCATCGTGTAGCTCGCGCGTTTAAAGCGACGTCATTAAGACGCGCCGGCAACGTTTGTTTACCAGTCATCCAGCCAACCAACGAGTTCGAGTATAGGCAAATGTATATTCATAAATAATAATAATAAACGTGCCTTTAAACACATTCAATATTTATTTTAACTTTGCAGAAGTTTGCACAATAATTATAGCATTAATTTACTGGAGATAACAGACAAAACGGCAAAAGACCACTGTATCAGCACTCACACGACCACGGCCATCTTTTCTGTCTAGCTAGCTAGCTAACCTAGCTATGCTAGCAAAGTTAGCTCGCTAGCTAGCGGAAACTGTCCGGGACGCAGTATAAAGGTTAGTCGCTCCAAAATTAGACTTAAGTCATGCCTAGCTATTTCAGATACTTTGTGCTACTTAGTTAATGTGTAATGGAAGTAATACACGTCATACATTTCTATGAACGTAAGATGGCAAGATAGCTAACTAGGCTAACTTCAGCTACATTAACTTAACTCCTTGTTGATGACTAGCTCTCAAGATCTGTAACAGCAGTTGCAGTGGATCCATTTCAGAATCCTATTAGGTTACCTTTTCAGCTGTCTTGCACTTACAGCTAGTATGCAATGCGTCAAAATCATGTTTACACACTAAAGCAATTTGCTACTTATTAATCTTACTTGTTTTTAAATAGGCAACTAAGCTAACCAAGTTGGATGAATTAACTGCTCACTTTAGCATATTTCTTCCATAGAAGAATACCAATAGCGAGCTAGATTAGCCCCAAATAATTATACCTATACTAGCTATTTGACCGAGCTATAATTTGTTAGCCTGCTTGCAAGGAAGACTCTTGCCTTGCTTTTAAGATCATGTTTTGTTTAGGCAGCTTCGAAGATCTTCAAGCAAGGTGACGCCTCGTTCTTTTGACGACGCCATGTGTTGACTTGCAAACCAGATATCAAGAAAACTCGTCTGTTTTTTTTTTTTTTTTTTTAGCAAGATACATAAACTGCCTGAATCACTTTTGGATATACGTTTTGAGACAATTTTTATCATGTCATCGTTTTCCGAATCGGCACTGGAGAAGAAGTTGTCAGAGCTGAGTAACTCTCAGCAAAGTGTTCAGACTTTATCGCTGTGGATCATTCATCATCGAAAACACTCATCCTCCATCGTGCGCGTGTGGCACCGAGAATTAAAGAAAGGTAAGCTTATAAACCCGCCGGTTTCTGTAGAGAATAATTTACATATTAATCTATTTAATGGTAATGTAGTATGTGCTTGTTTGCGCCTGTTCATTCCAACTTTGGCAGTTTTGTAGTGAACACCAGTTTTCATTTACAAGTGGGGAAGAAGATCTTAAATTACCTAATGTTTACCCACATTTATGTAGTTAAAGTCTACTTTGTGCCTCTTATTAAAAGTTGGTCAAATGCTGGTCACTGAACTTACTACCAGCTAGTCTAATAAATACACTCTGTAATGAACTAACTGAAATACATAATTTCCACAGATTGTTCCAGTAATGTAATCATTTCTCTTTGTGTATTTCTCAGCTAAGAGCAGTCGGAAGCTGACCTTTCTTTACCTGGCCAACGATGTCATTCAGAACAGTAAGAAAAAGGGACCCGAGTTCACGCGAGATTTTGAGGGGGTCCTTGTTGATGCTTGCTCACACGTAGCAAGGTGAGTCTGCCTTTCTCTTTTGCCTTTATGTGCTGGGATGAGGCAAATGCATTATCTCTAGTACCCCCTTTTCTCTCCTGGCCAGTTTTATTGGTTGGCCCTTCTATTCTCATTTTCATTCTCATTCTTTCTTTGTCCTTTTTAGCCCTTTTCAGATCTGTTACTATCTCTTTCTGCCTCTGCCATTTCCTGTGTTGTGCATCACTGATCAGCATTTAGTCATATTTTTCAGTGAAATGCAGTTAAAGCTTAACATTCAACTGTGTGTGTGTGTGTGTGTGTGTGTGTGTGTGTGTGTGTATGTGTCTGTGTGTGTAGAGAGACAGATGAGAGCTGTAGGAAACATATGGAAAGGCTCTTGAATATCTGGCAGGAGCGCAGTCTCTACCGCACAGACTTTATCCAGCAGCTCAAACTGGCCATTGAGGACTCCAATAGCCCCAAACACAAGGCTGCAGGTAGACAGGCACACAGCAGTCATCTTCCTCATTGTTCTCTGTCTGCTGCATGGTAATGTAGGGACGATGGGCTCACAGACTTTGAATGCTGTCATGTTTCGGTAACTCTATCCGGTATCACTTGCTGGTTGGGGTAAAATTAAGAAACGGCGAGCAGTTTCTTAGCCTAGTATTTGTTGGAAAAACATTGTGCATTTCAAAGGATTTCACTGTGGCTACTGTAATAAAACCATATTTAAACAATATTAACTTGCTGCAAAGCATAGGGCAGAACATAAAATATGAATGACATGCAAGCAGCTGCGTTCAAAGGTTAGTCATTTTGACATTTGTAGACAATACATGTTGGCTTTCCCTACTAGAACCACAGACGCAAAGTCGGGCTGCCACAATAACCTTTGGGACTAGTCAGCCAACTGAGATTCTGAGGTTTTGGCACAGGGCAAAAGCAGACTTTTAACTCCAGACCTCAAGTACCATAACCGAAAAGAAAAGGTTTGTCTGATTTGCACTGCTGCACTAACAGTGGGTAATTGTTAGAGGGACGCGGTGGCCTGATATGGCCGTTACTGTTCCAGGGCTGTCCTGTCTCCCACCATCATTGAGATCTGTCTTTCCATGGACATTTCAGTGTAATTCTACTCCGTTGAACATCCCGTTTGCTTCTTGGTACCTAGTTTAGTGATCGGTTGCTCTGTTTGTCTTTAAGAAGGTAGCGAATGTTGCCTGTGTTTGTATCTTGTGGCAGATGAGAAGAAAGGTTTGAAAAGAAGTTTCCAGAAGGTCCAGGAAGAAGAAGAGGAAGATGATGATGACGACTATAGGACTCAGTATTCTCCCCGTGAGACAGATGGAAGTGGCCCTCAGCTGGTATGGTGTCTTACTGGTTGCCATGGGAAGTCACGGCATGATTTTCATTCTTGATGTTTGAATAAACTTGGTAGTTGTAGAATTATAGTAATAATTAAAAATGCCCACCACAAGGTTTGTTGTGCTTGTAAAAATCGGAAAAAACAAGACGGGTATCTTCGCAATTTGTCAGCTTTGTCAGCACATGTCTACATCTTTAGTTTTGCTTGTGGCGAAGGTCCCCTTCCCCCCGGAGTTTCCTGACTGTGTGTTTTCTCTTGTGTCTCCCAGACAGAAGACCTGGTGAAAGCGCTGCAGGACCTGGAGAACGCTGCGTCTGGGGATGCCGCCGTACGCCAGAAGATCGCCTCTCTCCCTCAGGAAGTGCAGGACGTCTCTCTGCTGGAGAAGATCACAGGCCAGTCCTGCGCAAACTTGCACGAACATGCGTTGTACGCGCAGTGAGGCTGAACATTTTTCCAACATTGTTCAACCGTCACTGTCGAATGTAAATTCATCGGTTTGAGGAACTGTGCAGTGCTGCATGTTTTAGGTGTTATGGAGTAATTGCATTTGTTTTGTTCAAGCACAGAAACAGCTGCCATATTCAAAACATGTATCTTCCTGATGCAGATAAGGAAGCGGCAGACAAGCTGTCCAAAACGGTGGACGAAGCCTGCCTGCTGCTGGCTGAGTACAACGGGCGCCTGGCGGCCGAGCTGGAGGACCGCAGGCAGTTGGCACGCATGCTCACAGACTACATCCACAGCCAGAAGGAGGCGCTCAGCGAGCGGGAGAAGAAGCTGGAGGTACGGGCGTATCTGCACAAAGGGCCACTCCTCACATACGGCTGCTCCATAACTGTATAGGCTCGTGGTTCACTCAGTAAGAAGCCCACCCCCACCTGCGAAACAAACAAGCATACCGATAATTCTTCAGCACTCCAGAGAGTTTGTCATCTGCTCTTGGATTGTAGTAGAATGTGTTCTTATAGCTGGGTTATTCATTAACTGACTCGTCTGATGTTGTAACAGACACTGCAATTTAGTGAAACGTTTAGTAAGTAAACACTTACTGTGTCGTTGTTTCCAAATGTTTGAGTGTTACTGTGATTTCATGTGAATCAAGTACTTGTTTGTGAGCGTTACTGAGCAGAGAACCATTGCCGTGGTGTACAATTGCAGGAGTACAAGCAGAAGCTGGCGCGAGTCACACAGGTGAGGAAGGAGCTGAAGTCACACATCCAGAGCCTGCCGGACCTCTCCCTCCTACCCAACGTAACTGGGGGTCTCGCCCCACTCCCCTCTGCTGGAGACCTCTTCTCTACCGACTGATCAGCAGCACACCCAGAAGCACATGCACACACTCACTAAGCCACTTGTTCTCTCTCTGCCTTGCTCTCTGCCTCGTTCTCTCTCTCTCTCTCTCTCTCTCTCTGCCTCATTCTCTCTCTCTGTCTCACTGTTTCTCTCTCCCCTGCCCTTATCAGCGCTCAAGTTTGTACAAATTTCACCTCCCACTGAGATGTGCTCCAATACTGTTTCCTCTGCCACTAGAGGTTGCCAGGGAGTGCGAAACCAACCAGACTATGATTCCACTGTCACCAGCCTACTAGTTCATACCTACCAGTTCATACCTAGCCAGTCCCTAGATCCCTGTATTTTTGGTTGGTTTTTCAAAGCAGCCTCCAGCCATTGAGTTTTTGCTTCATGTGTGGAACTTCACCGACAGCAAGAGTGGATCTTGCTTCACCTGCTTTGGATATGACTGCTGTGAAAATGCCAGCATCTTGTGCTTTGTCCAGTCGTTTTCTAGAGTTTTAGTTTTATAGCTTTAAAGTGTCATTTTGCTTTATACGCTCAGTAATTCTCCCATCAGGTATTGAATGTGGCATGTTTATTGACAGAAGGCATTTCCTTTGTTGCTGTGTTAAGCTTCTCACTTACTCAAATGAGGTACCTGAAATAAAAACATGGGCTTTTATGCGTGTTCAGACAACAAAACCACAGCTAAGTGAACAGCAGTGAAGAGGTCAGTGTCTTAAACTTCCCTGTCTCGCCTGTTTTACACACAAAAAAAAATTGTAAAAATGTATTTTGCCGATGTCATCGTGGGGTGTGGTCAGCCAGGACCAGTAACACGCATACCGTCACTGTTAAATCCAGACTTGTTTGGAAAAATGAAGCTTATTACATCTTTTAAGTTATAAAGTACTTCATTTTTATGCAGATGTGCAAACGTCAAGCCTGAAGTTGATTTATATCATTTATTGTGGTTTTGATATGGGTTTTTCCTTTTGCTTGTGTCCAGCCCTAGGGTAGGCTGCCAACTCCATAGTGTGACCTGGTTTCTTAGCTTGGCAGCTGGCAGAACAAACTGGTTTACTCTATGCTTTTTTGTGTGTCTACATACAGAAACTACTCTTTGTAATAGCCATGCCTCAACTACCTGAAAATTATAATATTGTTTTCAAAAATGTTTCCAGCGTGCTCATTTTTGTGAGTCAAATGGGTGGGTTGGTCTAAAGTGTAGTGACTGACAGGTCTGAGCACCTATCAGTTGTGTCGGTATTAGGATGCGCTGCACTTTTCCTGCACGTGGATTCAGTCAAGTTTCTGCATTTTCTTAAGCTAAAGTCTTGGCTTATATTCATGTTTGGTAGAGAAGCACTGGGGATGTGGTCTATGGCTGAGAGCACCATGCTGATATAAGTCTATCACATGACTCGAACGCCGTGGAACATGAACCCTGGCACTAGATGGATATGATTTTGAAGATTGGTTCAGTAAGATCTGATTCATGTTAATATAGTCATCCAATGCATTAAAATTAAATGATTCTTTTAGTTTCAGTGCACAGTCATAACCTTCAGCATTGTTGTTCAGTGGAAGTAGTATGTAGTGTACCACAAACAAAGCTTAATTGTATATTGCATAAAGCACACAGCTTAGCTCAGCAAATCATTTTCTTTATCTTTTCTGAGTGAATGGATAATACAATGGAAATGCTTCATACCACATTTTGCTCAGGGTGACTTGTGTACATAAACACTGGATTTGTAGTAACAGGTTTAATTACTTGAGAGGCACTGTTTATTCCTCGATGACTAGATTTCTGTAATTTTGGATGTTGCTCAGTTTGTCTGAGTTGAAATCAACCACTAGTTTTCTTCTTCCCAAAACCTTTGGTGTAAACTCCAGTTCAGCAGTGGCATGTTCTTGTATACCAACTGTCCCAACCCTGAGGAAAAGAAGAAAGATAGACGTTCTTACAAAGCACAGGCATATCGAATTTCAGAGTAAGAAAACAGATCGGACATGAGCTCTTAACTGAACAGTTCCATGTATATTACAATAATAAATGGAAAACTAGGATGTTTTTTCAGACAAGTTTGATGTGTATGTGATGAGAGGCCAACACATTCCAGTTCTGTCAAAGTGTAAATGCACAGCTGTACTCATACCTGTAAAATGAGTCTGTCATCTCTGAGTAGAGCCTGAACTCGGTCTCTTTGTCTGATTAATCATTACTTCAGCGGTTCATTTAAATGTAAGCTTCAAAAGTAATGATGTATGAAAGAAAAAAAAAAGTTCCCTGTCCAAAGTGACCACACATCTGCAGACCCAGTGCTATATTGACCTACTCTTTACTAATGGCAGTGCTGTCAGTCAGATTGGCTCCCTGGAAAGAGAAGACACAGTTCTCCAGTAGCTCTGGGAGAGGGTTCCGCAGCTTCACCTTAACCTTGATAGGATGGTCTACTTTGGGTTCCCCTTCAACCTGCAGAGGAGGGATAGAATGGTATTGATGACTTCAGTAATTTCACACTGGAACCAAAGATATCTTCGCTAACAGTATACACTGTTATTATATAACATTATTACACTGTTAGTATATGATTTCGCTATTGTTAAAATTTGTTTTTGTTTTTGCCAAATTACCTCTTTAAAGCTTATGGTAAATTGTTATGGTAAAATGACTTTTGTTTGTTTGTTAAGTAGCCACACTGTCTATTTAATGTGTTTTACCCTTGTGTATTACTGTAGCTGTAGTTCAAAGCACATGTAATTGTCAAGGCATTGCCTAGACAACATGTTTGTTGGCAGTACAGACACAAGCATTGTTGAGCTGCTATGTTATTTTGTAAAAGTTTTGTTAGTTTAAAAACGACATACTCATCACAAAGTTTTATTCAAGCTTCAGAACTTCACGCCAATCAAGTGCTTCAGTGCTACTTACAGTCAGAGGATAAAACCCACCTCCTTTATACATGCAACACGTGAGCTGGTTGTGTGTTCATGTATTAACCAGTGTGAAGAGCAAACAACCATACATTAAACACATGACGTAATTCAGAAAATCTCCCATAGAGAAGCACAAGTCTTCAAACTAGTTTCAAAATAGCTGCCATTCAAGGCTATGGTCATATCATGCTTAATGCACGGCCTTCCAGTTTAGTCTGTAAGCAGCCCAGTGTATATTCTTAATCGCATCAACAAACGTCACTTTTGTTACTATAAGACACAGAAGTTGGCGAGTATGTTTATCCTGTACAAGGATGTTGATGGGAGGATTGTCTAGCACCACGGTCCTGGTGGATCGGTGGTACTCCTTTGTCTCTTTGTCGATGAGCAGGGCCACCAGTCTGACCATCCGCTCCTGAGTGATGGCTTTTCCGTACGTGGAATACTGCAGTTGTAGGGTTGCTTTTATCCCTGCACAGGTTGAATTGGGTTTACTGAACATGCTGTACACACAGCAGTCAGCTAATGCAATCTCATATTTTGCTGACGTGGTTAGATTCCCTTTATGTTATATCTGGTATGACCATTGTTTATTTTTGTTTATTTGTTTTATTATTATTGACATTATTATAATTTTTTAATAGTTAAGATAACTAAAATTTGCATATTGTACTTTCAAGTCAACACTGGTCTAGCCTGTAATTAGAAGGATGAAATGATACACTGTTACCCTCTGCTGGGGCAAGATTTGTCCCCGTGAGCTCCGTCAGTCCACAGGTCTCCCCAGGCTTCCCGTTGTAGGTCACAGCCTGCGCGTAGAACGTGAGGTGAAAGCTCTTTTTGAAATCGGTGTTGTTCTTGATGTGCGCATACACCTTAAAGTCCGACCCCACCATCATGGAGGGGGTGACTTTGATTTTTAGGTGAAAACCAGGCTCTTCCTCATTCTGGATCAGTCGGTTTTTGTGGTTGGCCTTCTTGAACACCTGCCTCTCCTCCTCTGAACCTAAAAAGGGACTGGAGAGTTACATTTTTCTGGTCTCAACACATCTGAACCAGATTAATAACGTCTGATTAGCTGTGTGTGTTAAGAGTCGAAATGTAACCAAAAGAGGAAGTGCTCTGTGCTTTGACTCAGTTACGTGGATTTATTTCACTTATTAGCATCAGCTATTTTTTATTCAGTTCTCTGATGCTTTAAGGTAATTAACAGCCTCTTGGCAACTTTTTTTTTTTTTTTGAAGGAGGTTCTATTCTAGCATGACTAGCATGGCTCACCTTCTGGATACTTGTAGAGGTGGGTGATGTCCTCCCGCTCATCTCTGCCCACAGCCTTGGTGCTGATACACTGGCCCACTTCCGTGGTGGAGCTGTCTATTTTCACCGCACTGCCGTCGTCTAGGATGGCGTATTCCACCACGTCGGCGTTCACCTCCGCGTATATGAACGGAGCGTCATACTTCACACTCAGGTCACCCTCTTTGATGGCACTCACAGGGACAGGGCCGCAACAGAAAACCCCTGTTAGAGGAAAAACAATGAATGAATATTAATAATATGGAATGGAGCACACCAGATTGTAATGGAACAGAATGGATTGTACAGCCATGAATTAGATTACAATTGAGCGGCATAGATTAAAACAATAAATAAGAATGAAGGCAGTAGATTAGGATGCATTGAAATGGAAACAATGTGCTTTTAGCTCATTCCAGTATCCAGAACCAAAACTGTATGGCCATGAGTGGTGTAGAGTGTTTACATACCACAGTCAGACACCATTTCAGGTATTTGCCATGGAAGTGCAAAATGTTTATAAGTGAAATTACAAACTCCATACTTGTCAACTACAACTAATAAAAAAAATCCTGAATTTCGCCAGAATGAGAGCATTTGTTGTGATTATATTGCTATACAGCTGCACTGTGAGAAGTGGAAGGTTTTTATTAAATAAACTTGTTATAACTGATCATTGGTAATATGTTAGGTAGCATACTACTACATATGGTATCCAATTACAATGACTGTTATTGCTTGATTATTCATAGGTTCTAATGCTACATAAGGAGTTTTGTTAAGTAACTGTCAGACTGGATCATTTTTCCAGTAGTGGCTTTCCCAAACACAAATCTGGGGTCTATACCATCGCTTTTCTCCTGCGGAGTGGGGTCGCTGGCCTGCCAGCCTTCGTAGCCCAGCTTCAGGTCTGGACGCGTCATCCAGCTCTCCACCCACACATGGAAGTTCCTGCAAGCAAAGTTCAACAAAGATGTTGTATCTATGCAAAATCTGATGTTCTGTCTAATATTTGGATGTAAAATTATCAGGATTATTTCTATGTCATGGATGTTTTAATAACATTATTTACCCAGTCTGAGGTTTAGAGTGTAACCTATAAAGAGTAAACTTCTCACTGAGAAGAGTAAACTACCTCACTGAATGTTTTCCCTGACTTGCCCCTATGTTCACCATATTGAGTCATCACCGACATCCTCAGCAAGCTTGTTGTAGTAACGTTCGATGAGCAAGTTACTGTTGGTGTCATGAGCTGATCCATAGTTGGTGACCACTCTGCATGGGATTCCTAAAGCCCGGGACACTACACAAAACAGAGAGTAGCAATAATAATTTTATTTGTTTTTACATCTAAGTGTAGAACAACTAAGTGCTTTGGTTGATCGGAGACAATCATTACCTGTGCAGGCCACAGCAGCGAACACCCAGCACTGGCCGTACTCTACTGCTGTGCAGTTCTGGTTAAACCACTGGCGTAGAATAGAACAGCTGTCCTTCCAGGCAGTAGGCCTGACCCCATCATCATATTTCCCTGACCAGTTCCCCACCAGCAGGCCTTTATCGTCATCACTGTTAATCTGAAAATGTAACATGAAGTCGGCCTGTTTGCTACATCTGTAATGCATCCTTTTAGTCTTTTTTTTAAATCAGAAAATAGAATGTTAACATTGTATAGCATTGTAATAAAAGAAAACAGATGAACCTTTTTTAGAATGAGACACATTTATCATTCTCATTATTTTGTAGATATTTAATAATTTCGGGCTCATTCTAATTTACTGGTAATTGTTTGCTTTCATTCTAAAACCAGGACGGAATGCAATTCCTTCTTTTGATTGGTCTTACACAGAATGGCTTGGTTCAGACACATTCTACCTCACCTTTAACTACATCAGAGAAGCCAGAAAGGAGTGAGTTTGGATGCAGTTTGGTCACAGAATCTTACATGATCACAAGGGTGGAGTCAAGGATTTTTATGGCTAGTAACTTCCCAGTCAAAACATACTGCCATATTGTTTTGAAAATTCTTCAGTGTTAAAGAAACATATGTCCATACATGTTACTCCATGATTTATTAAAGAATAATGAATATAATTTATCCCTGACTGGTTTAAAAAATAAACTTCAACAAGCTTTATAACATGGGTTTCTCTTTAACCTGTAAACACAGCATTGAGACTAAAACCACTAGGGACAGGGTTCGATGGTAATGGCAAAGATCTATAGGAAAGCTTTCTTACCATGGCACTGAGCACACGTGTGATGTACACAGGACTGCTTCTCTCTGAGCAATCCTGGATTGGGTCCTGTAGATGCTTATGGCTCTGATCCAAAACTTTCAGGCAAATGTCCAGCATACCAGGCTCAAACTGTAAAAATAGTAAAGCACACCATCACACTGGTAAAAACACAGACTAAAATCAGAAATTCAGCACTAGTGCTGGTTCTGTTTGTTTATGCGGTTCAAACTGATCAGTAAATGTTCCTTTCTATGTTTCTGCTTTGGATTTAGAGGGTTTGTAACCTGTCCGAATGTCCATGGAAGTTCTGAGATGCGTTTGGGCTTCCCACGGTAGATCAGTCCATCCTGAGACAGAACATACTCCTGTCTCTCTGCTTCATTCGCCAAGTACACATTGTCCCCTGCAAGGGTGTAAGAGTGAGTGTGATATGGGGGGGGGGGGGGTAAAAAACACCCATAACGTTCTTTTTTTTTTTTTTGTGACACTGTGCTGAAATGAGATTATAGCTGATTAATTAACTAAATCGCTAAATCGCAGTTTTTCTAATGTATTTAATTAGAACCCAGACCTAGCGCCACGCCCCCTTCGACACCACGCCCATCACTCCCGCCTTCCCCAATCACCTATTTAACAGCTGGACCTGTTCTCCGTTACCACTTACCAATTCTCCCCAGTATATGAGTCCACAGATTCTGCCCGTACATTGTTGCACATTCGCTTGAATTCGCCTGCTGCCTACAACTTAGCAAAGCTGCCACCAGCCTTCGCAAGCTTTTTATTTTTTTTATTCACATCAGCTTAACACATCAGAACTAATCAGTTCTATTTTTATTCTTCAGCAATCTAGCTATAGACTAAATATAAGTCTTTCTACTGTGTTTCTAAAGGGAAGGTGCTTTATTTACCATGCACAGCACTAATTCCTTACAATCCAAGACTTATTGTAAATTAGTTCAGAAAAATCAAACAACATATCTTACTTTTGCACCAGGGATTGAAAAGCAGCACAAACTGGCCCAGGCTCACCCCAGTGCCCCGGTCAAGGTTCAGCTGATAAAGTCCAATGGGGGCACAGGGGTGGGAGCAGATGGTGAGTGAGACGACACTTGAAGACTTCAGCTCTGCTGTTGCACTCCAGCGGACTGACGAAACAAATTTACTGAGCCCAAACTTGACTGCAGTATCCATAACCTCTAAGGGCTCTGGGCCTAAAAAAAATTAAATGTCTTAAATTCTCATGTAGTATGTTGTTACTCAGTAAAAATTAATTTGTTGTCATGTTTTATGGAAAATAAGAGGTTCTCAAACTTTTTAATCCAAGTGCTTCATCTGTTAAAACCAACATGTTACTAGAACCCAAGATAAAAGTATTACTAGAGTGAATGATTTTTACTATCACTTTTGTTTACTTGTATTTATTTCATAATGGAAGTAGACGGAAGATTATGAACAGCTCAAAGTCATGAAAGTCTATGGGTAAAAAAATTACTGTGATGTTTACTTAGGCAAGAACTTTACTGCCAAACTTCTAAAATCACAAGGGATAAAAGTGGGTATAGGATTTCATGTTTGATTAATGTAGTTTCAGAACCATAGGACATTTTTCTAATAATAAAAATAATAATAAAAAGAAGAAGAAGAAGAACTAGTTGATATTTGAAGACTAAAAAGTAGCAGCTGTCAAGCCAATATAATTATCATAATTATCATAATGATCTGTATCATGAACACAGCCTTAGATTCACCATACCACAGATACCACCATACCAAACTGATTATTGAATATCATGTTATGAATTTTTCTTGCCAGTATTCCTGCATAAATTGTATCTGTAGGTGACTGTTAGATTTTACTTACAAATACCGGAGTTATAATGTTTGAGTAAAGTGTTCCTGGAAGAGTGCATGATATACCTGTAGTGGCAATGAGGTTAACGCTGTCTCCTGGTTTAAAAGCAGTGCCAGGTCGTAGGTGAATGGTCACAGTAAAGGGCTGACCCCTCCTCACCACTAGCCTGTCCACTCCGTTCAGCTCTGTGTGATGGTCCACATTGTTCACTGCACACTCCAAATCCACACGCTCCATCTCCAGTGCTGCTGTGGTCAGGGGAACAAGAACTGGCTTGAGAGTCCATTGTGCCTTAAGTCACCATGACAACTAACAGTGGGTAATATCCAGCTAAGCATCTGAATGGTGTAGCTAAGTATGACATGGATATCTGAAGTACAAACCTCACATGGGTAGTAATAATAGGACCGTTTTGAAGAAATTGAATCTATTTTGTAAGTGCTTACTTTGTTTGTGAACAGCATTCAGCTGTAAACAAAATGTTTTTTATATAGACTTTAGCACTGAACAAGTCGTATTAAATTCCACCCGAAAGTTATGTGCATAGGAACAAAGTAATATGCATATATTATCAGACCATGTATGTTATATTGTATTGCACTTACCCACAATATGTATATGATATTGATTATTGTAAGTGAAAATTACTTCATTGTAATAGAGAACTTTGTAATATGCTGTCATGCTCCTAGTTGATAGAGCTAGAATGCACAGATGTCTTTCGTTCATGGGATCCATCTACCTAAAGTGTACTAATAAATCCCTCCACCTGCTGTAGAACTTGTGCCAAAAACAAATGCTCGAGTCTTATGATCTTACCTTCTTCCATAATGCCAGTTTGTGACGCTCGCCTTGTGAGGGATTGGAAATGCAACTTCTGGCCCGTAGCGCATGTGTCACTGCTAGGGCCTTTGGGGGGTTATTTCAGGCATGTCTAAAATTAATAGTCTGCCATCTTTATTTATAGCACCTCGAACTCACCAGCATACAAATGACACTAGATCATGTGGACACATCTCATTACAACTATTCTAGTCTAGCTGGGTATATGCTATATTAACTTATTATATCATTATTATTCTCTTGTTGTTTACACCCTAACATTTTATTATTATTCATCAACATGCTAATAATGGTAAACTGTTGGTGGTTTTGTTTTCTTTTTATTTGATGCATGTGTGAACCAATCACTGTGCATTAGTATCCTCCATATCTTAATGCAAGACCTTGACTGAAGGCCAAAGCTTAGTGGATGGATACTGCTGGAGTTCAAGTAGTGCAGAGAGTGGTCAGTATGGAGAAGATTATTAGGAATCAGCAATGGCAGCTTGAGATGCTGCGGGAACCTCCAGTGCCTCACACTGACTATCAATTCTCAATCCCAGCAACTGAGGACTCCATACAGAGCTTCCACTGCCTCTTCAGGGAAGATGAACCAGGCAGAAACTGTTCCCAAGTGCAGTCCTAAATCTGTTTTGAGAGTTTGTTACAACTTCCTCTTACATGCCTGTCATTTTGCGCAGAGGACCTAATTCTGCTTATATTTCAGGCATAATTTACCTGGGACTGTTTCATAGATGCAAGCTTGGCCATGTATCTCTTGAGGTTGCAAGAAGATATTAGACTCATTTGTGGTGTGTAAGGACTCCTGACTTCAGCTCCTGTTTATGGCTATTACTACTGAGCACTTTGCGCAACATGGGTAGACATTGTCCCACCAGCTTATCATCACCTGGCCAAAGTTTTCAGTAAGTGTCAGGCTACTGAATTCCCAATTAATCACTCCTGGGACCATAGACTTACTTTGACTCCCATTTGGGTACAGTTATAAGCATGGTGTCAACTTTCACTGCAGTGCATGTGACACCCAGCTATACATATCAGCCAAACCTGATGACAGACCCAGATTAGAGAAAACTAAAGCATGCATAAGAGATGTGAAAGACTGGATGTCACAACATTTCCACCACCTTAATGGTGACAAAACAGAGGTTCTCCTCCTGGGCCCGAAGGCTGCAAGACAGAAAATATCAGATTTAATGCTAAATCTTGCCGACTTCCCCACTGCACCCGGCTCGGTAGCTAAAAATCGGCGACGTATTTGACTCTGATTTATCGTTCGATAAATACATCGATAGTATTACTAGGATAACTGTTCTAACTAGAACTAGAAAATTCAATTATATCAGCCCAGTCCTATCAGCCCTGGACTGACTCCCAGTCAAATTTTGTATTGACTATAAAATCCTTTTATTATAAAATCCTGACACTGATTAGGTCGTATAGACTTATGATGAGTACATGATAGTGGTACACAAACAAGCCCATGAACTACGAGAAGCAATCAGATGATCCCTTCAACTAAAATCCTTTTCAGGAATTTTCATTGTTGGCTTGAAAGTTGGACGAAGCATCCCAATTTCAAACAAGTTATGGTGGCTGTAATGACTGCAAATGAACAGGAAGAAAGTCCAGGAACCTGCTGAAAATTATGCAAACCTATAAGGGTCCTGAGAAGCAAAATATTTGTCCTTCAGACTTTAACTCATGACAGTGAACACATGGTTGGACTGGTTCACCGTCCAACCCCACACAATCTGGGGGCTGACTTCAAAACATCATGGCATAAACAAGTAAAAGCAATGAGTCAAACATACAACCCATCGGATGAAGTTAAGAACTGATTCTTTTATTTCTGAATTGATTTATTAAAAAACAAAAATGAAGTACAGTTGTAAAAATTGTAGCCAGAATATCTTGTATTGAAAAGCAGTGGTCAAAGTCTCTGATACCTTTAACAGAATAGACTACACATGGATAACCATGGTATTAAAAAACATATTTGTTCCCATATTTGAAAGTCTCCATTAAAACCTATAAAAATGTATTTGGTGTCTGGCTTAGAGTATCTTAGTGCAAGTGCATAAAAGAGGTGAATAAATCTGTAACTGTATCTGTAAGTAACTGATTTCAAAAAGCTAATATGAAGGGTAAAGTGTGAGAGTTATAAAGCTGAATAATTCTTGCATAAAAACTTTGCTCCTGCTGAAAACCTTTTTGAGTCTAGCACTTAGTTAAGGAGTTAGAGCTCCCTTGTTATTATACCTTTTAATTGCCTTGCATCGACGTGCTGACGTTAAGGTTTGCGTATGCTTTGACGTGACCCAACGTTTTGCTGTAGAAATCCACCATCAGCTTGCGTTGGCCATTTTGGGTGGGTGTGAAGTAGATCTTCGCCTTGGCCTCTTTTCCAGGGCCCACATATCGAATCCTGGAAAACGTGCATTATGTTAAACATTTCTCTTAGAATGACTGAGCTCATTCAAGACCAGTTACAACCAAAGGCCATTGTAAATAAGTTGGTATTTACGTGATTAAATTTGAAAAGAAAAAAAAAAAAACTTTTTACAGTGAAACTGTACTGGATCCAGACACCACTGCTGTTCTCAAAAGTGCTAAGTATGTAAAAAACAGCTCCTGTAACGCTGGCTCCTCCTCACTCCTCTGTGTTTTGTTTACTTCCTTGTCTCCGTTCTCCATGTGCTTCTGTTTTGTTCCGGTTTTGTCACGCCCCTCGTTTTGTCACTACCCTTGATTGTATTCACCTGCCCCTTGTTAGGCTGGTCGTTTACGTATTTATTTATACCTGGATTTTTCAGTTCCTTCTCATCGTTCATTGTCTGCTCCTGAGTTCATGCTTGTTTACTGCTGTGTAGGTTCTCGTGTTGCCTCGCTGTTCGTCTCCCCTTTCGTTAACCTGTCTGACTGTTTGTTACTTCGGTTTTGTTCTCTGTTCCTCGTGTTGTCATGTCTGATGTGCACCTTGGTTTTGTGTCACTTTGCCTCCCTTTCACTCAACGTTATAGCTCCCACTAAAGAAAGCTCCGTGGGGATGCACGAGATTGTGGATACATACCAGCGTGAGATGGTTTCTCCGTGAGTGAGATTTGGTCCCTGTACAGTAAAGCAGCACTTCTCCAGCACCTCGGGCAGTGGGTTCATCACTGTCAGCTTTGCACAGCTCTGCCGTCCCACTCTGGTCTGCCCGACAATCTGCGCGCGAACAAGAACACGTATTGGACACGTCAATTGTCGCACGGTTGAGTGCTTTGTCTAATCGTCTGATAACCGTAGAGAATAGGAAACCAGGGAGCTCTGAAATGTTAAAACGATAAAGAATTTTTCTTTTTAATTATAAAAGCACATTTTACAAACAAACAAATGCATTTTAAACACAGATAGCCCAACTGATGGCCTTGCTAGGCTGCCTTTGACCACTAGAGGGAAACACAGGGCGTCTCCAAGGTAGTCAAGCAATTATCGTCACCAGTCCTACTGCCTACTTAAGATGAACTCACAGGATCTCTGGTGGTCAGTCTTTTGTCCAGTATTTCAGTACTTCCTCCTACAGCTATCCAGGTCGAACAAGTGCTAGTTCCTGGATTGGCCTGGTGGGTCTTTTGTTTGGTTTCTTTGTGCTCCCTAGTTTCTTTGCCCTTGGTTTTCGAACTATTTGGTGGTCTTTTCATAGTTAACGATCTGGCTTAGACTCCATCTTTGGGTGAACACTTCCATTACAACTTATTACCAAGAATTATGAGTTTAATCAAATATCATAAATAATAAATTATGATGACCAAAATTTTGTTTGGGTAAGGAGTTCATGTTAGGTGTTGACAGTCAGCTTTAATTCTCTGTTTACCATTTATCACCGAAGCAATAATAATAATTGCTTTTTTATATACTAAAAATCTCTTCATTGTCCACAAAGAATGGATTTACAGTTTGGGAAACTCAAGAAACCTGGTTTCCCTATAACATATCCTAGAAGCCTAGATTCTGCAGTGCACAGATCAACGTCGTGGCACCTGAATATCGATCTGGGGGTCGTCCAGGGTGACGGTGCACTTCTCCATCATCCTGCCTCCGGTTCCAACATCTGTGAGCTGCGCAGTGACCACCAGCTGACAGCCACTGCGGAGCAGTGCGGAGTAACCACTGTACGTGTGCTTCATCAGAACCCTCACCTCTGCCAGGAGAGGGGGAGACGTAGGAGTGAACAAGGGTATCGTACAGCACCAACAGCTGACGTAACCTGGGCTCATTACCAACTGAATTTTTTAACAGCAAATGCTGAAAACTCAAAGTGTGAAAAAAAAAAAGGTGTGATGTTAAAGACTTCACACCAGAGCTGCCATGCTGTATGTGTCGGTTTTCAGTTCTGCATCACCAGGGTCCACTGAGCAAATCCCCACTAACTCCTGGTACTACAGTTATAGACTCTGTCTGTTATGACCTCTGTTAGAAGGTCAGTGGTAACAAGGGTGTATTTCAGCAGGACCTGACTGAAGCTAAACATCTTTAAAGGAGGCCTAAATGCCAATGTGACACACACACATTGGATACTGGACTCATCAGACCAGGTCTTTTCAGCAATTTTCTGCATCATTCATTCACCAACAATAAGGTTTAGCTGCTGACCTTTGCCAGGTTTCATGGAGTGTTGTTCCACGTGACTCTGAAAGCCCTCAACGATTGGTTGACCGTTATGAAGCACACCTCCGGAACTGAGCAGGAGGTTTATCTCCTTCACAGAGTTGCTTCTGTTAGTCACGAGGACATGCAGGGTGAAGTCTGAGCCTTTCTTAATCCCTCCAGGGTATTTGATGCTCAGGTCGAAATCCTGACAGACCTGAGCATTTCTGTAGGACTCTTTCTCCAGTTTTGAGCCTGTGGGTGGAAACGTAAGAGGTGAATGAATGAGTGTGAGTGAGTTTTGTAGGATTTCCCTTCCTCATTAGGACAAGCTTGTAGACAGGAGGACGTTCTTAGTTTCTAAGTTTCTCTAAATTGAAATTAAGGAAAACTGACCTGTTTCAGAGGGAGTTTGACTTTGAAGTTTAATATTCATAGCTGGCTGAACAATACACACATGAAGTAACTCGCCTTCCTTGTGTTTATAGAGATGCGTGATGTCCTCTCTGGCATCAAGGCCAATCTTCTTCGTGCTGATCTTCTGACCTACTCGGACTGTATTCACTATTCTTTCGCCTGTCAGATGAGACCTCCAAACGTAGTCTGCGTTGACCTCGGCATATACGAATGCAGCGTCGTACTTGCATGTGAGGTCACCATCTTTTATGGCCTTCACAGGGACAGGTCCGCAACACATCACACCTGTAACACAGGACCACTGACAGAGTAACTTCACGGCACCTGTTCTGAAATACTGTTCCTTCTTAGCTGCTGTAATCCAACATTTTGATTCAGTGTCTGTAAACCTAAGCACATTGTTTTGGTAAATTATCTCTTGATTTCTTAATCTCTTCCATGCCTTAATCTGTCCCTTCCTTATGTTGGTGCAATTTGTCTTTTCCTCTGTGAATAGTAGGATTAAAATCTATACCTTTAATTGTGCAGTAATATTGGTTCTCTTCAAAAGCTGCTATTTGTTTTTTGGAAAGGAATAACCAACGGAAAGACAAGCATTAGAAGGGAATTGTGTATCGATATGCCTGATATCTTCACCCGTTGGCTTAATTTTGTAACCGTACCTTCACTTTGTTCTTGAGGGGTTGGGTCACTGGCTTGCCATCCGTCATAGCCTGGTTTGAGATCAGGGCGCTTCATCCAATTTTCCAGCCAGCAATGAAAATTCCTGGTAGGAAATGACATTATCACTGAAAAAAGATGAAGTAGTTTGCCTTTTGAAAGTTCTTGGAAGTTCATGTGTGTTGTATTTCCCCCTATAGTTGAGTGAAATCCACAATAAAGAGTAGACAACTTTGGTCACTCTCACCTCTTATTTTATATCAGCTGCTACATCCAAGACATATTTGAGTGGATATACTTTTTAAGTTTTTGTTTACGTGACCTATGTTTATGTGACCTTTGACTACACACGACCTTTGTAAACATCCATGTCTTCTTATACAAGCCTTGTTTACTTTTCACATCCCAGATCATTGTGTCACGGTGGTCGCCCCTGCCTCTTCCCTTGTCCCGTGTCTGTGTGGGCGTGTCTACGTGGAGGTGTGTTCTTGTGTCGTGGCTGTTGTATGAGCGCGTGTGCGTTTTGGTCTGCTTGTTGCGGGGCGTGGCATTTGCCTGTCTCCTTGTCAGTCTTCATTGTCGTTACTCGTCATGTCAAGTGTAAGTGCATAAAAGTGCTTAGTAAGTGAATTGTAAAGACATTTAGAAAACTCCTGTGGCTATAGAATTTAGTTCCCACGAGCTCGAAATGTCACAAGGACAGAATTAGGGCTATGCTTGAATTAGGGAGCCCTAATTCTGTCCTTGTGACATTTTGAGCTCGTGGAAACTAAATTCCATAGCCACATGAGTTTTCTAAATGTCTTTACAATTCATTTGTAATGTTTAAGTTCCAAGTTAGCAAACTGGATTAGTGTGAAAAGATGAAAGTACCGTGACTCACCACACAGACTCCTTCACCCTATCTCCGTTCTCATTCATGAATGTCTCAATTTTCAGGTCACCGTTGCTGTCATGGGCTGATTCAAAGTTGGTGATCACTCGACAAGGGATGCCAAGTGCTCGAGTCACTAGAAAACAGAAACAATTTAAATGATATTAGAAATGAACTACAAATGAACTTTATGTCACTGGTTGGATTAAATACCTTTGTAACTAAACAAATAAATGTCTTTAAAAAGTAGCTTATAGATGCATCTGCGTTTAGCAAGGAATTCAAAGCGATCTCAAAACACTGAGTCCGGAAGTCTGGAAGTTTTCATGTTTTATAATGTTTTCTTTCCAGGCCTTAGAATGCACTTGAGCCATTGGATTAGACAAGGTTGTAACGTCAACCTATATTTAAGGACCATCTGTGCTAGCTAACTGAAAAGCTTCTAGTAGGTGGTGTGTGTCAGTCATTTGCATGTACATGCAGCTTAAAAAAGGGAAGTCTATGTGCGTGTTTTATAGGGGCTGTGGAAAAAGTATTGATTGGTGGATGTGGGACTGAAGGTAGGAGGAGGAGGTAGGAGGTGGACTCTTAAGGCTAAAGCATAGAAATCAGCATTTAAATTAGCAAAACTATGAAAACAGTTATATGAACTATCACGTTAGCGTTCAAACAATTCCAGCTAGAGTTGAACTGTAAACAACCCTGTTTTGGACTGTTTGCAGACAGTTGAAGGGAGGTTTCTGTGAAGTGAAACTGAGTAATACATTGCTTGTGTAGCTCAGACCGCATATCTCTTTTATAGCTCACTCTTCATTGGATTTTATATTATTCAGTAAATAGCTCCTTATTGGGTACGACCTGGATAAACAACTCCTGATTGAATATAAGCTTGATAACTCCTCATTGGGAATTACCTGTGCAGCCCACGCCTGCAAAAACCCAGCACTGGCCGAAGCGCACAGATACACAGCTGCTGTCATGCCACTGCCGCAGGATTTCTACACTCCCTGTCCATGAGCTGGGGTCCACCCCACCAGAGTAGTTTCCTCCCCAGTTGCCAGTCAAGACTCCGCTGTCATCATTTGCATTTATCTGAAGACATAACGCACAATTTTACATTAGCATCTTAATCAGTGGCGTCCAACGCAAAAAGTCCGTCTCAGGTGCTGAGAAAACAAACAACAACATAAAAACAAATACATGCAAAAGTAGTAGAACCAGTATTGTATTCCTAAATCAAATGTTCAAATCATGCCTTATTTTGTAGTTTTTACATGTTATAATGAATAAGGAATTTTTTTTATTTGTTCCCAGTAGAGCATATACAACAAGGTTAGTCCCACAGCAAAGTTTAGTAGTTTATAGTGCTCTGGCCTTTTTGACACCACATGTCAGTGTGTTGATCTGTTAACTGTGGCTGTCAGTCAAGTAGGTCTGAGACATTAAACTGTGCAATGGGCCCCATTCAAAAGGACATCTGTTTCAACATTACACTCACCATGGCACTAAGAACCCTGGTCACGTACACAGGGTCACCCCTCTGTGAGACGTCTTTATCTGGGTCTTCCTTATACTGGAGGCTCTTATTCAGGATCTTCAGGCAGACATTTAGGATTCCTGATTCAAACTACACACACAGGGGAAATTTTATAATTCGTAATTCATAATGCCAACGTTCCTGTACATAACAGGAGTCAAACAATATGCCAGCATGTATTCCAACCTTGCACCATACATCCATATCAGTGGTGATTAAAACAATGATAAAGACAATCCAATACAATGACTTCTGTGATGTAAATGGGTTCCATAAACTGTCTCCAAAAGCCATAGAAACATCTGGTGTTTGTGAACGTGCCTGGCCAAAATTCCATGGGCAAGGTCTGATAGAGTTAGGATTGCCACGGAAGATAATCCCATCTTGGGACATAATATACTCCTCCCGCTCTTCTTTCTTCTCCATGTACACAACGTCATCTGTCACACACAATTACAGAGCATTTCTCACAAAATAAAGACTTAATTGATAGATATTAGTAGTAAAAATGAGAACATCAACTAAACCGACATCTTAGATTAGCAAGATTTTTCTTGTAACAAGTTCTGTGTTTTGCTTTTTTTTAAACACGTACCTGCACACCAGGGATTGAACAGCAGTATAAATTTACCCAAAGGCATCTGCTTTTGCTGTGGAGAATCAAGAAATACATGACTCCATAAATATCTTTTAAACATCAAAATTAGATCCTTAACTTTCCTGACTTTCCTTAAGCAACTCACAAAAAGACCAGTTTTACACCATATTTTCACCAGGAGAATATCAATGTACAAAGTGCAGAGATGACAAGATTACACATGAATAAAACTACTTTATATATAATAAATACTGTAATATACTGTATTTTAGTGTAGTCTATGCTGAAAAAATGAGGATCTTTAGTCATATACTAAATATCTTAACATACTGAGGGCTCAGACAGGAATAGAGTGTATTTGCCAATAGGAGCTTTGGGGGCGGTGCAGACAGTCAGGGAAATGGCCTTTCCATGCTGAGAGAGTGATGCACTCCATGCAGAGCCCTCTGGGCCTCCACTCATGTTCATGGAGACCCTGGTCCCGGAGGGAAGTGAAGGACTCAGTCCTGCACATACAGAAACATTACCCATACCTTTGTGAGATAATAGCAACTTTTTTAAAGGCACACAGGCACTTTTGATCCGCAGTTCCTTAAAAAGAAAAAGCTTTATCTTTAATTGGATACTGAATATCATTTTGGCCTTGCCTGTTTCAGTAATAACATATTAATAACATACTTAATATCCTATTAATAGTCTTAATTTTGAACACCTGTTTCAGCTATTAGCATGGCCTGACTGAGTCTCATGTAGTCACTGCCACACTTCAGGCTAAGAGCGAGTGTGAAAGGTTGTCCACGTCTCACGATCAGCCGATCCTCACAGAACACATCAGTGTGGTGGTCGTTGTTATTCTTCTCGCACTGGAGATCAACACCAAATAAAGCTGCGCATGGAAAGAGACATAAACATGTGCTTTGAAGTGAATTATATCATGCAAACAAAATTAATTCAATTCAACACTACATTAATCAGTCACTGTGGCATCCTGCATAAAATAAAGCAAAAAGTCTTTTTTTTTTTTTAGTTTAGCAAATACCTAAACATTTACATACAGTTTAGAAAAGACTGAATACTCACCTTGATTGCTCATAATTCAAATAATTTTCGATTTCAAAATAATTTTCTTGACACCTTTGCACGTCTAGTCAAACTAGCCAGAGAATGACAGACTGTACAGACCCTTTTATATAATTCTATACATGCAAAAAAAAAGTTCATGCTGAGTTAAGATAAAGTTCATCTGTCGTGGTGTCACAACTGTTTAAGTAGGAACTTAGTCATCTATTTCTTGCAAGAGAAATGTGGTTCCTTGTTAAAAATGCTGACATACTTAGCTATTCTTACTGGAATTAAGGAAGTCAACATAGCTTGAGGTGTTTGTTTATTTTTTAAGTTATTATTACTGAAATCTTTCTGGAATTTTTAATCATGTCTCCCCCTTCTACATGCTACATGGATCTTCTACATGCTAATGTGAAAGAGGTCTACAGTCTTTGGAGATCTGATCACAAGCACATCCACCTAATTCCCCAGCCAATAAAGAAGTGGTCTCTGCAAGCCAATGAGTGAACTGTATTAAAGTCTTAGATTGGGATTTGCTATGCAAGTCACATGGAAAGGTCACTGATGGCCTAAAATCATACAGTACTACATCAATTTCTGTGAAGTTGCTTGCTAGTTTCACGAACACACCAAAGAAGCTGAAGAACAAACTAGAGCAGATAAATGTTCATTACGTGTAGATGGATGTGAAGGACATAACAGGATATAAGCTCCTGTCCAGCTGAGGGCAGCCAAGAATAAACGAGTGAGCGGAACCTCATCTACACCTGTTCATTCATCTTCTCTAC
The DNA here is from genome assembly GCA_025802075.1 of Tenebrosternarchus preto. Taxonomy (NCBI): domain Eukaryota; kingdom Metazoa; phylum Chordata; class Actinopteri; order Gymnotiformes; family Apteronotidae; genus Tenebrosternarchus; species Tenebrosternarchus preto. The sequence goes on from JAOYMR010000020.1 coordinate 3,835,595, forward strand.
AGCCTCTGCCTCGCCCACAGCTTCATACCTCTGAACATCTGCTGACATCATCACCAGTTATCCAATCACTACCTCCCCAATGTGTCCCGTTATTCACACCAACGGACAGCCATCCCGTCTAGCCACACTGAACAACACCCCCCCCCCCCTCCCAGACCAGTCATGCTGAGCATATTCAACCAGAGGTGCAGGGTGAAAAAGAGAAGCTTCAGGTGATGTGGGTGGATGAGCTTACCATTTCATGGATAATGAACTACCTTCCCTGTAGACCACAGCTTGAGGCAGCATGGATGCTTTGTACTTGGCTATGTATAGCACTGGAGCATCTCAAGGAACTGTGCTGGCTCCTTTTTACTCAACCTTGGACTTCACGTTTTGGTTCATCTGCAGAACTTCTCAGCCATTGACTCTGCCATTGTGGGGTGTATCAGAAATTAATGTGACAGATCTTGTTGAGTGGTGTAAAGAAAACATCTGCAACTCATCATCAACAAGACCAAAAAGTTGGGGGTCGAATTTAGGAGGTTCAGACCTCCTCTGCCATCAGTCACCACTGATGGGTTGGATATTGAGGTTATCCAGTTATAGTTTGTATTATACAGTACACATAAAAGCATTGATGACCATGAACTCCCACCTTTTATGACCTTAACTTTGATAAAACACGATTATTGCTGGATTTTAGCTTAGTTTATTTTATGAAACCAGATGGTAGTTATAGACTCTGATGTAACCCTTGATACAGATCTGTCATTTGAGCCTGACATAAGTGACATCACTAAAACTGTAAATCACCATTTAAGAAATGTATCCATAACATCTACATTAGATTTCTGTAGCATGCTGCTGCCTCTTTAAGTAAGGCTAATCTTGAGTTCTCACTAAATTCATTAGCATTTTTAGTTTCTGTTTGTATTTCGATTCCACTCATCCTCATCCCATTCATCCCAAAAACAAACCTATCAATATTAACACTTTGTTTTTTTTAAATGTTTTGCTCTGTTCCTAATACGGATATGTCACGGTGGCCGCCCTGGCCGCCTCCCCCCGTCCCGTGTCAGTGTGGGTGTGTCTGTGTGGAGGTGTGTTCTG
>JAOYMR010000020.1:3837178-3848300 GCA_025802075.1 Tenebrosternarchus preto
TATCAGCGTGTCTGTTGCACAGTGTGGTGTGGGTTTTTGATGGCGTTGTTTTGTGAGCGTTGTGTTCTCTGTCTCAACGAAACCGAAAATAAAACGGTTTATTCGTTCCCTTTTCACGTGAGTCCTGTCGGCTTTTTTGCAAACCCTCCGGGGCTCGACGTTACAGGATATAAGTATAAAAACTGAATTGTTGAACTGTGACTTGTATTCAACATGTTTTAGGGGTCTTGTAGAGCTTTGAGTGTTATATAAATCTCAACGTTTATAAACCTTTTAAAAACAAACTAGCATAATGACAAATGCAAATAGTGATTCATCATAATATGAAGTGAGTTTATTTGTAACACTACATTGTTTTTATATCTAATATTTTCTGACTTCAGGCATCTCAAATAAATGGGACTGTCACAGTGGCCGCCCTGACCGCCTCCCCTGTCTCGAGTCTGTGTGGGCGTGTCTGTGTGGGCGTGTGCTCGGTTGTCGTGTCAGTCTAGTGAAGCGCGTGTGTACGTCCGGGTGTGTGGCGTGTGTGATTGGTCTCGTTGTCGTTATACGTTTCACCTGTGTCTTGTTAGGATGAGTGTATTAAAGCGTGTATGTGTTACCGGGTCTTTGACGATGCTGAGTATGCGGTGTTGGTTTATTTGTGTGCGTTGCATGTTAAAAACGAAACCGAAATTAAACGGTGTTTTTTATTTCGCTCTCGGCAGTCCTGTCTTGCTTTTTGCAGCTCTCTTCCCGTGACAGGGACAGTGTTCAATAAACCAATCCAAAAAACGTCGCACATGCAATAACAAGTGCTATAATATACAGCAATTCTTGTTCAAAACTTTTACTGACAGCAAACATAAAAAATAGTATTTACTGCACACAAAGCATACAACATTTACATCATTGCCAAGGATGTCTTTAATTGCTAAAGTTATTTTATTGACACAGTGACATCATTTAATGAAAGGACACGGTCATAATCATTTGGACACAGTGCAATGATACAGCAGAACATGACCATCTGCTTCCCTGCGATCTTACCGTGACCTTTTCAAGATATAGAATCTCATGTTGCAATACCTTCATTTTGATATCGTCTAGACTGCTCTGTGCTAATCTGCCTGTCTCACTTCTCCTTGTAGTTTTTAGCAGAACTACAGACCTGCACTTATCTGGAATAAGAACTCATTGGGCCACAGAGCCACAACTGCATCAGCAGCCGCGTGGAATACACTCGTAAAGGAGTCCTTGGTTCAGTAGAGCTCTTTGCAGATCTGCAAAAGTATTGTTTGAATTACTTGTGTGTTGGAGATTACGTAACATTATCTAGACTTGGTATATATAACACTTAGTATAAATATGATCCTTTCAACAATTTGCACAAAATGAAGATATAGTTACACTTTTAAAGAGTAGTACGGTACATAAGAATCAAATAATTGTTCATTTATTATTATTATTATTATTAGTAGTAGTAGTAGTAGTAGTATTACACCATGTGAATAACATACTAGCATCATCCAGTAGTGAATATACCTGTTGTCTATCCTTCAGAGAAATGTGAGCCATGGTGAGCAGCTCGCACCCTCGTGTGAGTTTGTTCCTGGCTGGAGACGGTGGACTGAGCTGGGGCACACAGGCTGGGGTGGACTGAGTAGCAGCAGCCGGGCTCAGGGTCGTGTAGGTGGCTGTGAGCACTGCAGGACATCCTCCTGTAGCACAGCATGAGTCAGAACCTCCACACGAACAGGCACTTTCACCTAAGAAGTTGTCTGCAGGTGCAGCCAAACAGAAACAGAAGGAGAGAGGAAGATGGATGGAGAGAGAGTGAGAAAAGGAGAGGGGTAGAGATAGAGGAAGGACGTGAGAGAGATGGAGGGAGTTACGGAGAAAAGTATACAGGAGATGAGATTAAGCGTAATGTGCTGTTGGTACTCAATGCCTGTTTCCAATTTGAGCTTTACATATTTTAAGGAATAATAAAAGCTGAAACTACTACTAGACTACTGATTTGTAGGTAGACATATTTATGACAGTAGTTATAGTATTCGTAAGATTGAAGAATATGTCTTGTGTGTTCCAGTATAGTTAATGAAAAATTGCATTAATGGATTTAACACACACTGATGTTAATTGACATGTTAAAAACATACCAGTTCTACGGCATTGGTTCTGGTAGTCATCTCCACTCAGAGTTTCGTGAGGTAAGAACATTCCATGGATGTTGCCGTGAACCAGGTTTTCATGGAAACCTCTGGGGGACAAGGAGCCCCGCCCAGAGGAGGAAGATGATCGGCTGCCTGAAGTTGAGACACAGCTCCCAGAGCCATTCGATTCAGGCCTTGGCAGGACCAGATCACTTTGAAAGCTGGACACCACAAGATTTGAGGTTTTTAATAATCCTTCTCTTTCTGTGAAAAAAAAAACAACAAAAAAATTGATGCATTTGACTCAAATATAATGTATTTTCTCTTTGGAACAATGCAACATATTAAAGCATATATTTAAACATTCACATATTTGCTAGGAAAACCCAAGGTTTTTCAAGAGAATAATGCCTTTGACTTGTTTTCTTCTTTTAGTACATCCTGGTGCGAGTCATACCCCACACACCCAGCCATTCACATGACGTAAAAGAAAAATATGATTCATCAGACCAGGCCACCATTTTTCACTGCTTCCTGGTTCAATCCTGACTCTTGTGTTGTGTCCATTTCATGTGTTTTTGGACATGGGTCAGCATGAGGCATCTGACTGGTAACAGCAAGATATGCTGCACTGCATGCTCTCATACGTATTTTTTTTTAAATCATAGCCAGCATGAAGGTTTTTCATCACTTTGTGTTATAGTAGCTCTTCTGACAGATAGGACCAGATGGGCTAGCCTTCATGCCCACACACATCAGTGAGCCTTGGGTGTCCATAACCCTTTTGGATAACTTTTTGGCAAGAATTAACCATTGCATACTGGGAACACTCCACAATATCTGCCACTTTCGAGGTGCTCTTTCCCAGCCATCTAGCCACCACAATTCGGTCCTTGTCAAAGTGACTCAGGTCTTTGCACCTGCCAATATTTCCTGCTTCCAATACATCTTCAGGTTGTTCACTTGCTGTTCACTTGCTACTAAATATATCCCACCCTTTTACAGACGCCACTGTAACAAGATAATCAATGTTATTCCCTTCACCTGTCAGTTATTTCAATGTTCTGACTTATAGGTGTATATGTGTTTTGTATTTTAAAGGCTCTAACCATTGGTAAACTGACAAAGTGAAATAATTTCCAAAGGAAATTAAGAGTCTCACTGAGGGTGATACCTCTTCCAGGTAGAAGGCAGGAGATACTTTTGTCATGGATAACAGCCTCACTGGTTTGGAGGTCCATAAAGGATTTACTACCCACACCCATAAACACGCGCTCTTGTCTCCACAGCTCTGCAAAACAAAATCCAGTATTACTAGCAGTATTCACGCCTGCAACTAATATTAATAATTCACGGATATATTAGTGAACGTATTTGGAAACCGTGGAATATTAGAGCACTACCTTGTGACATTTCAGATGATTACTTTATAACTGAATCGTCATATCTCTATCTCTATCTCTTTTTCTTTTTCTTTCTCTCTCTCTCTCTCTCTTCCTCACCTCTGTTCTTCAGGGCCTGCTTCCACAGGATCTGCTCCAGGTCTGCGGTCCAGGCCTGCTTCACATCCTGTGTCTCAGCCTGGAGCATGTAGGTGTGTTGCAACCGCCTCCTCCTGAACCAGATCTCAAAGCACAGGTCGCCGTTGCCATAGCTACGGGTCAGCCCGATGTCACATGTCTTCATTTCAGACGGAAACAATAACAAAGCATTTTAGGTGATCGCATCCACAGGAAAATGGTGGAGGCAAGCATGCACACATTTGGTTTTAAGCAATTCTGACATTAATCAATTAAAAAAATGTTTATGGTGAACAGATCTGAATAATATGAGTAAATAACATAATCTTTATTACATTGTTGAGGTATGTCATATTTTAATTTGGATTAAAAACCCACAGAACAGTGGAAACAGTAAAGCACAGTTTGTTGTTGAACATACCTTAAAAGACTGTTTGTAGACATACACATCATCCCCCCGCAGGGTTTTCTTTGGCTTGGTGAAGAGGATGAGCTCCTGGAATAAGAACACTCGGCGGACAGCGCGCTTTTTACGGAACGTTACATAAAACTCATCTTGTCGAATTAACTGGCCTTGTTCCTTTAGGCTCACCTGAACAGAGAATGAAGAAGACACCACAGTGCTCACCACAGTTCAAACAACTACTGTTCAAATCATTCTCTAAGCCTTTTGATATGCCACTGTTGACTTCACAAGAAAACAATACGATAACTCGGGAGATTCACAAGATCCACAAGGACCATATCTTTACGTATCTCACTCACATCGCAGTCCTGAATGGCATCCATGGTGAGCAAGTCGTTACCATGGCGCAGCTGGAAGCGCACCACCTCAGCAGCGGCCTGGATCTCCTGGCGCTCCAGGCTGTGGTCTGGCCCACACTCCTCCAGCATCTCCTGCAGCAGCAGGCTGTACTTACTAATCCTCTGCACTGGCTTCAGCAGGTATGAGGACAGATCCATGCTGTCCCCAAGCTCCAGCTGCTTACGCTGCCAAGACAAGAGCGGAAGGAGCTGAAGGACGGAAGGAAGATTCCTCTGCTAATCTTCCTGTCTTTGGCTCAGACAGTGCGGTGCATAACTCAGTTCCATAGTACATGTTGCTGTCACTGTTCTAAGATACCTGGTTCAGCCATGTTCTAAGATGGCTGACTCGTGTTAAAGTGAACTGGTGGTAGCATAAGTAAAGCACTAAACCATGCAGTGCTTTGCCTCTTCAGGACTGAATCTTGACTGGAATTTGCTGGGTTTGCTGAGTTGACTGCTAAAGTAGTTTTCCAGGCAGTTTGCCAGTTGCCAATTTATGAATTAGACAGTTATCACTAAATTCAATGAATTCACACTTCTGATCCTTTCTTTTTTAAAGATATTTCTTCTCCACTCACCTTGAAGTACTTGTGTTGTTGAATTAGAACATCTGACTGGGGTTTGTTCTTGCTGTAGAGAGCATACAGCCCAAAACTCTCCTTCTGTGTGCCAAAGCATGCATCAAAATAACTTAAGAACAACATGACTTTAGCGTTGATTCAAGTTCTCTTTAGGTTCTGCTGTGCTTATTGCATTGCACAATACGGCACAATATCACATTATAATAACTACAGAGAATGGGGGGGGGGGGGCGGGGGGCAACACCATATGTGGATGAGATGATAAACAAAAACCTCACATGTCTGAGGAAGCAGCGGCCCACCCTCAGCGGCTCTGTCCTGCATGACTCAAGCTCCTGCAGGAAGTAATGGCAGTGGAAATCATGTAGTTTCTCTAAGTTACTGAAGATCCTTCCACGCTGACCTCGTAGGTCTGGAGGCACGTCCGGCCTGGCCAGTAGGGGGAGGTAGTGAGTCAGGACGTAACCCAGAGAGCGCGTGTACTCCAGCTCTGTCACCAACAATTCCTCTAAGATGCAAAACAGTTTCCTGCCAGAGAGAATCTGATGTTAGCATGGACACTCTTATCCAATCGGAAAAAAACTTTGAGCCCTGGTGAAGATTATTAATTTAAGTGATTTTAAATGAATTATATTATGACACATATGATATCTAAATGTGAAATGGATAATACAGACACACACACAGACACACAAGCCTCCGAGGAGAGGAGTGGGAGGCGGCTACCATTTCAATACTGTTCAGTTTAATATGGGATAATGTCTGTAGTTCTGTGTAATACATGAAAAATAAGAATCCCTGAGAATCCCTTTATATTTCTTAATTTTTTATATTGTGTACCTGTTTGACATCATTGCCATCTTTTAAACAGAGAGAGACAAAGAAGAAATGACAAAAGGATAAGTAATTTTTAAAAATATTTTTGTGCATAAAATAGAAATAGCTACACTGATATTAACATCAAAATAAAAATAGTGATGTCTTCTCAACCCCAAGAACTGGTAATGATATAGTTATTACATCAAATCCAAAAAGTATAAGACGTAATTTAACAGTAGTAAAGCGTCATGTCTTACATAGTATTGGTAGTGGTGCCATGGACATTCAGGACCTTCCCCCCCTCCATTGCTCTGCTGAGAGTGTGCTTGGAGTGGGAGGTACTTCCCAAGAGCTCCGCCCCACAGTTTGATTCTTCAGAGTACAACCTGCCAGGCTGGGGGTGTTGATAATACTGCGCAGTCTGCCGAGGCCTTTCACAGGGCTGGATCTGGCATTTATCTGGTAAAGGGTTCTGGGCCTCAGAAGAGGTCAGCACTGGGGTCTTGTTTCCAAAAGAGGTGGTTGCTGATGTCTTTGTCTTAGAACAGGTCGGTACAGAGGTGTGGGTTCCAGAGCAGGTGGTTACCAAAGTTGGTAATGAGGTGTAGGTTCCAGAGCAGGAGGTTACTGAGGTCGGTAATGAGGTGTGGGTTCCAGAGCAGGTGGTTACCAAGGTCGGTAATGAGGTGTGGGTTCCAGAGTAGGAGGTTACCGAGGTCTGTATTGAGGTGTGGGTTCCAGAGCAGGTAGGTGATGTGTTTTGTGTTCCTGAGTAGGCAGCTTCTAGCACCTGAACATCAGAGCACAGGGGTGTTGGGCTGTTAGATGTAGTGCAGATGGATGGTGTGGTCTTAAAGGAGCTGGAAGCCGAACCAGAGTTCTCCCCTCGGTATCTGCTTGAGGTGTTCTTCCAGGGAAACCACTGACAACCAGTTGTGCCTGATCCTTCAATCACTTTCTGTCTGTAGTCATGAGATGTTTTCTTGGGCATGTTTTTGCCACAATCGGCAAGACCTTGGTCTGTTGCAGCAACAGTCCTGGACCCTTTCCGACCTTTTCGGGAGTGCCTGAAGTTAAAGCAGGTCACTGTTCCGTAAACGCTCTCACGGTCTCGGTCCTGCTTGATCTCACGCCATTCAGGCGGGCTCCGCTGTGTATCAGACCGTGAAGCCACAGGTGTTCCTCCAGCGGTGGCTTCAGCGGTGCCCACCTCGCCACCATCGCCACGCCACTTGCAGGTTAAAAGCACTGAGCGCTGCTGAGCCTGCTCCAGATCCTGCAGATTCTCTTCCAGCTGTCGGCTGACGTCCTGACATCTTAGCCAAGCCGTGTTCCACACCTGCATGCCCCTGGAGCTCTGGAGAGAGCCAGCCAGGACCTCTGCATCGTGGAATCGCTCAGGGGAGAACTCGCTAAGCTTCTGGTGGCATTGCTGAAGGTTGGCCCATTTCTCCTCCTGAGTTATACACTGCAAGCGATTCTGTTCCAGCTGTTGTGAGCAGGCCTCAGCCACTTCAGTTGCCTGTAAATGTCCAAATTGAAATGAAACAGATATTAAACCACACATTTCAATGGTTACAGCATAAAAAAAAATGTGTGGCATTAAATAATATATTTTGCTGAAAATCCAAAGGCAAGAAAAAAAAGGAACCTACCCTTTGACAGAAGTGACACAAATTTACCATGTCCCGAAGCGCGTCACAGCACTGCTCTGCTCGAGACAGGAAGTCTGACAAGCTGGATTTGAAGATGGATACCATTGTGTGGAACACTTCTGTCTCAGGGTAGTTTGGACCCTGGATATGTTCTGCTTCTGTTAATAGCATCATGGCCTTATGTTTTTGTTCCTGTAGTGCAATCAAACAGATTCATTAGACCTGGATAAATGTAGGCAGTAAAACACTGTATTTGTACATACACTGAAGAGTTTTTGAATTAATAAATTTACATAATTTCATATAAAATATACATTATTGGAAGAAGTTCTTTATCTTCATTGCACTGCATCCAAATTTACATATGTCTTTTTCAATATAAATTTGTAGGGAGACATCATTGCTTACGTGAGCTTCTGAGTAAAAAGTGGAGAAGCTTTGGAGTGTTTCTTGAATTCTCTCCCTGGAAACCTCCACTGATTCTGCTTCCAGCAGCTGTCTGTCTGCTTCCACATCAAACCATTCCTTTATCTGGAGAGACACAGGTTCTAAACCGGGGGGGGGGGGTCCAGCCTTGCTTGTATAGACACACCCCTCCACAACAAAGTGTATGTCTGGCTTGGATCTAATATACCAATCCCAGGTAGCTAAAGCCATGTCCTTTGTAGAACAAGGATCTCCCTAGTCCGTAGTGGTGTGACATTCATACCTTGGTAAACCTTGACTCCATCTCCCTGAGCTGTAACAGCAAGGTGAGGTGTTGCAGCGACACGTTGGATCTCCTCGCCAATACATGGACCTGCTCCTCCACCTGATTATACAGGGCCTCCACAGTATCTATGACCTGACTAGAAGAGAGTGTGAGAGGTTTTCCATTGAAGACCTTTGGTACGTTTACAAGTTCACTATATGAGCATGAAATGCTGTAAAGCATGAAAATGTTTAAGATGATGGTACCATAGAAGATGATTATTTTAACATTCCATGCATCTCAGAGTTTTAGTTTGTCCCTCCAAAGAAGATAATAGACAAATTCACAAATGATTGTTAGGACTGCGGACAGATTTGGAGTTATTAGGTGTGGAAAGTTAGTGCATGTGTGCAAACAGGCTATCACCATGTGTAGCATGTTAGTGTTTAGACGAACACTAAAATCTTACCAGATCTCTTCACAGTGTGCTACTCTCACATCAAACTCCCACCTCAGCCTGGCCAGCATGGCCCCACCCTCTCTCTGTAAGGCGACCAGTCGGGAGTCTTCCAGCACATCCTTCATCAGAGCTCTCTGTTCACTAATGCACTTCTCCACATCCTGAACAAGATACATAAGTAAACAGAGGTCAAAGAAACACGTGGCCTAAGGAAAACAACTCTCTGATCAAGTTTCCTTTTTAGAAAACAACGTAGTATTGTTTACTCACAGCCACAAAAGCAGAGCTGACTCCTAAGGCCAGTTGTTATGCATGCTAGCATGGTCTGTTTGTGTTGGTAAAACATTTATGAGGTTTTTATTTTAATAAAGAATACCTTGAACATATTGCAATGCTGAAGTTCACAAGAAGGTTAATAGTGTCAACAGGCATTTTACTGTAGAAATACTTGAAGATGGATATTTTACACTGTACCTGGACAGTGTCTATCTTGTGCACTCCTTCTAGCTTTCTTATGGATTCCAGGAGCAAATGTGTGACTTCTTTCAGGTCCAGCACAAATGGGTGCAGTTCCTGTAAACCAAAAAGTATTGGTTACTGGAGGAATCCAGCTAGCCAGATGCAGGCCTTAGTGTTTTTAGGTTTCCAAGGAATTTGAAAGTACCAAAGAAAAGTTAAGCTTAGCACTATGGTTATTTAAAGTTATTTAATGGCCATAACTTTATTTAAAACTTCATTTGAACTCACTCTCACTTGTCTTAATTTCCGTAACTACTCCATCAGATAGGGGTGCCACAGAATGCAGGGAATCAATATACAGAGGGAATCAATATACAGGTATTAAGATACTGAAACACTGGTTTTTTCTCTGGTGAGCATTGCCAAAAAGGCAGTTTAAAAGTCCTATGGCTTGGATAAAGTCTTTGAAAACATATGTGCCATTAAAACAACATTACTGAACTCACTTGATGAAGTTTGAGCCATTCTCTGTGTCTGTAGATAAAGGACCCATCCAGTGCAGGGGTCAGCTGACTGCTCTCTACACATTTATGAAGGGCTTTGGTAGATGTCACAATGCCCTGCAAGCAGAGGAGCTCAGTGTCTATATATAATATCTATGTGTGAGCTTTTTATTTTTTATTTTTTTCATAATACAGTTTAAAATCCAGTTCAAAATATTGCAATGAAACCGATAAGGCACAGTACCAAATTTTTGGAGAGGAAATAAAGGAACGGAAAATTAGACATTAGAATGAAGAGCGTAACACTCTAGATAACAACAACAACAACAACAATAATACTGTAAGAAATGTAATATAAATGTTTATGGCACAAACCATCTGTCCTAGGTCTTTCTCATGACTGTAAACTTTCTCTTTACTCTGCAGGAGGAGCACACAGTGAACAGCTCGAGGGTCTTTTTCCTGTAATCAACACAGATCATTCCAAAGATCATTCCAAAGGCCCGGCCTAATTCCTGCAGAGGACAGACAACCTCTCCAGCCTCTCCTATTCACGCCCAGCTCCACAACACACTCAAACCACATAATGAAATACTGGGACCTGGAAAACAGCAAAAATGGTGATGGGTCTATAATAATTATTATAATAATTATAATAATATAATAATAATATAATATAATAATAATATAATAATAATAATTCAGTTTTAGTGCTGGTGAATCTTTATCATGCAGGAAGGAAATAAGCACCCACCTGCACCATCTGCAGTGCTTCAGTGAACTTCAGGTGAAGAGGTGTGTTACGGGCGTCATACACCACTGTAAGACCAGCTTCTCTGACCTTCCTGCAGGGAAATGAATATTGTGTGGTTTTGCTTTATTGATTCCTTGAAGAGGAAAATAGGGTTTTCAATCTTAGGAAAGAAATTCACTGTAGATATAGACATACATCTAATAAAGAAAAAGCGATTGCTACTAACTGCATTGCAATCAGGAGTCAATATAACTAAATAATATAACTAAAAATAATCAAAGCAGAATGAAATGTAACTGCATGAAATGGATGTGCATCATGTAAGATTACCAGGGCCAGCTTGACATGTAACTTTATGCTAATTCAAACATTTTAAATTAATTAAACCAATAACAAATAAATACATTGTCCTATTTAGACCCTGCAAATAGCTTTTATGTCACTTTAGCATTGTTCATGTTGCTGAGCTAGTGATGAGAAGCATTCCATACCTGGTGATGGTGTTGTAATAGAGCAGTAGTGTAGACAGCTCCAGGCTGGAGACCAGAGGAGATCCCCAGTTCATATGATCTCCATAAACCTCCACCACAGCTCTGCCTGAGCGATCTCGTCCTCCTTGATGAGGAGCAGCGCACCAGAGGAGGTGTGCATTGAGGTTAGCAGAGGTGGACATTCCAGGTTCAGAAAGTAAAAGTCCTCACCAGGATTTTGCTCAAGCATCCTAGATTACATTGA
>JAOYMR010000020.1:3864292-3876712 GCA_025802075.1 Tenebrosternarchus preto
CCCCCATTTTTTTAAAATTTTCCGTTAAATTTATTTTTTTTAAATTATTTTTGGGGAATTTTTTTTTGGGCGTTTCCAATTTTTTTTTTTGGGCCCCCCCCCCCCCCCCCCCACACACACACACACCTGCGACCTTGAATTTGAGTAGATTGGATTATGAATGAATGAGCATCAGAATATACCTCTATATATATATTGATTATAAAATCCTATTACTTACCTATAAAGAAGTGAATGGTTTTGTTCCACAGTACCTGATCGAGTTCTGGTGTCTTATGAACTGCCTCGCCTACTTCGATCAAAAGGTATTGGTTCTTTGTGGTACCTCAGATTATGAAGACTACAGCTGGTGGCAGATCTTTCTCTTACAAAGCCCCAGTAGTGCAGTTACAGCATAATCTTCCAGCTAGTGTTCGGGAATCAGATACCGTCTCAGTCTTAAAGTCTAGGTTAAAGACTTACTTGTTTACTCAGGCATTTTGTTAATATTTTTTGTTAATAATGTCGTTAATAATAGTAGGTGCAGAGCCAGGGGGTTCATGGGCATGGAAGTGTTTTGGTGAACTGGGATGTTTGGATGCTGCCAGGAGATACCAGAGATCCAGATTCCTGACTCATGATCTGTCGATCTGCCTGATCCACCCTGATGTCCTTCCTCTGCTTGAGTCTCACCAACTGAACTCACTGCTGCTAATGGATAGACTTTGTACTACTGTTACTGTGGTGCACGATGGTCGGCTAGAAGAGGATACTTGAGGAGAAAAAAGTCAGTAACAATATTTCTCGTGTATATCCCAGCTGATTGTGAAGCATTTATTCACTAGAGCATTTTGGCATAAGAAACCCAACAAATGATAGAGAACAAAACCTATCTTGGTTGAAAATGAGCTATGATTATATCAGGTGTACGGAATATATTTAGGCAAAACGTTGGTGTTTGGCACCACATGCTAATCATGTTCCTATTACATTAGAGTTCCAGTAGATGGAGACATTTGGACAGTTTTGTGCTTCCAGTTACTCAGACTGTGTACAGGACAACCTATTCTACACACTGTCATTCACATGAGACTTTCGAACATTCCTTTTGTTTTCCTGTCAACGCTATAAACGCATTTTAAATGCAAGGATCATTTGATATAGAAAAATTCTCTGCACGTCTCACGGCAAAATATTAGATGGCACAGGTGCTTCTTGAAGGACAAAAGTCTAAGAGAACAAGAAAGGTCTGGAGCACACTGTTCAGCCTTTAATTGTAATTTCAGATCTTTCTTATTTACTGATCAAGGGTCAGTTTTTCAGGTCTTCCTCAGCGCAATGGGCAAAGCTAATCCCTAAGGCCGATGTCTGAAAACTGCCGACGAAAAACCCACTCACCCAACATTTTTATTCTTTAGCATAACCTGTAGTTTCAGTGCAAAGACGAAAAGGCACCCAGTCGTGGTTTTGGATAGCGGGTGGCCAACATGTATCACGGCTGTTGTGGTGACTCGTTCGGCCAATGTTCAGTGTGGCCATAAATTCTGCCCTCCAGCTCCACTTCAGAGTTTTAGAGGAAAAAAAAACTTGAAATACGGAGCATGGCAGAGAGACGGAAATGCTGCCCTGTGGGTCTGCTGGATCGATCAGCACGATCGCTCGATATGTCAGACGTGGTCTTTATCTCACTTTTGATCTGACTGTAAGTTGTTTCTGGGGTGCAAATAATAGGCTCGGAATTTGTGCTTTGGTGAAGCTGCACTGTCAGAGAAGCCTTGATTGTCTGGGTCACGTGCCCTTTGGTACCATCTTGTTAGGGTGCCAGATGACAATAACATAACAAGGACTTCACTCCTGGTGTTGGCTGGCCGTCAGATTCACTGCACCCATGTGAATTTGATGTCTGGTTGACTGCAGCCAAGGCTATTATAATAAAAATAACTGAACTAATCTCTTATCATGGAGAATTCCACAACAGGTCCACTGGAGAGCCCAATTTCGGTTTGCTCAAATAATTTCTGCATAATAATAATCAGAACTGTCCTGTTTTAATTTATTTGTGTATTTTGAACTTATCAGTACTAGTTATGCAACCAAATTTTGTTAATAGGGAATTCTTATCTGGGACAAAATGTCCTCTCATAAGCCTTTGCTAATCAGGCAAATGCCTCAGCAATGCAAGCCAGTAACAGAAAAAGCCTTGATTTACCGACCTTATTAAGATTTCTGCCCCACAGATTTATGCACAGTCCATCTCCAGACCAGAACAGCGACCACTGAAGTCCACGGTAATTAAATGTCCACTTGAAATGAGTCTGATGTCATTTTCAGTGTTTATTTTTGGTTTTAAGAGTTCCAGTTGGATTTAGCACTGTGTGATGGTGCCCAGATCTCCCGAAGGCCATCTGCGAGAGAATGACAGGCAAGGCCAGATTACAGTGCCGATGCTGTTTGTGAGACCACTATTTGGCAGAATTCACACACATCTGAGGGAATGCATGCATGCACACACATACACACGCACACACACGTGTGCACATACATGCGCATGCACACACACACACACACACACACACTTGCGCGCAGATGAAAGAGGCAAGCTGCCTGGGAACCTGCTCTAGTTCCACAATACAAATGACAAGCTGTTCTTTGTGCTCAGGTAGAACCACAAAATGATTCTTATGAACCAAGAACTGATTCCTGTGAACCAAGAAATGATTCCTGTGAACGCATGCCCAGTAGTTTATGTCAGTCTTGGTTCGTAATCCCTGGGCTCCAAGTCATTGGAATGGTGATTAAACTTTAGTTTAATTAGACTTTAGTTTAATTAGAGTAAAAGCCTCCCTGTTCTGCAGTTCTCTCATAAGCCCACAGTGAGAACAGCCTTCAGCTTCTCCTTCACCAAGCAAGGGGTGGTTTTTCCTGCAACATGGTTCTTCTTCCTTCTTTTATTTCTTTTCGCTCCTGTTTCTCTGTCTCTCTCTTGCTCTGTCACTGTCTGTCCACCTCTCCATCTCTCTCTCTTCCTCTCCCTCTCCCTCTTACATAATCGTCTGTTCACTATAATTGCTCGCTTTGATTCTGTCTTGAAGTCATTCGTCCTCTGCAGCTTTTCCTGAGCATGTGTTCCCTCACACACCTCGTCTCCCCCACAGTCCTTTGTAGCTATTTTTTATTTAACCTCCCACCCCACTATGCTGGATTGCGCTGCATCCGATGCAGAGTCCCTCCCATTTACATCTGTACTCCATTGTTCATGTTCCTCCCCCAAGCATCGCATCACTGCCACCGTCTCCTCGACTACACCGCCTCCTCTCCAGCCTCTCCATGAATCCACCCCTCCCACCACAACCCCCACCCCCCCCCACCCCCTCCTCGCAGGGATGCGAGGGAGTGAGTGACGGTGGGGTGCAGGAACGGGGGTGTTGGGATTGGATACGGGGGCAGGGGCAGGGCAGAGGGGGTGTGGGAGAACATTGCCGCCGCATGCTGAGTCGTGCCCTTAGCACAGCTGATGCAGCCACGGATGCTAATGAGATGCTCCAGTTCGGCTGGAGCCCCTTTCTAGTGATAGGTGACAAGTAATGGGGGAAGGCTCTGGCGGAGCACGGCGGCGGGATGACGAGCTAGCTACAGTTTCAGCCTGACATCGTAATGACCTAATGTGCTGGAGAGAAAGAAATAACAACCCAAGCAGCTCTGCTATGCTCACAGTGGCCTTCTAAAATAAGTTTTATTTATGTAGCATTTTTCACAAAGCCCATAGCTGCTTTACAGTACAACATTTAAAGACCAAATTATTATTGAAAGAAGAAGGTCTTCAGATGAGGCTTAAAGCATGAAAGACAAGTACAGATTCTCAGAGAGGAGGGTAGAGTTTCTTCCACATTTTAGGTGCTACAGCACAGAAAATGCTGGTCTTAACAGGTATCCCTAAGAGTATATCGCAGGTTAAAGGCATTAGTTGAGCATACAAGACCAGTCAGATGTGGCGTTCTTTGAATGAAACGGAAATTCTTGAAGCCACGCAACTTGCAGGCTCCAAAAACTTTCCCTGACGCCATCTCTAAATGCCTAAAATAGATCAATCGTAACACGCTGCGGGATGGCAGACTGGACTCTGTCACTTGATGTCACATGGCTGTGATGTCAGGCCACTTCGGCACCTGCGATTGGCCGGTGCCCGGCCTGCCTCGGCGTGAGGTAAAGAGGTGTGACAGTGGACGCTGTAAGCACCACAACCATCCCGCGTTTGCGCCAAGCCAAAAGGCTTCCACAAATAGGCCACTCCCGCGGAGAGCGTAATTAGCATCGCGTCTCCGGGCAGTAGCGCGAGGAGCCGTGTGCGCTCCGCTGCCAGCGCTCCACGGGAAGGACCCACTTCCACCAGCCAGAGGGTCCCTGGCCCATGCCTGCCTTCCTGGGTCTAGCCACAGCTTCCATCCCCGACGCAGCCCCAAGGCATCTGGAATTAACATGCAAAGTCAAAAGTTGTCGTGTGCTTAGCATCAACTGCCCTGATTATGTCTTACGTGTTTTAGTACTCATTTACATTTACATTTATAGCGATTAGCAGATGCTTTTTTATCCAGAGCAACTAACAAAAACTGTCTACTGTAGCTGTCTACTCAGAAAAGCATCTTTAGCTGGTACAGGAAGCCAGTGAATTTTTTGATTACTCTGCTTTGGGATTTGACCCTAAATGAGTGTTTTGAATAACAGCATTAAACCTGTAAAAACTGTTTGTCTTCAAAAAGACTGAAGGTGGACTAATTTACTCCATCTCCAAGACCGTGAACAGAGACTATGGCTGTTTGAGTCTGGTCCACAGCATAAACGTCACTTGAGGATTGCTGTGAATCATGTTTAGGACAGACCAATCCAGTCATTCATGACTCTCGTGCCTTCGGTGTTAAAGTGGAAGAGAGGATGTTCGCTGACGACACGCCTTGAAGCTGGATGCGCACCACGCCCGATTTAAAGCCAGACGTGGACTTGGAAGATAAATCATATTCCCATGAATGTGACACGCTCTTATGACACTGGTTATGCATTTCACGAAGGACTGAGTAATGAACGCTCGTGGACTCTCTCTTTCTCTCTCTGTTTCCTAAGCAGTGGTTTTGTAATCACAGTACACACACACATGCAGGCTTCAATTAGAGCATTTCCATTGACACTAATAACTGTGTCCTTTAAAAGGAGCAAGTGCTTTGAGAGAGAAGCTTAAGAAATTAATCACGTATGAAACAAAGTGTAAATCCTCCTCCACAGCCCTGGGACACCTCTGAAATGAAATAAAAACACTGAAACTGAACACTGAAACTCTGAAATGAAATAAAAACACAAACACTGAAAAGCTTTTATTCACCCCACAACATGATCAGTCCTCCATTTTTACCTTTTTAGGTCTTAAATTCTGTTGTTATATGCAGGAAAAGTGGCTTCTGGGTTAGATCAGTCCACTTTGATGTTTCACACATGTGGACAGAGTAGCACTGGTTTATTATTCATTTGATTTCAGGCTGACTTTGACTGTGTACTCGTTAACATAACAGCTTGTCGTCTCCTGTGCCATGTCTATGCCTGAATCCCACCTGTACTGGTCACCTTGTTTTTCCCACAGTGAACAATAAAGACATCAAACATAGCATTTTTTTCCTTCTTCTTGCAGAGGCGGCGAGAAGGTTTGACTCAGTGGCACCTGCGGGTGAGATGTCGTTATGCCCTGTAATAGAGCAGCGTGCACAGTCTCTCCGTGGAGACAAGAGGCTTCACTCAATTTGCCATACCTGACATGGAGCTTGTTAAAGCAGGGAGGGTGGTGGAACCAAAGAGACCTTAACATCACATCCTGAAGAGCTTCAGACCCAGCCTCACATTCTCAAGTGACCTCAGGTCTAGCTCCTTGCCTTGAAGAGCTATTAGACCCAGCTTCACATCCTGAAGAGCCGTCAGACCCAGCCTCTCGTCCTGAAGAATCATCAGACCTAGCCTCTTGTTCCAAAGAATCATCGGACCTAGCCTCTTGTTCCGAAGAATCATCAGACCCAGCCTCTCTTCCTGAAGAGCCGTGAGACTCAGCCTTTTGTCCTTAAGAGACGTCAGAATCAGTCTCTCATCCTGCAGAATCATCAGACCCAGCCTCTTGTCCTGAAGAATCATCAAACCTTACATCAAAGCCTTACATCTTGACAGAGATCTCTACTTTAAAGAAAGAAACAGAAATGAAGCTAATAAGTGAGAGAGACAGAGAGAGAGTGAGTGAGAAAGAGAAGGTTAGGACTCATCTATCACATTAAATAATGTGCTATGTATTAAAATTACTTCTGCAGCATTTGTCGTTTGAAAACTGGATGATTTCTGTTTGGGTGTCTTTGTATGATTCCATACTTTCCTTATAAAATCATTGTTCTCTGGACATTGGGTCAGCCAGCAGAGGGCAAAAACCAAATGATCCATCCCCAAAACCATTTCTCATCATCTCATCAAAGATTCCAGAGTCAAAGAGGAGCTTTAGCGATTCGCTGACGGCTATAAACATGGCTGACTAATGCAGTTGCCCCCCCCACCCCAATCTCTGGAGACAACAGCCTCATTAGACACGAACCCCACTGGGCAGGACACACTTGTCCCCACCCCCACCTCCCACACTGTTGAGAGCTGATTGTTTGTGGTACACAGTATGTGAGTGAGGGCTGGGGGTCCAACCCAGCTAACACACAGGTCAAGGGAAGCCTGCCCCCAAACTGAGGCAATGTGTGAGCGGTGTGAGCTGAACTCCAGGGGGGGGGGATCCTCACCCATCCTCTCCCTCTGGAGTAACTGCTCTCTGCTTAAGGGGGAAAAAAGCACTGAAATCTGGAACCTTACATGGACTAGAGTTAGCAGACTTATTAATGAGTTTTGCAGAGCAGGTATGTTATTTTGAAACTCAGGTAATGGCGATGGTCTGGGTGTTTTCTGACAGGTGTGTTGTGAGGAATCACTGAGACGTTTGCTGCAGACTCCCTGCCTTCACCATGAGCAGAAGCAGGATGTGAAGGCATACTTCCTCCCACACACATCTGACGGAGGCCCTGCCATCTGGAGGATGCTGGCCATGTCACCCTCATACCTGATGCATTTCTAGGTGTGCGAATGCCGGTCATTAAACTTCTGTCAGCATGAGATCTTTTTTTTTTTTGATTGGCTGGGGGCACTCCTATGTGTGCTAGATAGCAACATGTGGTCCATTCCTGGATAAAGGAAGTCAAATACCCGCTGAGAGATGCTAGAAGATGTGGAGAGATGATGGCAGGGGATCCAGCACTGTCTGCTGTGTTCTCTAGTCACACTCCAGCTTCTAGACTATCTCTCTCTTCCTCTTTCTCTCTCTCACTTGTACTCACTCTGCCTTTGTGTAATGATTAGGTACATTAATTATTCAGATGCTTTTAATGTGCTTTTAACACAAATCAAATGATTCAACCTGTGTACTGTTATGTCATAAACCCATCTCTGTTTCTTAGGCTCTTTCTTAAGTATATTCTAAACGTAGTCTGTTCTAATAATAATCTTAAAGTAATTAGGCACAGCATAAAACACCAACAAAGGGTTTTTTTAAATAGAGTAATAGTACTGTGGTCTTATCACCAGTGGGAAAAACCTTTCTGGCAACCAAACAGACCAACCAGATGGGAAAGAACATTTCAGAACTTGCCAAAAAGAGAAGAGCCTGGACTGTTGTGTTTTGTTATATGACATTATGTGTATGTGTGTGTGTGTGTGTGTGTGTGTGTGTGTTTGCATGCATGTGCATTTGTATATGGGTGTGCGTGTGTCCATGTGTATATATGTGCTTTGCATGTATGCGTGTTTGTCCATGGTCATGTATTTATATGTGTTTTCATGCTCTTGTGTAATTTGTTTATGTGTGTACATGTGTGTGTGTGTGTGTGTGTGTGTGTGTGTGTGTGTTCATCCATTGGTGTGTGTATGTATGTTTGTGTCTGTGTGGGCTGGGTCAAATGAAAGCCCACTGCTGTAGGGATACAGTGAAGAAGTGCCTCTACATCACTCAGTAGCAGTGATGTGCTGATCTGGTGATCAGCACCAAGGCCAGCGGCTGGGCTGAAAGGACCTCCCTAGCTCCTCACTCGATCCTCCCACCCCACACCCCACACACATAAACACACTGTCCTGTTCATGTATGTGTCATGTATGTTCATTTCTCAATGTATCAAGATGTTACATTTATTCAGTGTGGACAGAGATTCACAGAGCTCAGGAGAGCCAGTTGAGCTAAATTTTAATTAAAATAAAAAAGGCAAATATAAAGAAGTAACAGCTGCTGGATGGCAACATTTTAAATGGACAGTTTGTATGGACGAGTGAACATCATAAGCGACACAGGCACATTCAATTACGAAACACTGAATTATCTCTTTACTTGAAGTTGCTGATTAATTTGCATTCGTTTTCATATCTCCAGTCTCTCCTTCTTCTTTCTCACCCTCCTTCTCTATCGCTCTCTCTCTCTCTCTCACAGTTGTTCTCCATCTCCATCTCATTCACTCTAGTCTCCTGAGGACATTATCATGGGATGGGCCTGCCGTGTCTTTGGGTTTCTCTGCTCCTGTCTGTCTCTAGGGATTGCTCCTCATGCCTGTCCAGGGCTTGCCTCAGACAGACACCCCTTTCACATGGTAATTGCCTGTCCTCAGCACGTCTTCATCTCTTTGGGCTAACGGAACCGCTCTGTCACGATGGGGCAGTGTGTGTGTGTGTGTGTGTGTGTGTGAGAGAGAGAAAGAGATACAGAGAAAGACAGAGAGAGAGATTATGTGTGTGAGGGAGATACAGTAAGAGTGAGTATGTGTGTACAGTAAGTTTGAATGAGAGAGTTAGCTTGTGTTTGTGTGTATGTGTGGAAGATCAAGAAAGACAGAATGTGAGTGAATGAATGTGTATGCGTGCATGTGAAAGTCAGGTGTGTGTGTGTGTGTGTGTGTGTGTGTTCTGCTGCCATATGCTTCTACAGCCATCTCCTTATCCTAGATGCAGGGTCCTTCTCATACCGTTTGGGACATAAACTCCCCCCGATTCACCTCCCTCAAAGACACTTTAATAACCCATCCAGAGGTGACGTATTGGTCCCCTCTACTGCCCAGCTCGCTCCACCTGAACACCGCCAGACTGCATAAAAGCTTCACCCCACCCCCAAACCTCCACCTTCACCCCCACCCCCTTCGCTCTCTGCTAGCCAGATTCCCTCCCTCACCATGCCAGCGTTTAATGTTCCTCGCACTTTCAGCTGACCTTTTCCTCATCTCATAGCTAAAAGAACCCAAAGGCCATTTAGTTCTCCCTAGTTCGATTCCCAGGCAATGCCTTATTTATGAGGCGTCAGGAGGTTGCTGGGTAATAGGCTTATGCTGGAAGAGTGGCAGGCATCCGACCCGCTGTAGCTAGCGCCAGCGTCTTTCAATCAAGCGTGGTCCTCGGCTAAGGCCGCGGCCACTGTGGTTTGTGGAATCGGA
Source organism: Tenebrosternarchus preto (assembly GCA_025802075.1). Classification (NCBI taxonomy): domain Eukaryota; kingdom Metazoa; phylum Chordata; class Actinopteri; order Gymnotiformes; family Apteronotidae; genus Tenebrosternarchus; species Tenebrosternarchus preto. The sequence continues at coordinate 3,873,793 of JAOYMR010000020.1, forward strand.
AAGAAGGAGGATTGGTGTGATGGGAAAACTGAATGAGAGAATGTGTACTCCAGCAGGTTATTATGAAAAAGGTAGCAAAAATATGTTTTTCTTAGACACATGCTTACATATACATATGTACGTACATACATGCGGTGCATATAGTTGACTGTGGGTTCCAATAATTAGCTTGATCATAATTGTAGTGTGATGCTACTGTATTATTGTTCAGAATTTATTGAAACAAACACAAGCATTTACAGCTTGTTACAGTTGTCTTGGGCATATATTGCAGAGATTGTGAAGATTTGTTTGATGAGCGATTTGAGAAATTTTGCTGAGGTTATTAAACCTGCCTGATCTCTGATTGCTAAGAAGACGTTTACCTAATCTCATGCAAGGCTACACTACAGAGCCTTTGACTTGGAAAGCAATAAACCAAACCAGTACATATCCTTCAAGGCTTTTCAATAAAGCGTCGCCAGAAAGATTCCCATCTTTAATATAATTGATCAGATATAGAGGCAGCAGGTATAGCGAATATTATTTCATAATTTCAGGCTTGTAAGAACATTTAGGTTGGACCACCTTGCACGTGTTCAATTCTCCCAAAGCTTTTAAAAGTGCAAGAAAGTTTGATGTAATTATTTAATGCTTTTCAAATGTTTTGATGTATTTAATGTATTTTATAAATGTAAACAAACTGTTGTGTAACCATGTGCCCACCAAATATGTTTTATAATGTGGAACTGAATTTCAAGAACAAAAGTTTCTATGTGGAACATTTGCACTTTTCAACTCAGTTTGCTCTTTTAATTTCTTGCATTACAGGTACAGAAAGTCGACCATTTAACTATTTCATTATAATATTGGAAAAAAAAAACCATATTCAACCAATATATCCTAATTTGGCATATATGTTACCAGAAATTTCTTGCATGAAAGGAAAGAGTGATATGATCCCCAAATTAATTATTGAGACAATGGAACTTCAAATTGACAATTTTTTCTCAGTATACTTAATGTCTGCCTTCATGTATCATTAGGAAAAGACTCAGAGAGGCTTGCAGAAGTTCTGCAGTACTGACAAGGTAGAATAAAAAAAACACCAACAACAACAAAAAAAAACAAAGCAAAAAACAACAAAACACCATGCATGGTACCTGGCAATCAATTCCTTGACACTGGTGTTAGTAACGCCAGTCTCTACCAGGGGAGCTAATGGAGCACAGGCATTAAGGAACCTCCCTTGACACATAATCACACGTTGTCACTTCCTACTGCTTTCCCGCTAGTCACCTTGGAGCTAGTGACCGTAGCAACACTTCAGTATTCGCAACAGGGGCTTTTGTCATACTCACCAGGAAAAATCAAATGACTTCATACATGGAAGGACCATGTATGGCTTCTCAGCTCATTCCTCAGGTCCCAGGTAGTTGATACATTTTTTGCATCCTTTGCATCCTTGAGACAGGTAAGTGCTATAAGATTTGACAGCTTGACACAGTTGAAATGGGCTGTGGTATAAAACAGGAGAATGAGATACAGGGCATGGGGGTAGAGGGCATTGGGGTAGAAGGTATTGGGATAGAGGGTATTTGGGTAGAGGGCATTGGAGTAGAGGGCATTTGGGTAGAGGGCACTGGGTTAGAGGGCATTGCAGTAGAGCGTATTGGGTTAGCAAGTATTGGGTGGGGCGTGTTGGGGTAGGATGATGGAGGATATTGGTATTATGGCATGGGTAGTGGAGTAAGATGTCTTTTTGGTGTTCAAGGTCTCTGGTGTGGCATATACATGAATGAACGTCTGAATGAGGCATACAGAGAACCCGCCTGTACAGCTCCCACCCTGCTGGTAGCAGTGTTGATCTGTGTCAGGCTCCTGATCGAAGCTTTTGATGTTGACCTAAATATGTCCTAGAACTCCTGTAGCATACAGTACATGGACTATTTGAACTACTTTCAAAAGTTTGAAAGCTCAACATATATGTATTTGTCTGTCTTTGGGCTGACTTGGGCAGCAAAATCTCAAGGACATTTTATTGAGGACAGTTTATTATGTTATGCTTTTGTTTTTGCACAATTTTAAAGTTCAAGGTTGAAAGGCTGTGTACATTGTGCTAATGCATACGTAAACATACATATCCGTTACAGCCAATCCCGGACCACGCTTTTGCCTGTATCAGATAAATGATTGGTTTTGAACTGGGTTAATCAGTTCTGATCCTTCATTAGCGTCTGTTTTCAATTGATCGATTTGTTTCTCTTTGGGAACACCACAGATCATAGTGCAAAAACATGCCGATGTGTGACCTTCAAACGCAAGACAAGGCTAATGAATCAAAGAACCGTGTGGTCAACACGGGTAACCATATTCCCCAGTGGCCAGTGTGAAAGTGAGAGAGGGATGTAGACAGGAAGCACGACACAGAGCCTGTCTGTGATGAAGCTATTACCTCTACAGAAAGCTCTCCTGTAACACTTCAAACGGGTCAGGCTCTTAATACCTCCACCTGGACTTGGTATGAGCCGATGTATGCCGTCTGACAGGAGCGAACTCCTAAATATCCCTGTCCTGCTCCACCGGACTACGTGAAAGGAACCAACGACGTCTAATCAATAATTCATGCAGAGCACATCGTCCATTCGTCTTTATTTGCTGTTCACGGACACTCCAAGGTGATACGTCCTATACGTTTAATAAGTGTGCCACGGCTAAATGGCCTTGTGAAGAACCGCGGTTTCGCAGTTTAAGCTACGAACATGTCACAATGTACCGAATAATTCAGGAAAGGCCTCTGTTCAAAATGCCACCAACAAACAACACTGATTATGAGATGAGGTTTTTGAAGCTGTATGAGAATATGAGAACGTACTCACTATTTAGGTAGAGTGCATGTGTGTGTGTGTTCATTTATAAAGATATTTAAAAAAAAATAATA
>JAOYMR010000020.1:3876812-3897886 GCA_025802075.1 Tenebrosternarchus preto
GTATGTATGTATGTATGTATGGATGCATGGATGTATAAAATATAAAATCATTTGCCGATTTGCCGAAAACTAGACACGTACAGAAAGTGTGGAGCCTAGGCAACTGTTGGATTGCGGTTTTTTTCTCCTGACTGTGCCTGTGCTGTCTGTAATGTCGCTTCTGAATGCGCTCCGCGCGGAGCCCCCTCACTCCTCCTACCTATCTCCTTTCCTGAATCCCCAAAGACCGTTGAACGCCGCAGCATCATTTCTCGTCACGGTAAACCGTCTCTTCTCGTCAACGCGAACATAAGTGAACTATGATCGCGTTCCAGCGGTCGCGCGCGTCCTCTAGGCTCCTAACAGACAATACTCACGACTGGAAAGTCTTCCGTTAAATACCACGATTTGTCGTCGTTAGAATAACACTGGTCCACGCACGGAGTCTGTCACCACCGCGGATGCTCTGCTACCACCAGAAAACAAACATTACCGGTATCTGCCGAATCTCTCATATTGCAGTAGGATGTAACGTGTAGATTACTAATAGGATAACGCGTCTGTCTACAGGGGCTAAACATCACGATCAAAAGAGGTCGGAGAGGATATGTAAAATTTGAAATTCATCTGTTTGGTGAGTAGCTGTTTTGGCAAAATTTTATTGAAAATGGGTGATACGTCGACTTGAAGCTGAATATGAACTCCTGTCAGGGAGGGGAGAAAAACCTTTAAGATTTCAACAGCATCTGTGGGTGAATTCTGACGCATTTGGCACTTTATCTTTCGGAGAGGCCAGCTGTGAAAGGATATATGTGTTTTCAATTTTGGTGCTGAGACATTTACGAAATGATTTTGTTTGTATTTTGTTTAGTTTAGACGTTGCGTTGTTATTGTGTTTGGTGGTGGTGGCTGCGGTGGAGGTGCTTCAAGGAAGTTAACATGATCAGAAAATAAAATGCTGTAGGTCTCTCAATGACAGAAGCTCAGGTCTCCTTTTTAATTAAAAAATTAATTAATTAATTATTTAATCAATTAATTGATTTCTTTGTTTATGATTCAAAGTTGGTCATACTGTCCTTTATCAAACATCTGACCCACCATAGCAAGTAGTACTGTTGTACATCACCTGCACTGAGGTAAGATCTAATTTGTCAGGTTCTGGACAGTGAGATCAGTAATGTCAGGTTCATGCTTTGCTTACTCGTTCAGACTGTATGTGCTTAGTCTCTGGATAGTTATCATGTGAATCACTGGTACCACTATGTTGTCATGGTGTCAGCTGGGTCACAAACAACAGTAAGGGACAACAGTTATTTAGTGGCTGGGAAAATTATAACATTATAGTGATCTCTCTCTCTCTCTCTCTTTCTCTCCCTCTCTCTCTCTCTCCCCCTCTTTGTCTTTGTATCTCTCTGGCCCCTGTCACAGGCCCCTTTCTCAGTCTCCACTTTATATCCCATCTCAGAAGTTTGGCATGTCTGCTTAAGATTATGGTCTGAACCCTGGGTGTCCGCGAGCAATAAGCAAAAGCCTTGTTATCTGACTTGAAGTCCCAGCTGCGCTGGAGTTGGCGGATATTTGCAGACCTTTGCCTCGGATGTCCTGTGCTTGGCTTGGGGCCAGCTGGCACGTGGGGTGTGTGGCTCCTTCTCTGTGCAGGTATGCAGATGAGGGCAAAACACGATGCGTGGATTTGTGCGTGTGTGTCGGAGACCCTCTGCTGCTGTTGCTGCAGATCCCTTCCTCCAATCACAAACCCAGTGGGAAGGTCATTGATCGCTGAGTTACAAATCAGAGGTGCCCTGGTGCAGGGTAAACCGGACCTTAACATTTAAAACTGGGCATAGCACAACTTCACCAAATGCTAAGGTGTGGAGAAACTGACCCACACTAATAAAATAACTGTTTAAGGATTAGGTCACAGTGATTGTTTAGGACTTCAGAATCACTGGTAAGTTATACCTTTTTTGAAAATCATAAACTCACCATGTAATCATATGTGTCTTTAATGCGTTTGGAATTATTCAGAACATGCTGTGAATAACAGCACAAACAGATGTGAGCACAACTTCCTCCTTCCAGTACCAATGTTGCCAACAGATTTGCAGAATTTTAGATAAAGTCAGTAAGAGCCAAGAATGCATGGTTTCCGTGTATTCTTTTTGCTTGAAAACATAAATGCATACATGACTGTATTCTTGGTTTCAAGTTTTCATAAAAGAGATTTATTGGGGCTTTTGATTGCCTAAACAATATAACCATAAACTCAGAGAGCTTCCAGCAAGGATAGTGCAAGGCATGAGTGTAAAAGAGAAAACCAGAAGTTCAAAGAGGTCCAGGCTGAGAAACAATGGACCTACCCTTTTAAGCTCGGTCTCATTTGTGTCTGATTACGGCTCAGTGCAGATTTCCGAGCTCTCGAACTGTAAGACCTTGTGTGAATGCTGATGGTTCCAAGACAATGAAGGAAATAAAATCCAGTGAGAGAAACCTCCAGAGCAGGCTGAAGAGAGTCTGTTTTGTCTCGGTCAAGATGACTATGATGGGATGTTGTTGTTATTGCTTTAAAAAGATGTAGCCTCAGATCAGAGCCAAGAAAATGCCGTCATCAAAGCCTCAGTGGGTATCGTTCCTGTGCCACTAAAGGCACTGTGCTATGGAGTTTCCGAACAAACAAGTCCTTTGGTTTTTATACCAGCAGACCAGCGTTTCTGCTGCAGCAGGCTTCCAGAAAGCATGGCAAGATGCTCTGAAATAAACACGGAATGGGTAGAGGTCACAGTAGCTCAGGGACGGTACAGCGTGCTCAGTGTGGACCATTACAGCTGTCGTCAGTTCCATCGGAGTGTGACTTTGGAGAAGTTTCGCTGCGGCTTCGGGTGGCGTGAGACCGATTGCCTGCACGCACCAAGCATGGTAGAATCATGCCACATTGCAGTTATTCGATCAACTAGCAAAAAAAGATTGGAAACTCCTCAGATTGGGAGGTTAAAAAGCTGATTTGCAGCCTGACAGCTACAGCCTTACCTGGACACCTGAAATCAGGATTCTGGAATAATAAATTGTGCACCATCACTAAGTTTAATATGCTCCTATAAACCAATAATGTTGTAAGAGTTTTTTTCTAAGCCACTGTTACAGTTGCTTATAAACACTGATCTAGGACCAGTTTTATGTTTTGCACTGGTCTCAGATCAGCAGCCAAAGAGAAGACTTTGACACTTTCCCTTGGACACAGAATCTTCTGAGCACACGCAGATATCACTGTGTACTCCAATGGGGACTGTGGCTGTTTTGACATCCCCAAGACAACTGGGAAAAAAACCTGTGAAAGCCTCCTCCTGTGTAGGCTGAAGTGAAGACTCCTCCTGTGTAGGCTGAAGCGAAGACTCGCTTCTTATGTTATCAGCAGATAATTGTCAAGACTCAGGAATTGCCAACAAGCTAATTTTTGTTGTTGTTATTGCTTATTTGTTTCCAGTGGTTGACCTGCAGGTGCATATCACAACTTTACAACAGCACGAATGTTAACTTGAAATTGGTTGATATTGTTAAGTTTTGTCTTTTTTTTTTTTTTCTTTTTAGCCAAATAGTCAGAATGTTGACATACAATGTTGGTTGGATATATTGATATATGATAAGGACCGCAGATATTACTGATATCAGCACTAACACACAGTGATGTAGCAAGGATCTCCTGGGCCATGGTGCAGAAAGACATCAATGGGCTCAATATATATATATATATATATATATATGGTGAAATGCATATGACATGCTTTGCACTCAATCATCTACTACGTCCAAGTTCCTGTCTCTGGCATATTCAACAGCCATAACAGTCAAACCATTATGTCCTGTCTTCTGAAGTAAAGATCCAGTCTAGAAAGTCTGTTTAATTCATCCAAATGCTCACATTTTTCTTTTCACTTTTGAATTTTGTTCTTTGTGCATCGGTGTATGAATTTACTTAGCATCTTCACAATTACCATCAATATAGAATACTTAAAATGTTAAATGTTTACACTAGACCTATTTGGATCATTTTAAATATGTCATATTTAGCTAATGCTTCTGGCAACATGATAATTTTCCTGAGAGCCATTGCTATTGGATGATACACATTATGAATAAGAGGTGCAGTGTGTTTTTTAGGCTGGCTGGTGATGGACATTATTAAGTTAAAGGATTGTGAAGGAAAGGGCCCAACTGGAACTGCAGGGGCCCAGTCTGGGGATCAGCCTGGGGTAAAATTCACTGGGGGTTAGCCTCAGACAGTACAAATTCCCCCTCATACCATAGCCTCCTCATCCCTCATACTCTCCTCGGTAGTTATGCTACCGTTGGTAGTGTAGACATCTTAAAGGATAGCCTGGCCCATGTTTTTCTAAATACACTGCCAAAATAATCTACTGCAGAGGAATACAAGCCTGGGTCTGACTATTGGTGGTTATAATTACAGCAAACCTTCCTCTGTGCATGTGTAGGATGTAGCTCACCACTGTCTGGGAATCGATGCAAATTTGTCTAACCCATCCAAGTCTCTCCGGAAAGCAAACTTTGAAATGACGTTTCTCTATATGGAGTCATAAAAAAAGTCATTGGGATTTGTGTTTACATTACTAAACAGGGAACATGTTGCATGGTTCATATGGGGGCGGGGCCTGAGTGTTGTTAGCTGGAGCTGTTCTTGGCTGTGTGCTGTTCTTGAAGCCATCACATCCCTTCATCATAATTAACAGATATAATAAATGAGACAGGAGTGCTGATGATCGATTACCCACAAGGAAGTGGGAAGGGAGCATTATAGACAAGACAAAATATGAAAGCAAAACAGGAGAGAAGAGAAAAAAAATGAAAAAGATCATTTTGTACAGAGAACGGGTTGTGTGTACAAAGTTCATACCGGTGATTACCAGCTTTGCAAAAGGATTTAGAGGTTGACTGGTGTGAGGAGCGTGAAGCTGGACATGACTGCTTGCAGCACATGCATCCACACGCATTACATTATAATACGTTTATTTTTGTAAGAAAAAAACAGTGCCATAGAATTTTCAAGTCATGTTTTTCATTTTTTTAAGTTGGTGAAGCTTATTAGAACTTTGGACAGGCAACTCGTGTCATGCCAGTAAAATGCTATTAACTCAGAATCATTAATTAGGGTGACACTGCAATGTAAGTCCAGACAACTGAAGATCTAGGTTAAGTAGGTGTGAGTGCATGGATACAGTAACCTAGGTTTCTCAGTAGAGCTGGTGACAGATAAATGTTGTTTCAGTGTAAAATATCCAATGTTACCAAATACCAAATGGTTATTGTTTTTGGTAGAGAGCATTTTTTTTAATTCATCACAAATTCATTGTTGATTGTTGTTGGTGGTGAACAGAGGGAATTACTCACCATAATGGAAGAGTAGCACAGTATAAGGGTGTTACAAATTAACTTAACCTTGCTCATTCAGGAAGGACTATTCTGTTACACATTCTATAATGAGCAATGATGTATAACCCGTTACTCTGATCTCCAGGTAATGCCAGAATGCAAAACTCGACCTTAGACCACATTGTCTAATATCGGTTTAATTTTAGGCCAAATGTTTATACAAAGTGGTGCTTTGTATAAATGTTTATACCAGCCAGCACAACATTTTCAATCAGAACTATTGCTAACAAAGATGCTTGTGTTTATATAGGTCCAACTTATATAGAACCCAAGCTTATCAGCTGGTCGCACTGATGTCTTTTCCTCTAGAGTGAATCATACAGTCACTAAATGCTACGTCTTACCTTGATGGAAGATGGTTTGTAGTAACACTTTTTGTTAAACAGAGTTGCTGCAGTAGCCAAGCAGAGTGTCAGGGCACAGTGCCTGTATCAAAACTAGGAAAAGACAGGAATACATTTCTACTTATCCTACTAACGTGGTGCAGTGTTTCACAAAGACGTGGCACTCTCAAACGACGTACTGTTTTTACGAACTTATATTATGAAATTAAAACAAACGCCGTTACACTGCTGTGTCTCGATGGGAGGCGTGATAAAATGGAATGATCTGGTTTAACCTTTCAAACAACAATCATCTCCCATGATGGCGGATGTGTCTGAATTACTCACTTAATAAAAGTTCAGCAAATATTGCTTTTGTGCAGGAGTAGCGCTCTGTGACACTGATAGCCCATAAAACAGAATAATGAGATACTGAGTAACGGATGACCCTTCATGGGTGGCGGTGTGATAGTTCACTGTGATTTTCTGTTATTTCGAAGAGGAACAGTCAACCAACCAGGTTGGTAATGTGGACATTGCGGTATTTTAATAGATTAAGAGCACGCTCCAGACTTAATTCAATCAAAGAATTTCCACAGCTATTGCTGAGGAACAGGTGGCAACTCAGTCATTTTTGGCCTTTGAGTCAGTGTACCACTTTAAAAAACACTTTTTCATACAGACTTAAAATAAACCTCAGAAAAGAACATTGGGCTAATTTAGGCTTTTGTTCCCTTTGATTTTATTATTAACACCTAGGAAAGATGTAATACCTATAAATATTGTGATGCTTTAGCATGTGCCAGTGTAACAACAGGGTGCTCATACCCTTTTCTGAAGCCCGTCTGCATCACAATAAACACACTGGCACATATAAAGGCCTTGAAAGGCTTTTCTCTATGCTTTAATATATGTTTTGCTTCTGGTCTTTAGGGAAGGAGATATTTTTAGAGAAATTGACCTGGAGAGGTTGAATTCATTTCTGACTCTTTGCCTATAATGCTGCCTATCAAAAAAAAAAAAAATTTTAAAAATAAGGAAAAAGGAGGTGCAAAGGATGAAAGAATGTGGAATCATCTACTTGTGTAAGCATTTGTTTACATTTTGCCCCTTTGTTGACATTACCACCATTTCTGAGTCTTGGCTGTTGGTGTTTAGATCGTCTCTTGGGTCTTAAGGTCTGCAGTGTGAATAAACCTGGAAGTGTGCGAGTCATGTAGAAGATCTCCATGGTATGCAATGGCTGTTCATTTCAAATGAAAGTAGTTAAGTTCATTCTTGTTGTTGAGTATCTTAGCATTACATCACCATGGCTGATTTGGATTTGAAGGTCTTTGTAATTACCTCTCTAGTTTATGTATGTAGTTTAGGTCAAAAAACCTTCTGTTTTCTGCCAGATTTAATCAAAGCCTTTTGGCTTATGAGATGATGCTGAATTTCCTTTTTGTTCATTAAGTAAGTCATTACTCTTTGAGGGGACTGCATAAGGAGAACACTTTGTGCTGCATAGTGATTGCTATTGAAAAAGAGAGAGAAAGAGAGAGAGAGAGAAAGAAAGAGAAAGAGAGAGAGAGAAAGAAAGAGAGCAGCTCCTTGATATTTTTCTCTCGTTTTCAAGTGATGGTTTGTCTTTCTCTCATATTAGAGTCTAAAATGTACTTACTTTCCATATTAACTTTCACTCAGCACAACCATCATAGTTGGACAAATGACTATGAAATGTACCAGGTCTATTTCCCGTTATTTGCAACCTGACAGCTGTTACACAGAAATGAAAAAAGTCTTAATTTCTAGAATGACAACTGTGTGCACCTGTACCATGGCTCCCCAAGTGGAAGTGGATAAGGGAAGTGAAGGACAGCTGAGTGTTTCTGAATTGGAGCACAGCCTGGAGCTGATGGAGTGGACAGCCGGGATTTGCCGTTGACTTGCTATGCAGAGTTCGGGCACCGCGTCAATGACGTCCTGTGGTCTGGGTCACACCACAGTCCCAACAGTACGTAACGGTGTGCCCTGTCCTAATTCATTTCCATAAGTCCCCTCCTTCTCATAGACGAAAAGATCCGGAAGGAACAAAAGGCAGAGGAAAAACAGCGAAGCCTCATGCCCGGCTTGGAGTGTCCTGCGGTGTTACCGTGTTAGGTCACCCTCGCTGTGTTTGACATTAGCTGGCTCACAGTTCGCTTTTCCAGTGCCGTGAAAGAGACAAAGGGTGCCCTTTGATTACTTCCAGCGAGTGACACCATGTCTGACACAAACCTATCAGATGTCAGCGGGATGCGTCCGCTGGCGTTCGCCTGTGCACAAAGTGACATGTCGGGCCCGTGAGGGGAGTGTTTTGTCACCCCGTCGAAAATGAACAACGCTGCTCCCCAGCGAAATTAATTAGGTTCACTCTATCAGGAAGGAGTCGGCCAAAACCCAGGCAGATGTGCACCGTGGTCCCGAGTGCAAAACGGAAAGCTTTACCCTCTCAGCATGGTAGCGTTGCTAATTGTGTAATAGTGCCACAGGCGACTAAAGATGACAAATGCTTGTATGATGCGCGTAGGTATGGACTAAGCCCAGAGAGGCCTTATCGCATTAAAAAGGTGTGTAATTTACGACGTGTAATTTGCCTGGGCTCTCTGATACAATAAACACTGCCAGATTTGGCTTAGCTAACAACTGTAACTTGCAAAGTGCAGTTTAGAATCAATTCCAATAAAGCGTCCCTTCATTTACCTTGACAACTGGGAGCGTTCCCACTGAATGGTTTAATGTACTGTTGTCTTTTTTTTAATATAATGTCATGTATTTCATTAGTGTAGCGTTTAGCCAAACGTCTTCAGCAGTCTTCAGGACAAAAAATGACTAAAGAGGCAAAATGACAAATTGAGTGGAGCCTGTCAGCAGGGCTAGTGAGTAGGGCTAGTGAGTAGGGCTAGTGAGTAGGGGTAGTGAATAGACGCCGCTTAAGCCTGTGTGTACATACATTTGAAACGTTGCTTGACCAATCAGCGCTGGCTAGAGAATAAAGGTACAAACCCATCAAATGTATTATGCATTCAAATATATTACATAGTTAAATGCTGCATATTTAAATCAGCACATTTCTGTGGTCGAAAAAGCTGAACAATATGCAAATAAGGCACAATCTCTGGGTTCTGTGTTTGCTTGGCTGCCCATGCTCCCCGACTGTGCATATAAAAGAGGACAAGGAAACACTCAAAAAACAGAAATGTTAAAATTCCAGCCTTCCGAGGTCGCAAAGTTGTTCTTGATTTCTTCAAGACCATGCTTTCAAATTAACTTTTTCATTTTACATTAAAACTCTGTCCCTCTCTTCTTCCTCGGGTCTCTCCCTATCTAGAACACAGAGGCCATTATATTGGCTGTGAATATGTTTATGCAGATCTAGCTTTCCCTGGGAGTGGTGGATTAGATCGCAGAAACCAGAAAAATACTAAATCCAATTTGTCTTGCAGACACGAAGGGCATTCTGTTATTGCTGTACATCAAAAATGGAGTGTAAGTCTATGGATATGAGACTAAAGGGGATAACACTGATGTGACAGCACAGAGATAATCGATGCCCTATATGGTGATGTAGACCAAAAAGACTAAAAACAACTCCCTGCCCTGTCTCATGGAGTCAGATTCAAACCCCAGTTGTGCTACGTGCAGCCTACTGGTTGACAGGGCCTCCTGCTGTGAATCAGCAGGTGCTTGCATAGCCCGGTTAAGTGTGTGGGACCCTTCTCTAAACCCTGTAAGTGTGTCCTACACACTTAAGGCACTTCCCTGTAAGGCACAGGGAAAGTGTGTGTACTCTGTCATCTTGGAATGATAGTATTACTGTGTCGAGCAAAGATGCAGTAAGAACTAACCTGAACAATACAGAAAAGACAGTGAACAATCTTAGGCAATGGGTACAATGTCTGTACTTTAGTTTATTCTTAATATATAATAATACAAAGTGTATTTAATATCTAAACATGTCTCAAGTTCTCAGGAGCTGTCTGAGGACATTTTGTCCTTAGGCACTAAAGAGGACGTTATACTTAGAGGATCAGTAAAAGCTCCCCTTCACAGCCTTTATGGACAGTGCCCTCTCAAACCACCCCATGATTGGACATGGTGCTTGAGTGTTTGTGCTGCCATAAGAATTTTATTAAAGCTGATGAAAATTTCATTCAAATGCTTTTTATCATTCACTGCCTCCCAACGCAACACAGGCAGCTGCGAGCCTGCAGGCTAGCAAGCATGTGTGGTCTACTCAGAACCTTAGCTTCAGTGCCTTAAATAATCTATGATTTATTATTAATCAATCCGTAATAAAAAACTGTCCCTACACACAGAAGAAGAAATTGAAATTAAACCATCGTTCTTCCACGGTTAAAAATGAACAGCTGTAGCTTTGGCAACCATGTAGATTTTTTTTTTTTTTTGACCATATGTTTCATATAGATAATAGCACCATGGCCTGGTACCAGGAGCTAAAGCCGTACGGAACAGAAGGGGATTCTGGGCCACTTGTGCACTGAAAGAATCCAGTATGAAGACACAAGCCAGAGGGGAAACTATTGAGCATTATAGCTGATGGCAACCTCTCCTTTGATTCCACAGTCTGTGATTCTGCTTCGCAAGACCCGTGGGGCCTCTGGCTTCATTTCCGGTGTAATTAAAAGGCAGAATTCTCCACGGATTCATTGGCGTGTGGTTCACTCACTCACACGCTTTTACAGGCAAGCAACTTGATTGATGGCCTGGGATCTGAATGGGATTTTTTTTTTTTTTTAGCTCTTGACCCAGGGTTTGGAGATTAAGTGAGCCGTGTTTCTGGCACGGAAATCACACCCTGCTTTTCCACGTCATCGCAATGTAAAATGGAAGGTTTGGATTGAAATCATTCCTGAAGCAAAAGTAGCTCAAGATAACCACATTATGCCAAATAACAAGAATAGACTGCCAGATGTAAATGCATCAGGTGGCTGTAATTAGAATAATTCATACTCTATCATAATAAAGTGAGACTGGTAAAAAAAAGAAGCTTAGCTTTAATGTATGAGACCAAACAATGGAAACAGAGTTAAAATGCCAAAGACCATAGTACCTATTAATGCATTAATGGCTGACACACTTGAGCTAAAGGTATTCACTGGAAAACTCGACCATCACACACTATTAGAAACACCTACATTGCACCTACACACACTGGTCACTTTATGATGTACATTTTCTCACAGATGCATTTGATATGTGTACAATTACAGACCTTAATCCCTATATACTGCCTGGCACACACTGCTGACTGTTTTTTATCGTTGGTCAGTTTCTGAACACAAGACCATCGCTGACCGGAGATTATTTTACCCAGCAACAAGACTGACTTAGTAACGGCATGAGTGATTTGGTGTTGTGCTAACAGCACTAGAGCTGCAGACACGATATGTACACCTTAATACTTTTTTCCAGTTAATAAATGTCCGTAAATGATTAAATGAACCCAAGTACGGTAACATTCATGCTAGTATTTGAATGTCAGAGCTTTTATCTAGTCTTTTTATCTGACTAGAGAGATAGAGTTCCTGATACCTGTTGTTATTGATCAATCGACGTGATTGCTGTTCAAAGTAGATTAACAGGTATGTAATGAATGCTGTCTCCACCAGATTACCCAAAGGTCAAAGATCTGCGTGGATTTTTAAAACAGGCCTGAAACATATCAGTAAGATATCAATAAGAATTCGGAGAGGGCTCTCTGTGCACTTTTGTGTCATATTGATCCGCAGTGATGTTGCCACTCTCCACCATGCCGGGATGGCTGCCATATTGATTTCTTTGTCCAGAGCATCTCTTAATCTGTGATCTGGATCCAGTTCGTAAGTGTCTCTCAGCTACCCCGCTCATGCAGTTACACGAAATTACTCTTTCAACAGACTTCAGATCCCTTTATACCAAAAGCTTAAAATATAGATTAATTGGCATTTGCAGATTTTTTGTTGTTGATGTTGGTAGTAGAACAAGCACTGATTCTTTTCCGAATCACTGCGTTTAATACCTGCTGTATCTTGGTAAAGTTGTATTTTTGGTGAAGTTGTATTTTTGGGGTGAACCCGAGTGAAGTAGCTGCTCTGATGTAGCACCTCTCATTCAGAATACTCAGAATGACTTACATTTCAAGGAGAGATGGTTGGTAATATTATTTTTTAATTATATGATATTTTATTCTTCTTATTTTTCTTCAGGGAAATGTTTCTTTGTTCAACCATGCTTTCTGAAGTCATGCTTGGCCTGTTTTTACGCAATATTTTTGTTTGTTTTATTTTGTTTTTTTTTAAAGCCTTAGTGCAGACTCCAAAATGAAATAACAAATATTACGCAATAAGAGGTATTTTTCCACAAAAGCTCATCAAAAAAATATTCATAGGCAAATAATAATACATAACCAAACGTTTGATTTTGCCTCTACCCAATAGTCACTATGAAGACATTCACAAATTTAGATGTTTCATTACTATGTTATTAAATATTCCCTATTTTATTGTTATTGTTTTTATTCTGTTTTATTCTTGTTATTATGCTTTTCCTGGTGGAGCAGGCAGACACACCTGAGCTTTGTTTAATGCTCTTGCATTTTCAGAAAGTGCAGAGTTTCCCTCGCAAACATACAGCCTTGGCCTCCGCCTTCCTGAACTGCTATAGCAGCACATTTATCTGTTACACAGGCGTAGTCTTTAAATTCACTTATCTGTAACACAGACGTAGTCTTTAAATTCATTTATATGTAACACCGGCGTAGTCTTTAAATTCATTTATCTGTAACACAGGTGCAGTCTTTAAGTTAATTTATCTGTAACACAGGTGTAGTCTGTAAGTTTGTTTATTTGTAACACAGGCGTAGTCATTAAGTTCATTTCTGCATGGTTCTGCCTTCTTTGGAAAGCGTAGCCTCACAGAACAACAGGACAGCGTTTGACCCTGGCTCTGGGCTTTAGCGGACACCGCAGAGCTTTTTCATCATGGTCGTTCCGCACATAACTGACAGTTTAAAGCGTCCGCCACAATCCCAGCGGAAGCGCAGAGTCTGACTGACAGCCGTTTCTCCCTCTTTACACAGTGACCTTCAAACGCGGGGTTCAAGTTGGTCTTATGCACAGTTTTCTGGATCAGATCCAGATGTACCATGAAGCTGCAAGACTTATAGCCTCTGGTCCTCTGACCTCGAATTACTCTGCATGTATGGTTCTGTACTTGAAAACTGATTGCCGCTTTCCGAAATGCACCTATTCTTAAGACAAGTCTAATTTAAAGGAGAGCGCTTTGTTAGCTTGTAGTGAGTCCAGAGCTTGAGTTTGATTCAGTGAGACATTAAATCACAGAGCCGTGGTAACCTTTTAAACCTGTACCTTTAAGCCCTGGGAGATTTAGGATCATGGAATGTCAGCATGCTGTTCTCCCTGTAAGGTACTGTGTCATGGACCCATCCGTACAGCATGTGGGGTCCACATGGCAAAGATCAGCTAGAACGGAAACATAAACAGAGTTTAATTTAATCTTTCGTAATACCAGCTCCATTTTCAGCAGCCTGATAACCTTTATGGAGTTTGTAGAGAGCTTTTTATTCAAAGCTTGTGTTTCCCAGGGTGGTCATATCAACCAGCTCCATGGGACCCAGTTAAAGTTCACACTTGCTTTTTTGCTCTTTCTGGTTGCAGTGGGATTTAAATGCCTGTCCCCCCTTTTAATGGACATTATGGACGGTACTCACTCAAATGTGGCGGTTTGTTTCAATTTTAATGAATGATTCTCCATTTAAATGGCAAAACTCAGTCCCCACTGGGGCGCTCACGACGCGTTTTACAGCGTTGTGTTATTCGTCTCTGTGGAGATGTCGAAAAACACATTATCCGACTAGGAGAAGCATCAACGCAGTGTAAGAGTTGCTCGCGGTCCTGCATAAAAGTCAACGACTTGATGCTTCTTGCTTTTGTCTTTATGCTGAAGAAGGAACGAGCCGTTCCTCTCGCCGTCTCTGCCTGGCAGACCTCGGAACTCGAGGCATGGTTCGAGATAGTCGTGTGCATCCCGCCTGGACCAAAGTGCGGTTTAATCATCACGCTGACATATTTGCATGGCAGAGTATTCAACTTCTTCATAATGATGATAGTGTCATTAGTGTATAATAGATCTCTTTCATGAAGGCCTGTTCAAAAGTAGATCATGTCATTATATAACCCCATAACCCGTTATGACTAAGTGAGCTGGAGACCCAGACGGATGGTGGAACCAGAAGGCTTCTGGTCCATCCGGGGACACCGTGTCTGATGACTTAATGCTATAGAGGGCTGGAGGTTTAGTTGTCCTTCTCTGACAGCTGCCTTGCCTTCCACAGAGTGGAGCTCTTGACCCCATGTTAGTGGGGAAGACTGAAATAGGGTGGCCAATGTGATACTTCCCTTCTCTACCACAACCCTGGAAACACAGCAGAGGTGTCAGTGGCATGGCCATGGGTTTCTAAAGATGCAGGGCTTTGTGATTCGTTTCATTTTCAGTTATGGATGACAAGATTTTTTGACACTCTAGAAACTGGCATCATGTAATAATGTTCACTATATCCTCTGAAATTAATAAATGAATGCATGAATGAATGAGAAACCTGGTTTGCTATTTTTAAGTTAAAATTTAACAACACAGAGTAAACTGTAAAATTCTTATTTAAGAGACAGTGTCCCAGAATACATTACTGTACTGTCTGCAATTTAAAATCACCGTGATGCACGGGCCCACCAAACGATTGGAGCCTCTCTTCAGGTCTCCTCACCAGGTAATCTACAACCATATACAAGTTCGTCATTCAGTCCTTCCAGCAGCTTTGTCCAACTAAACGACTTTAAAATCGGCCCGGTAAAAATACGACCCAGCATGTTTTGCTCTTTTCGGCTGACTGCTGAGGCCAAACACATTTTGGCTAAGGATTAGCTGCGTTAGCCTAAATGTGTGTGCTGCTTAGTAACTGTCGGTTCATCTGCAGTTTCCTTCTTCCTCTTAAGCAGCTCCACTTGTCCGCATGTCTCATAAAGGAACAGCGAGTCCCTCAGGGCAAGAATACTTTTCTGGGATCAGATGCCCCTAACCTTGCGGTCACAGTCTTCAGGTTACTCTTTCTCTCTCTCTCTCTCTCTCTCACACTCTCCTGGTAGGTTGATACATTAGATGTGTGTAAACGGTACTACATTAAAAATAGTCTTCCATCAGTTTTTTTGTGAAATGCAAAATGAGCACTGCCCTCCAGCCTGCGATGGCCATCATGCGGCCTTGCGCCTCCTCTCTGGGCTGATAGTCCTTGCTGTCCCCTCAAGACGCGGCAGCCTGAGCGTAGGAAGTTTGCCTGACAGGCTGGCCGGAGTATGCGTCTCGTCAGGGATTGGCTCTTGAGCAGATGGGGCACTGTTGCACTTAGAAACGCAAATGTGTGAGCCTCCGGGATGTTTACAGTTAGAAGACAGCGATTACAGCCGCAAGTAAAGCGGCTAATAGAGAGACTGTGAGGGAGGGAGAAGAGGAGGGAGACTGTTAAAATGACAGGAGAGAGAGTACAGGAAAGAAATAGGGAATGAGAAAGCAAAAGAAAGCAAGATGAGAGAGAGAGATTGATGCCAAGTGAGAGAGCAGAAAATGTAGACTGAGCAAATTGTCGTTTGGTAAAACAACCTGAATGAAGACCACAAGCAGAGAACTGGCTGATGGGAAATTCCAGAGATGGTCAAACGACGCGGAATGTGTCCCGACAGACCCGATTATGTTGTTCTATTGTTGTAGGCCCTTCCATCACCGTGGCAAGAGGCTGGGGATGGGAAACTGGACCAGGCAGTCTGAACAAGGGGCATTGGAGTCAGCTGGCCAGGAAGCCTTCCATTCTGTGGAGAGCATATGGCAGTCTCCATCTTTATTATGCCATCAGGGATCAAATACATTTTTTTTTCCTAGAAAGTTCTCAAGGGCCCAGAAAGGTTGCCTGTCTAAATGATTGTTATTGGAATTTCTTACACGCGCACACACAGCGTGAACAGGGGGTAAGTAGGGGTATTATTGAAATGTCGAGGTGAACTAGCTGCAGGTTAATTGTTCCCAAATGCTAACAAATCAACAGGATGGCTTGGTTTTCAGCAGGTGAATGAGATATGAGGACTCTTATAGGAGCTCAATCACTTGCTGGTCTTTTAACTGTGCTGAGGGCTAGATGCCAAAGTAAAGCTTACACATGGGATTACAGAGAAGTGGAATTCTGTGTGGCTCGTTATACATCCATATGTAAACTGCAAATTGCACATTCATATTGAGACTGTAGTCTCTAATTTAAATACGGACAGGAAGCATATTGCAGATAAACTGAAACTACAGCAAGTTTATTTAGTTCTATTATTTGTCATCCTCTCTGCGTTAGATGAAGTGAGCTGGAACATGGGAATGATCTTTAACTGGTCTCTGGCTGGTTAGTTAACATCTGTACTCCGTTATCTCAACTCTCCCAGTAAACATGGGATCAGTAATTTAGCGAGATATTTTTAGTGCAATGACTGAACCCAGCTTCATGCTTGGTCATTCTGTTCAAAGGATAGCTGTTCACATTTTGTTTTTGGTTGTGTTTGTCTGTTTGGTTTTTTCTCTGTACAGACTTTACGGTTTAATTGCCCATGACTGCGTCTGCTTATGCAGTCAAAAAATGGCAAAAGAGATCCTGCAAGTTTGCTTTTCGAGACCTAATCGCTGTTTGTGATTGGCCAGGAGTCAGGAAACAGATTGCTTGAGTGTTTTTTTTGTTGTTGTTGTTGTTTTTTGGCAAATACTGTCAACTAACTTACGCAGTAAGAATATTCCAGAAAGTTTTCTCATTGTGTCTTCCATCAGATCTAGCTCATTAAGTTCACACAGAAGTGGGAAAGTGGATTGCAAACAGGACCTCCAACCACACAGATTTGGGGGGTGGGGGTTATCCTTCATTCATTATCTTCTCCACCCTGCAGTTCTGAAGATCCCTGCTTTGCCCTTTTCCGAGCAAAGCAGAAAGCTCCCATTGCCTAGTATCAAGCAAAAGCACGTGTAATGGAGCAGGAAACCTACTGAACTGTTCAGTACTCTGGTCCATCTGGGGTTTTGAGCTTGATAACAGCGGTCAGCTCCATGGAAAAGACTGGCCGACAGTCTTTATTACCATTATTATTCTGGTCTGGGAACAGTCGTGCGGCCTGTCTAAGAATGCCAAAGATTAAGACTGAAGTAAGAGGAAGTGCTTCTCCAGCAGTGTGACTTCAGCCTGGTTTATGCTAGCCCAGTCTTCAGTATTTTTCCTCTAACAAAGACTGCTGGTGCCCAGGGAGCACTACTGCATGCTCACCATTCATCACACGCTGTATCAGAGCAACACACATGCATGCGAAGAGAATGAGATAGAGGCATGGGATGCAGAAAAAGTGTGTGTGTGTGTGTGTGTGTGTGCCTGTGCGTGCGAGTGCGTGTGTGTGTGTGTGTGTGTGTGTGTGTGTGTGTGTGTATGTGTGAGAGAGATAAGAGGGTGGGTCTCTGTACATCACTCTCTCTCCATTCACCTAGGCTGTGTAAGGGCCCCTACTCCCCTGCTCTCTCTCTCTCTCTCTCTCTCTCTCTCTCTCTCTCTTCCTGTGCCCTTCTCTCTTTCTTCATCCAGCCATGCAGGTTCTACCTCCACTTCTCTCTCTATCTCTCTGCGTCCATCCTGAAAGAGGGTATTATTCTGTAATGACAGCAGGCCACCCCTTTGTCCTCTTACATCTGATGTTCTCCGTCCCACAGCCTCTCCCCACACACCCCTCCCACACATAAACACACACACACACACACACACTTGTCTGCCATTGCAATAGGCTGATGGAAAGGGGCGACAAAATCAAATAAATATATATATAAATATGAGAGAGAATGAAAGAAAAAAAGAACGAAAGAAAGGAAGAAAAAGATCTAAGGAAGTGAATGAGATCTGCAGGCTATGTTCCTCTGTGTAGCCATAGCAGCAGGGAGCATGTTCCAAACCCAGGCAAATGAGGAAAAAAAACAACCACAAAAAAACATTTCAGCATTCAACCTTTAGCATCGCGTGGTTCCACTGAAGAGCGACACAAACTGTTCCGTGGCAAGAACGCGATCCGTCATTCACTGTCACCGCGGCGACGGCTGCGACCGACAACGGAACGCACTCTGAGACGGCAAGCAACCGTGGATGCATTGACCTGCAGCTACGCCTTTGATTTCAGCGAGCTCAGAGCTGCTACTGGAGCCGACGGCCAGTGCTCTCCGGAAACCTGGGGGCAGGGACACGAACTCACCAGAGTTGGGCGCTGTTGAGCGCCGGGCTTCATTTTGTTCTGGACTGAAGCGAATCGAAGCGAAGCGGGGAACTGTCGCTTCCTTTCGGATTCTGGCTCTCCCTGACTTGGACGGGTACTGAAAGTAAGAACAGGCCCTGGATCAGCTGCAGTAGCTTAGTCCTGCAGTATTAAGACATGTGGTAGTGTGGAACTAGTATTACACATGCAAAAAAGCTAGTGAGCAGAAGAACAGTGTTAAAGACAGTTCATCTGTTAGAGCAGCTGGACCTTTTAGATCAGACAAGCCACTACAGGATACAGTATTCTTCCCCAGTTTTAAAGCAATATAAATGCAAATGGCACTAATGATTGAATGAAATCTAATACGCATTATGCAATTAGCATTATGTAAATTACATGCTAATTAGTGGCTGCTAGCTGTCATTCAGTGTAAGTCTCAGTGTTGTTACTTCTCTTTTAGTATTCTATTATTACCACACCCACTCCACTGCCAGCAGGCTGCATCATCTGCATTGCATATAATGTCTTCAGTAGTCAAATCTGCTTTTGCACAATTCATCATTCATTAAAACAGACCGTTCCTTTTCCACTGAACATAATTAGGGATCAGACCAGGGCCCAAAACACAAACCAAACGAATATTATTTTTCATTCATTATCAGCATTGGGCAGATGCTCTTTTCAAGAGCAACATACACATATTTATCAAAATGCCAGTGCATGTTCTCCATGGGAGTTGAACCTCTGACGTTGGTGTTGCGGTCGCCTTCCTTTACCTGCTGTTAGGGAGTGACAGGAGCTGAAGTACTAATGTACTAAAATGGCCTATTTGGAAACTGCCAATCAGTCAACTCGAATGCATTTTTCATTTGAATTATTAGCGAAACTTTCTCAAGAAGAAGCAAGGGAATGAGGTTCTATTAAATATTCATAGCAGTGTCATTATGCAAAGTAGCTTCCTGTATTTTGCCAGATATGTTGCTGTGTATAGCCAGATATGTGGTGAAAAGGTTCTGAGCTTCAGTATGTGTGTAGTCCTTTCTGATCCTGTGTTTCTATTATGCCTATCAATCTCAGTCCCTCCCTCTCTCCCTCATTTTCTACCTCCCTCTCGCTTCCCCTTCCTCTCTATCTGTTCCTCCCTCTATACCACATCTCTCTACATCTCTCTCTTCCTCCCTCACTCTCTCTCCTTTACTTCCTCCCTCCCTTCCTCTCTCTCTGCATCCCACCCTCCTGCCTTCACTCTCTCCCCCTCTGTCTCCCTTCCTCCCTCTTTCACTCCCTCCCTCCCTCTCTGCTCCTTCTCTCTCTCTCTACCTCCATCTCTCTCCTTCCTTCCCTTCCTTCCTGTGTCTCTCTCTCTCCCTCCTTTGCTCTTACCCTCTCTCCCTCTCTTTGTCTCTCACTCCTTCTCTCTCTCCTTCTTTTGCCATACGTGGGTTGAGCACAGGAGGACATGTGACACCACAAGCGCCCCACGGCCTGCCAGCTGTGCTTTTCTAATCACGGATACTAGAGGATGCTCCGTCGCCGTGACAACTCAGTCGGCACGGCGACAGTCTTAGGCTGCTGTGAGGTAGAGTCGCAGTGTGTTTCTCAGACCCCACCTGCCTTGTTCCGTCCCACAGGACGCACATGCCATCTTGTTATTACTTGAACAGACCTGTTCTGTGCTTTGAAACTCTATGCACTCGGGTGGAGAAATGTAATACAGTGCATGCAGGTGTTTAGGAGAAAATTCAGGTGGATCAAAAGAAGAGTGTGTGTGTGTGTGTGTGTGTGTGTGTGGTGTGTGTGTGTCCTTGTTTCCATCTTTTGCATAAGTCCTTTCTCAAGGCTCCAAATATGAGTCCTTCACACATTTTTTTTTTCATCGTCTTCATATTTTCCAGAAAGGTGCTGAATCCCACGCCACATGCGTAGAATATGCTAGGAACACCCCCCCCAACCCTCCCCCATCTCAGCCACCCATATTTAACTCAAGCCCTTTCCCTTGGTGCCAAACATGGCGCATGCATTGTCCGTGTGCTTGGAGGCGATTACCCGCTCGCTCCAGGCTCAACCTCGCCTCCTGGGGACTCCCTCCCCAGGCCTCCTAATGAAGAGCCACTTTCATAAGTGACATCCTTGAAGCAGTGCTTTCATCAGGAGTGAAGGAGGCTTTACTGATCTCCCTGCACACGGTTCCCTCAAGCCATCTCTCCATTTTAGATGCCAGCCTTCGGCGTTCCCTGTATTTCTCTCTAACGGTACTGCGTCTGGCTGTGTGTATGCGTGTGTGTTACCGGACTGACAGGCATACATGAGAATGAGGACCGAGCTTACAGGTATGTTGAACTTTCCTACAGTAAAACTGCCCTGTGCCAGACAGTAACCTGAAGGACATTTGAATAATATATATTTACAATGGTCATAAAACCATTATAGAAGCCTAACAGTGAAACCACAGTGATACTGATTTCAGAACGCTTTTTTTTTTTTTTTGGTTGTTGTTTTTTTTTTTTAGAACTCACAGCCTTCCACATTAAAAACTAACAATCCCCCTGAGTGTCATGTTTAAAGATTTACTTTGTTTTTGACACAGAGAAGCAAAGTCGTCTCTGACTGCTTACGTATCTATAATTTTTATGGCACAGAGATGGAGAGGCATCCTGTCACACCTAGACAAACCCTGGAGGTGGTTAAGATGAAAGATCAGAAACTCCATTTTCAGATAATCCTGAAAACTCTCCCACCAATCAGATCACATGAGCGTGTGGAACCCCTTGTCACGGCATCTCCCTTCACGCTTTCTATGGCAGATGCCATCAATATGCCCTCTCCGACGCTCACTCGTGCACCCTGAGAAACCTCAAGCGCAATGCCTCCTCCTTCTGGGTCCAAACTGGCCAGAGTTTCTGTTCCTTCCATGCCTGCCAAAATTGCAAATCATTTTCCAGCTACGTCCATGTGCATTTTAATTGGTGACCGTTACGGAGCT
>JAOYMR010000020.1:3916222-3956153 GCA_025802075.1 Tenebrosternarchus preto
TATTTTAATGTTTAACGATGTGTTTAAAGCATAGTTATTGCACATAGAATAATATATAAATATATAATAATATATAATATATAAATATAATATAGAAAACATAACTTAATAAAACTACTACTATTAAAGCAACCTGCAATAATCCTAAACTAAGATATTCATAATTTCACGTGTTCATGCAGTTCATGCAGTTTCCTTATTTTAAGTCTATAACCGTGAAATCCATCTGCCATTTCGGAGCTGAGAGCCAAGGGGCCCACATGGCCTGAGGCTTCTTCTCACAGACCTGATATACATCACATCTTACCTCTTCATGTTCACATTCATCAGAGTGGGCCCAGAAAGAATCTGAAGGCCAAAGTTCCATGCATACGATTACAGTTTTGTCCTCTGGATGGCCCCTCTGTCCTTTCCATCCTTAACCATGCAAGCTTCAGTGCAGTCACCACTGATCCGAAGCCTTTCCCAGTCTTCCCTCGGCCAGCTCTCATTTCACCCATGTCTGATCTGATGTCTGATCTCACCCCCGGGTGATGCACGGCTCAGCTCCTGATCCACTCCTTGACAGTCTTGCCCTGCCCACGTTAGACAAGCCGAATAATAACACACAAGCCTCCTCAATTTTTCCAGATTGGAACCTGTTAGTTTCCTTTATTTACCTCTGTGAGAGAAACACGGGGGTAAGAGGAACATGGGCTGGGCTCCAGCTGAGATCTGCAGCGTTAACGCTTCGCTCCGCGGACAGGAGAGCCCCGACCTCCCACTAGTCCCTCCATTAAGGTTAACAAGATCCACCACCTCTTTGCGCTTCAGCTCCCGCGGCTGTCTTGTTCAGTCACACAGAGCCCAGCGGTCACACAGTTCTTGCAGAAGTTTCTAACTAGAGCAACACAGCGACAAACTGATGAGGGAATACGCCCCCCCACACAGCCCACTCAGGCTTTCATTAATCTGCATGAGTTTGTGCCTATTGGCAGGACCAGCTCCATGGTGTCCATTAGCAAAACGCTTTACAGTTATAGGTCTGACTGTTAAATGGATTTTCATTTATAAAAACAACACCGGATTCTCCTCCTCAGCAACTCGTGTTCGCAGTTGTTGTGAGAGCTGTCACCACTCAGAAATAACTTCAGTAGATCTGAAGAACAGGAGAGTCTCTGAATGAGATCATTAAGCCAGTCACCATTTCTCCGAGTTCTGAGTGGTTGTAACTTTTCACATAAGCTGGCTTCTGCACGTTCTTGATGAGCTGGTTTGTGCAAGCTGGCATGGAACACTTGTGAAATCTGCTGCTGTATTTTTTTTTCCCAGCCAGGATAAACAATCATGCCTGGGGACTAAATCTGGTCCTTAGATGAACACATAAAATCAGAAACGTTTTTACGGAACACAGTTTATTTGAGTGATGATCCACCTTTAAAACTACCTTCCAGCTTCACTTTGACAAAGACAGTTATCGTCATATTTCAGATCGTTCTCTCTTAAATTTGCATAATCATATATGTAAATTCTATATGTAGATTAGCATGCTTAATTAATTGACCAACACATTCTGTTGGATGATAATGAACTGTTTGTTCAGGCTCAGGAACTCATGTGTCAGACATGCATTTGTTGAACAAACCACAAGGAGATTCTGACAATGTAGTGGGAGAATGAACGTTAGCATGACTAAAAAACAGCCAATAAACTGTACACTCCACTAGTCCACACTTTATAATACATGGTCGGTAGACTGGCAGTGACCTTTGTGAGTATTTCGGTCACAGCTGCTGTGGATATGAGGAGTACTTTTTAAAAGAACTGAACTTGACCTTTCACCCAGTCATTGACCAATTCTGAACACATCCTGACACACTGATCCTGACACTAG
The DNA here is from genome assembly GCA_025802075.1 of Tenebrosternarchus preto. NCBI lineage: Eukaryota > Metazoa > Chordata > Actinopteri > Gymnotiformes > Apteronotidae > Tenebrosternarchus > Tenebrosternarchus preto. Next base: position 3,918,096 of record JAOYMR010000020.1, read on the forward strand.
TCAATATAATCACTGTTTCTGCTGTTTTAAATGTTTTACATGGAGTTAATAGGAGTCAACCAGCAGAGGCTAAAACATAGGTGTGCCTTTGAATTTACTTGTTATTTTATTAATTAAATTATTTATTGTAGTGACTTGAAAACTCCCATCCTCCTGACATCTCTGTGTTTCATGGTTTAGTGTTGTTTTCTGATTTAACTGTCCTGATGCAACTCATCAGCTGTTTACCAAGTCCCAAAGAGTTGATGAGTCCCACCTCTTCTGGAGAGCTGTTCAAATGTGCTCTTCCTCTGAGGGTTCTGTGCCAGAAGGGGAAAGGGTTGTGTCACTGCAAAGGGTTGTGTCACTCTGCTGACTGGCTGCTGGCAATCCAGGGTGAATCACTTAGTGTGTGTGTGTGTGTGTGTGTGTGTGTGTGTGTGTTGTGGGAATTGCCCAGAGAGAAGCTGTGCCATGCTGTGCCATATCATAAAAATACCAGACGAAGATACCAAGAAAGAATCAAGAATGTACACTTAGAGACTAAGAATAGGTGAACTTATGACATTTTATGTGACATGAACTAGAAGCATTGCAATATGGCAGACATGATCATCATCTGCATGATATCTAACTGTTTCAAACTACAATTTGTCCTGCAACTTTAAAGGTGAATTATATAAATATTCATTATTATTATACAACCAAGCCATGACCTCTGTCATTAAACATTGAACTCATCTTCACAGAAGATGAGTTCATGTACCAAAAGTTTGTTTCTTGATGCTGGTGGACAGATGGTGGGAGTTTGCTTTGACCCTCACACCTCCATGCTGTGAATGTTTAATACCTGATCGACCTCCAGACGAGGGCAAGAGGAAAGAGACAGGTGATGTTCTGGAGAACTTTCTCGCTGAAAGGAAGCTAATTTTTGCCAAAGGGAAAAGAGCACATATGTGAGGTCAGCTAAACTAGCTACAGCTTTACGTGCTCTCTCCCTCTCTCACGTGTGTGTGTGTGTGTGTGTGTGTGTGTGTGTGTGTATGAATCAGTGAAATGAGTAGTATGAACTCTGAGAATGAATAGTCATAGATTAAAAATGCCATCGGTCTTCTGTAGTGAGGAATAGCCAGTGAACCGTTTTCTCCCAGAAAGGTCTTGTTCTCATGATCCCATTCATCTGACAAGTTGATGGGGCCCTTTGTTGCTCTCTCTGTCACTGCTTGTGAGTCATGGCTCAGATTACCTTGGGAAGTCAGTGAATGGTGTTTTGAAAGACAATAGGATGTTTTGAAATCTGAGTATAGAAGGGGGTCACAAGGGAATCCATTGGTAACTTGACTATGATAGTAAAATCATTGTCAAAACAAATCACCTGGCTGCCCACAACATGGCATGTCGATCAGCCCAGATCAGCCTTGTTGAAAGGTTCCTCCAGTTTCAGTCATCTCTATTGTTTCTCCTCTTTTTTTTTTCATCTGTAATACAGACTTCGTACATTTGAGGTAGCTGGTATCAAGTTCCTCCTCATAATGTGCAACAAACCACTCCTAGCACACTCAGATATCACAGAGTGAACGCAGGCTGCTGTCACATTTGAGACTTTGCAAGCATTTATGTTTTTCATTGTAAGAAGGTGGGAAAGAGGGAGAGCGGTTTTCTGGGCCATCATGGATGGTTCCCTACATTCCATGGCGTCTCCTCAAGGGAAACAGGAAACAATCTTAGTGGTTGCAGCACCAATTCTCCCTTTTTCTGAAGGTTTAACTTAGACTAATGGAAAACCCAAAGATGGATTGCATACATTAACTAACACAGTTTCTTACATATTAATAGACCCATCACACAAACATGTTGCATACAATTACGTTTGAATGTCATTCTCTTTAACTGGGCCAGCATGTCCGCACAGTCCGGTCCTCCTTTGCTGAGCAGTGGACTGTATCAAACTGCCATTGTTTCGGCTCAAAGCCCTTAGCAAGCGGACATTCGTTTCACCTCTCTGCATATCCCTGCAGATCCGGACTGGAAGGGCAGTGTGGAGAGTGAGGTGCGATCCCCTCTTCCCACTTGGACGGTGACACTAGTGGGTGACTTTGCTCATACCAGATCATGGTGGTGTAAAGCCAATCTGCTACTGCTATTAGCCATAACTTAGCTTTCCACCAAAAAGACAAGCAATTGACGATAAAGATTCAAAACACAGTTCGCCAAAGCTAATGACCAAAGAAGAGCAAAAAGAACACTGTACTAGTTGTAGCTAGCTATTGTAAAATAACACTGTACTAGTATGCTGTAGTTAGCTATTATAAAAGAACACTGTACTATGTGCTGTAGTTAGCTATTATAAAAGAACACTGTATTATGTGCTGTAGTTAGCTATTATAATTGCTTGGTTTGTGCTTTCGCAGATTAATTCTGTCACTTGTTCTATCATTAAATAGTTTTGACAGTGGAAGAAGTGGTATATTTAAGGCTAACCCAGAATGGTGACTGATACAGCACACACTGGATTTGGCTTAATTCAGTGGACCACTGGCCATATGTAGCTCCACGTGTGTTGCCTCTGCTTTGTGTAAAGCCTCTCAGAAGCCCTGCTTAAATACCCAGATCATCTTTATGAAATCACACAATATGTTACTCACACATGCTAAACATGCAAATGCTGCTAATGGTCTCTAGCATCCTGCTTTTGGCTTGACCCCAGCAGGGTATGTGGACAATTGATAATAAAAAAAATACATTATATGGTTATAAGAATTCATATAGGATTCCCTAATTGCATTCCATTGACAATTATATAACATCTCATCATGCATTTGTGTACTGTGACCTTTCCTGTCATTTTGTTAGGTCACTATCTTCCTTGTTTGTACCTTGCTCTTGGGTGAGGTGCTGTGGGGACTAACATGGTGGTTTGCTGAAGTGCTCTTAAAGCACTCGCTTATGAGTCGCCTATGAGATTAGGGATCACTGGACATTTTGGCCTGATCTTTTGGTACAGAGTGAAGGGCTTTGCTCTGGCGTTAGTCTGATCGCGAGGGCCGTGAGCTCTGCTGAGCACAGCGCCGCTGACACACTCAGAGTGAAGAGACCTGCAGCATTGTGTTCGTGTTCCGCATGCATCACTGTCCCGTGATCTCCGCGACCTTCCCCTACAACGTGAGCCCGACCAGGCAAGTGCCCACAGCACAGACTGAGTCATGGAGCTGCACTGTGGAAGCAACAGCGTGGAACCTGAGAGACAATGGTTGCTTCCCTCTTTTCCTTTTTAATTGGGCTGAAAACATCACACGAGGGGAAATTGTGGGAAGGACAGAGGAGATGAGAGAGAAAGTGAGAAACAAAGGCACACTGTTTGTTTCCAGTACCCTGGAAAAAGGTACATGCTTTTCACCTAGTTTGCGGTGAGATGACAGAGATGATAGAGTCCAGGAGAATGTTGTGTTCAGGGAGGAAGGTAATAGACAGTGTGTTAATAAGAAAAGCTCTCTCTGTATTTTAAGGGAAAAAACTAATACATTACATTAACTAATACATTAACTAATACATTATATTAAATAACCAATTAATACATATGTGAATGTTTGATTTCCGGTGGGGAAAAAATAACACTTATTATACATTTAGACCATTTAAAGCTTGCCAGTTCTTTCTTGTTGGTAGTCATTTGGGATTCAATTGGAACTCATAGTAAAATACCACTTAAGGGCTTAAAATCTGTTGGAAAAAATCGCCTAATTGATATGTAATATTGTAAACAAAAGTTTAACCTTATACATTCTATATATGGTTATTCCAGAGAGATCAGTTCTGTAGGAGCTGCCATCTGCTGGTCTCTAGTTTGGCATAGTGTGTCAGAACGCCTGCACTGGCGCGTATTAGCACGTCTGAGACTGTGGCCACCGGTATGGCTGTCCTGTATCATCCAGCTGGACACATACTTATGGTCATGTGCCATTTTTTTTTGTCATTCAACTGATCTCAGAACAGCCAGAAACCTTAGAAATGTTGGCAGATTGTGAGACGTTCTAATAACAGGAGGCGTGGTCACGTGATTTCGGTAAACGTTAGCTGCCATGGTGGTGCCTGGACCAGAGGGAAGAGAGGGACGTGCACTCTGCGCCAGACTCTCTGCTCTCAATCAACGCTTTGACTCACTGTTTATTGACTTGGCCTGGATTGGTTTGGGTTTTTAAAGAACCTAGAAAAATGGTCTACTTTCAGACAATGGATGAGCACAGTACATGTCCCAGCAACACAAGGCATGCAGAAGATAAGTTACAGAGCTTAGAAGCACAAGTTACAGAGCTTAGAAGTTTGAATTTGCTACCATTTGTTCTGTGACACATCAATCGAATTGAACGGCAGCCACCCACTGTAATCAGCTGGTATCACGTTCAGACTCCACTGTCATGGTCGTTGGGTCCACCGTATTTCTGAGGCTTGCGGTTCTGCCCATTTCAGCTCAGTTCACCAATCAGGTTGCATAACTGGCCAGACTAATCATATGCTGGGTGACTCATGCAAATCCATATTTAATAACATATAGTTTATTCAAGTTTTTATATGGCTAAGGGAGTGCTAAACTCTTTACTACACTTATGTCCACCACCATTGGTCTGTTTTCCTCAACCCAGAGCTTTAGTGGAAAGGTTAGTTTTATACAAGACATTATTTTGACAACACAGCCTCATCGCAATTACAGCATGGCTGTTACCTAACATGACTGTATGCTACAATATTTAAAGAAGGAAATGTATATAAATACATACCATAACAACAACAATAATAATACAACCGCTAAAGTGGTTTAATTTGCTAGTGTATTTTGTATTAATAGTCTTATCATTATGACTTTGACCTGCTTTAGTCAAAGCTGATCTATTGTTAGCCTGGTGCTAATGTATTTTTTCCCAGTAATGTTCATGGTCATCCTTGACCTTAATCAAGTGCTGTGTCCCACCCTGGAGCTATCTGACTGCCTCTGCTAAAGGCAGGCACTTGTGATGTAACATTTATAAGGGAATTTGGGACTGGAGGTAACTGGTGCCAGTCTGTTTATGCCTGTTTTGCTAACGTCGGTCTTGCTAAGTAGGACTCAGGAAGTGAATAGATGATTGAACGTGCCTCCTGATCTATATTTAGCTTAAATGAATTGCCTCTAAGATTTTGGCCTTGCAGGCCACCATATGCCACACTTAAATGATTTGCAAATGTAATCATGCAAGTGTTTTTGAGGATACTGTTTTGGCCCTTGGGGGCCACCATACACATCACACGCAAGGGAGGAATGGAGAACAAAAGCGGCGGCAGCACACATGCTACTAATGTGCTTCAGTAGCCTCTGGTTTCAGGGGACACTTGTTTGCTAATGGGAGATATTCTCTTGCCTAGCTTACTGATAGAGCAGTTGAGAGATTTTGCATAAATTTGTGTGTGTGTGTGTGTGTGTGTGCAAAAGAGAGAGAGAGAGCAGAAGAGGGAGAGATCAAGAGAAAATAGATTTACTTTCATTGTTGAGGTCAGCCTAACAGTTAGCTATGTCTGTACAAGCAATTAGTTGTTTGTGCTTGACTGCTAGCACAGCCTTCAAGCCCTCTGAATGGGAGAAAAATCCTCCCCTTCTCACAATTAGATCAAAGGCATAATAAAAGAAGGCTTTTACCTCAGATAACTCAGATAACATCTCTCTCACGCCGAAGGCAGTAAATAGCTCACTAATGCTCATCAAGACAGATGTAGGTCTACGTAACAGCTTGAGCCTCTGAGGTTTTGTAATGAGGAGCTTTGAAGTCTTATGGATGAAATTGAAGGCCATATATCCCATTACTAACAGCACTGGTTGTGACCATGACCTCTGAACTTGCAGGGGTTTAAGAAAATGCCATAGTAGGCAGGAAAGGGTTTGACCTTTGGGCAGATATTACTGTGTATTATACTGTATGTTGTTAAACATAACTGTGAAGGGTGATGCTTGGTATAACCTGTTCGTTTAACGTGGCTGAATATCTAAGAAAATGAATAACAATTAACAGTTGCTGCTGTCTTGAAGTCATCCATTTCATTTGAGTACTATCATAGCTTATCAAAACATCTTGTTTTTGCAGTAATGTTCCATTTCTGATCTACTTATCAAACCTCAGAGGACAGTTTTCTGAAAGTAGGTGCTTTAACCAAATATGGTACAGCACTAGACAGTAACCCACCAAACATGGATCTCCCAAAGGTAACCTTTTTTCCTGAGAGATGTTAAAGACTTGGTTAGTGCTAATAGACATGTTCCAGGAGAATCATCAAAGGGTCCACTCTTAAAATTACATTTCTCGACCTTTCAGTGTTCTAATTATTATTAGAAGCTGCGATCCTCCGTTTGTCACTTCAAAGGGTTACGTTTCCATGACAAATGTTGGCTGCCTTCCACATGACAGGTTAAGTGAGCTTTTGAAGGCATGCTAGTTCAGTTCAGCTAGTGGTACAGAGTACCCTATGGTACTCGTTGTAAGAATCAATTTTCACCTCTGCAGACTCACTGTTCGTTATATTTTAAATTCAAATCATGGATGAACTCTTAAGGTCTGGTAAATATGGTGATTATGTTTACCTGAAAAATCTTGTGACAGATGATGAGCACAATGATGATAATTTTTACTAATTTTCTTTTAAATAATTTATTTTAAAGTTTAGTAAAATTGACTGCTATACAAAAAATCTGCTAATCTAGCTCATCTTGAGACTCTTTAACATTGTAATCTACAAGTTTATTGTTAAGTTATCAGTCTTGGAGCATATTATTCAGTTAACTACCCATGAATTATTCTGTAACTAAATGGAAATTAATATGAAAAGTTGTGAACAGGCATGGCTTCTGAAGAGCTCAATAGTCCACTCTTTGGACATGCCTCACGCAAACAAAGCTTGTAGTTCAAATCCAAAATGCTTGAGTATTTCCATCCCATTGCAAGACTCACTTCCCCTAAACAGACATTTTTCTCACTTTAACACATCCTGTGCAAAGCAACACACACCCAATGCATGCAGCGGCTTGAGTCATCACTCCTCAGGGACGTGTGACATAACTACTTCTCACACACTTTGACATCTCCCTTCTCTGCTCTCCCGGTGAGAAGAAACGTGCACGAGCAAAAGCACATGCAGGGACCGTTGGCCCATAATCTCCCATGAGTCTGAGGGCCAAGCCCCAGAACCCCCATGACCCCCCCCCCCCCACCCCCCGCCAGCCCTTCCCGGCAACATGCTAGTGCCAGCAAGATCAACATGGCACTGGCTTCCTGCTTTATCCCTTCAGCTTTCATGCCACGGTGTCGTTTCCAGTGCACACAGTGCACAAAACCCCCCAAGGAAACAGGCAAGGAAAGACACATTTTAATAGAAAACGCCGAAAAGAATAAAAACTGTCTGCAGATGTGGCTTTGCTTTCACATGAAATACATAAAGAGTGAGATCATGTTCAAAGTTACATGCTAATAAGGAGAAACGTGGGGTGTCTCTGCAATAGAGGAGCACTGGTTCAAAGAAGATGCCCTTTCAGATATCCTTTTAAAAAACTATAATTTAAGCAGCTGCTTTTCCTGCAACATCTGCTATCTCACATGATTTAAGGAGAAAAAAACGCATGCAGGTACTCATACTTACACCCATTGACCCCAAGCTCAAGCCCAGTGTTTAGTTACATTTATCTGTCTTGAGAGCTTCCCTCTCTATTACTGAGATACTGAGATCGGTGTCCAGAGAGAACAGGCAGATTATGGAGTCCATTCCTGATACTCAAGGCTATCCAAAGTGATTTATAAGTCATTTTATTAATACACAGCTAATCTGAGGTTTCGAAATATGATGCGTATCCAGGGGAATCCAAGATACTCTGTTTTCATTAACAAACAGAGACATTCCTAACTTCCACGACAGCCCTGCGAGGTGGGGTTTAGTCTGTGGTAAGGCATGCACGCTCTCGGCCCGCACCTGTGCCCCTAGGAGGCTCAAAGTGGGTGAAGGGTGGCACCGGGAGAGACTCACGCTGGCCCTCGGTCACAGGGTTACCAAGGGATTGCCAGGACAGCAAGTTTCCCAGAAGGCCATGTGGTGTTGGCACTGTGCCACCAACCGGTCACACCACAGCAGTTGCCACATATTCAATCACCTGCTTTAGCTGTCAGCAGATATTAGTGACCCTCCAAGCCTCCTGGTTTCACTGACCCGGTCCCCTGGGGACAACTGACACAGTGATCTTAGATCCATTAGTAAAACTAGCTGGGAGGTTGGAAAGGTGACTTGTAGACTTGTGTTCCCTGATTAAGTCATTGTTTCCTGGTCTAATCCAATTTTAGGGTTATTATGCTTTATTGATGGCAGGGTTTATATAACAACTGATACAGAATTAATGTAACAAATAACCCTAGTATGATGCTTTCTAATATTCTGTGTCTTCACACAGCAGTGTACCAGTGTTCAGGTAGGCACTTAAATATGAAATGGGGAGATTTTTTAATTAAACATCTAATTGTTTTCACTACAAATGCAGCATGATACTGATCAACAACAGTTAAATTAATGAGGTGCCAAGAACCCTTTCAGGAATGGTACTCTAAAGCTTATGGTTTAAGCTTTGCTCTCTGGCTCTCTCTCCAGCTCTCTCTCTCTCTCCAGTTCTTTCTCTCCAGCTCTCTCTCTCTCCAGCTCTCTCTCTCTCTCCAGCTCTCTCTCTCCAGCTCTCTCTCTCTCTAGCTCTCTCTCTCTCTCCAGATCTCTCTCTCTCTCTAGCTCTCTCTCTAGCTCTCTCTCTCTCTCCAGCTCTCTCTCTCTCTCCAGCTCTCTCTCTCTCCAACTCTCTCTCTCTCTAGCTCTAGCTGTAGTTCTCTTTCTAACTCTAGCTCTCTCTTAGCCAGAGGCTCCAGGGAAGCCACAGTGTCCATAAGCCCAAAAGTCCGTTAAACCCAAAAGTCTCTCAGCGCATCTTTATAGAAGGGATTCTTCTAAAGATCACCATGGCGGTGAAAGGTCATTTCCCTGTACGAACCCTCCAGGCGGTTCAGGGAAAGGCACCGATCTGTCACACCAAAGAGGTGGAGCTTTCTGTAACCCCCCCCCCACATCTGACTGGAAAGATGAGGTAGAAAGGGAGGGAGAGACAAGGAGGTGGAGGTAGGGAGAGAGGAGCAAAAGCGAGTGTTACTCATGATCAAAGCCTCATCTATGAAGCGCAGTGGCATGGTCTTGTATGGCTGCCAGGGGAGGTTATCTTGGATAGATGATGGGCCTACAGGCGGCAGCAGCGGGATGAGCATGCGGCACGTACGAAGGCAGCGAGACCCCTGCTCGGATCCCGTCAAGCCTCTCCATGGGCTGCGATTCCCCCGCAGCAGGATATTGACCTGAAAGCTTCAGGGGACTTCAGGATAAGAAGATGCACCTAGTTCTTTACCAGTCAACCCAATCACACAATACCTGTTATGTGTATATTTCAATCAGGATTTGAAACGCCCACTTGAATTCCTTTGTAGGTCACTCAGTATGAAAATGAAAATGAAAGTAGAGATTCTGCACTATAACCTGATAGTCATTATTTCATTTCTAGTCCAGTGCACAGATCTGTAATGTCAAAATAAGCAACTCTGACTAATTACTTACAGAATGTTTGTGTGCTATTAAAACTCTCAGGGTTTTACACTTTCCCGTTATGATTATTTGTTACACAGACTATGGGTGTTGGCATGTATTTACTGTACAGGGTATGATGCTGTTTGAGGGGATTTTTTTTTTTTTTACAACAGATGCAGTTTTGTCATATCTTGTTCTCAAAAGCAGGCTTTTCAACTGCTATTCTGTACAGCTTTTTATTGTAGTATACATGACTCAGATACACAAGCGTTGTAGATTTGACGATTATAACAGCACCATTCGATCAGAGTGCTTTATTTAAACAAAAACGAATGCATTTCAAAGCGAGACGCTTCGTTAACGCCAATTTTTATTTCAGTTCTTTCTGTCCTTTAACCGGTGGTTGTGAGCACCTCAGGGACGCTGGTTTTAATGTCGGGATCAGGGGACGGTGGCATGTTTGCTTGAGTGTGCCACGCTGTTTTCTTTGAGAAAGGGCTATGCTGTCTTCTTCTCACTTAATCTCACTGATCCACAGAGAGGATTAAACATGACTGCACCAGTGCAAAAGTTTAGAACTGAATGTGTCTACGTGAAATTGAAACGAAGCCTTGAAGAAAAGCTCTGAGCTTCTAACAGAAGCCCCTCAGATCTTTATTTATTTTTTATTTATTTTATTTATTCATGCTTTGACCATTGTTGTCTCTTGCAAGTTCTTATGAGCGTTGCTACTGATTCTGAATCAGTTGAATCAACTGCCAATTTTGCTAAGCTGTGTATTCAGGATCATTTACTGATGGTGCAAATTGCTTCTTAGTACAAATGTTTGCCTTATTTTGGAATAATATACTAATAGTATAAAACTATTAGTAAATTTACTTTTCACCATATTACATCTCAAAAGCATGGAATGTAAAAAACTAGCACTGAACTAATATGGACTTGCTACCTAATGGCAATGTACTGTTAATACTGGGCTGGGAGGATTAAAATAAGCTTATTTATTGTGTTGAATTGAGTATTGTGAGTGCAGTGTCATAGATGACGACATTTCTCTGCAATTTCCAACCCAAACAAGTGTGGATCTCTTCACTGGACGCAGCCTTTGAGTCTTATCATTAACACCCAGACCGCTTTGCCCCACAAGCAGTTCTCTAACCCCCCTCCCCTCCCCTCCCCTTACATCACTCCCATTGCTTTGTTAAACACAGCCCTTAGACACATCTCAGTGCCCTTAATGATTTCTTAAGTCAGCCACGCTGGCATGGAAGCTTCCGGCACCTCCAGGGAGCTCTGGGATCTATATAAAAACCCTGCCGCAGATGGTACGCCTAACTTCCTCCTTTCATTCGCCGCGCGATATGGCCGTTGCCACAACATTTTAATGAGCTCCGGTACAGTTAAGACACCCCTCCACCTCACGGTGGTCTTTGAGGCAACTCTCTAGCCCCCCTTAGTGGTCACCTTGACAATTGTAGGGTACGTTAGTGGATGGAGTGCCATTGGCTGAAAACTACATGTAGGACATCCCACACTTGACAAGCAAATGTCTCAGCCTGTCTGGCCTGGATGACACAGGGAAACTAAACTGGACACAATGAAATAGTCTGTTTCTTGGCGTTATTTGCCTAAACAGTTTGCTAATCCATTAGGACATGCCAGGGTATTTACCATCGGTACATATACCAATGTTATCTCTGTGTACACCAAATTTCAGTCCTTTTAACTGAAGAGAGGCTAATATGTACTCGTATAGTGTGCACAGTTCATTTTTCTCTCAAAAACTCGATAGAGGCTGTTTTTTAAATGCTTTATCATAAGGGCAGTAATTCACTTTTAGAGTGTTGTACGATTACATCTGATTAGATGCAAGCTGCTTGCAGAAGTGTCAAAGTTCTTCATTTACTCTTCTTCTGTCTGTGGCTAAAGACAGGGATTTAAAACTTGTTACACCAATGTTCTGGATTGGAATCAACCTTGAGAACAGTTAAGAAGAGAAACAACAGCATCTAAACTTTGCGTTACTCTGAAACTCACTTCTTACTACCGTAGTCTGTCTAAGGTATTCTGGGTATATTTGGTAAGCTACTGATCCGCACTGAACCTGTGTAATGAAGCTGCCACTTCATCAGTATCAGTAGAAAGACTCGGTCAATCCGAAATGATAGCTTGTTATAAGACAGTGGTAAGCTGGGCAACCGGCATAATAAGTGACTAAAGCCAAAGATTCTGCTAAAGCCCAAAAATGGTTATTTGGAATATCGATGCTCTCCCATCTGCAGTATTTTCTTGAGGGCTAGAAGTCAGGGGTTTTGGTCCAAGGCTTCTGGGCTACAGCGTGTTGTTGGTAATGACAGGGCTTTGCTGTTCCTGGAGCCAACAGTGAAGAAGTGGGTCTCCCTAGGAGTTCAAAAAGGGCTCGAATTAAAAACGAATCTGAAGAGGCCGAGAAACAGAGACGAGGAAGTGGTCAGCAAGAGCCAGCAGCCAGTGAAGAAGGAAGCCGCAGCAGGGAGGCGTCCCGAGGCCTCTCAGCTCCTCCCCATCCCCGCCGTAGCGGCGGCGGCGGTGGGTCTCGAGAGGCTGATGTCGCGTGCTGAGTGGGGCGGTGAGAGGGGGAGTCGATCCGGAGGTTAGGCAGCTGCTAGCTGAATGTTAACGAGCCTCTCAGCCTCCCCGACGACCCTATGAGTCATCTGGCTGGCGGAGAAGAGTCACCCCAGCTCCGCCGATGAAGCGGCGCGCAGCAGCGAGCGCTAGCTGTGCTTGGCATGCTAATGGCACTCTTTGTGCCCAGCACAGAGAGAATGTCGCTGATTTCATGAATGGCATCCAGAGAGGCTGCGGGCGCAGCTGGGAACAGGCTCCGACAGCGGTGACAGAGTCGCGGGCAATTCAAGCCTTAAGATAAATGTCCCTCGCCCGGTTCATGAGGGGCTGAATTGGTAGAAAAAGGCAGAAGAAAAGCAGGAAGCAAAAGTTCTGAACCTCACTGGTGCGGAGTTGTGAATGACATTCAGAGATTCCGCAGGCTATGATTCTACACTGAGGTTAAAGTCTCTTTGGGAAAAATGAAATGTGCTGGAAGTATGAAAGTATGATACACATATATAAACAGTTGCTGGAGTTTTTTGTTGAAATGCACTGTATGTGACAAACGTGTTCCTTCTGTCAATCAAAGATATTTGAGTGTTACAGGCCTTTCCTTTATCCGTCATTTTACTTTTCCTGACAGTCTTGTCTGTCCACTAGGGGGCGGTCTCCAGGGGTGTAATTTCACCCAAGTCGGGAGCATGTTCTAGAGGGGACACCGCGTAGCAACGATGAAGAGCTTAGGGGCCAACCGAAGCCGTCACCTGTCCGACTCGTGCGGGCCCACGGCGGGTCCCCAGGAGCCAATATGCCCGTTGACCCCGGACCCCCACACCACGTATCTGCTAACCCCCACCATCAACCACTACGGCACTCTGGACCAGCACATGCACGCCTTCCCCCCGGCCAGTCCCATCGCTCTGCAGCCTGACTGCCTACTGCCACTCAGCGCCCAGCTGGCCAATAGCGGCGCCTTCTCCCACTTCCAGTTCCCCGCCCAGCCACAGGTAGGGCTCTCGTCAGAGTTAGCTTGGGTTAAACGTACCTTAAGGTGGCTGACAGGTGGCTGACAATACCAAACTGATATGTAAAAAGCACTGTCAATATGCTTTGCCGTTTTTCTCTTTCGGTGAAATGTCTTGATTGATTAACTGTTTTTGATGTTGTCATATATGTGTTATTACATATGAGTTTGGCATCCCAGCTTTGCTAAAATCTCCTTTAGGTTTTCATAGGGTTGAAAGATGTTTCAGTTCAGAGCTAAGATGACTGTTCCATTCTTCTAAAGCACTTATTATGTAATGTACAAAGGGGATTTTAGATCTCCAGTCAAAAGGGCACTTCTGGCTTAACTTGTCTATAATGGTACGAGACGTTATTCACAAAACATGCATCCTTATCTCTCTAATCCAATGGTAAGCATATGTCACATTAACTGTATAGGCTGTATATTCTGCCGTCAAAGGCTTTACAAATGCAGAGGGCCTTACGTAAAAAAAATCAATAAATAAATAAGTTTGTGTTATTTACTCAACCTGAATTAATGCAATCTTACAAGACAGAGAGCTCTAAGTCAAATGTTTTTTACATTTACCATTTCATCTAAATATATTAGCATTGCTAGGCTGTTCTAGTCCTGTACAGATTGCAGGCTTGTTCTTCTTGTTTGTTTATTTAAATTTTTTGCCTCATAATTAGTGTAGGTGTAATATTTTACTGCTTCATACTGGCCTATTCATTACACTGCCACTGTTTTTATATTACATACATAAAAAATTCATTTTAAGGGGCCCTCACTTGTTTTTATAGTCCAGGGCTGCAAAAGGGCTTAATCCAGCCCTGAATTGCCATAGACGATTGGAACTATGAATACAGCAGAGTCTCCAGACCACTCCTCCAGGACCTTCATGTTTTTTGCTCTTTTCGTTCCATCAACACACCTGACCAGGTGATCTGGTCGGGGCTGAAATGGAACAAGCAGTGTCTGGTCCCCGAGGGGTGGAGCTGGGCTGTGTTTAGTGCTAGCGGAGTGCTGACTGGGACCGGTGTGATTTTGTGCCTTGTTGCTATGGCTCCCAGCAGCAGGGTTGCTTGGCTCAGCCGGGCAGCCGCCCGAGCCCCCTCACCGCCACCATGCCAGTGGGCATGGGCCTGGGTCTGGGCCTGGCGGCCCCGCCCATGATCAGCAGCGGCACGGCGACCATCTCGTCGGCAGCAGCGGCCAAGATGAACCGTCTCCCGGCGAGCCTGCTGGACCAGCTGGAGCGGCACCTCCCCCTGCAGCGTGACGGCTTCAGCACTCTGCAGTTCCACCGGCGCAGCCGAGGCGCTAAGCAACGCAGCGAGAGCCCCGGACGCATCCGCAACCTGGTGCACTCCGTCCAGAGGCTCTTCGCCAAGGCCCCGCCCGGCGAGGGCTCGGCGGGGAAGGGCGGCGGGCAGGGCAGTGACGGCGGAAGGGCGGCACGGCGCAGCAAAAGCAAAGACCGCGCCAAGACGGAGGGAGCAAAGCGCCGGGCGCGGCCCAACCTCTCCGGGTTCTGGAGCTCGGACGACGCGCTGGAGGACGAGACGGCAAGTCCGCCGACGACCGAGCAGGTGGCTGTCGCCTACCGCAACCCGCTGACCATGATGACGCTGGGGCGGGCCGTGTCGGACAGCCAGGCCCCGGCCCGGCCGCACGTGCAGGGCTACAACACCATCGCCACGCACTCGCTCAGGACGTCCCAGAGCAGCGGAGACCTGAAGCCCCAGGCTCTGGCAGCAATGGCAGGGGTGGGAGCGGGGACGGCGCCCCCTGCTGGAGGCCAGGTGGGGGACGGTGCGGTGGTGAAGAGGGGATCGTGGTCCACGCTCACACTCAGCCAGGCCAGGCAGGTCGTGCAGAAAAGCACAGCCACGCTGAACAGGACACTGCTCAAATCCAAGTCCTGCCACCAGGACCTGACCTGCAACTTTCTGCAGGTAACGCTGTGCGTCTCTATTGGTGTGTGTGTGTGTGTGTGTGTGTGTGTGTTTGTGTGTGTTATGTGAAAGTGAGTAAGAGGATCAGTGACAGAAAAAATAGGGGCATTGCCATGGTTGACTCAAACTGATTGCATAAGACGAATGCCGATGAAAATGAATGTTTAAAGGGAATCGTTAAAAAATGTAAAAAAGTTACTTGCGATCCCACCAAGTTGAATTACATTAATACGGGTAAGAAGTTGGGCATTATTAATGGCTGGTTCTTTCACGGTGAAGCCACAGGGAACAGAGCAGTGAGGATGAAGGGAACTGTCCCCTGCTGTTTTCCCAGGTGCCTCTGGGGGATTCGAGTGGGACGCTGGGTAAGGGGGGTGGTGGTGGGCCCGGGGACATCCCTTGCCGGAGGATGCGCAGCGGCAGCTACGTCAAAGCCATGGCGGAGACTGAGGACAGCGATGAGTCAGAGGGACCCCCCTCGCCAAAACCATCGCCCAAATCGGCCGCGCGACGCCAGAGCTACCTGAGAGCCACACAACAGTCCCTGAGTGAGCAGCAGCCACCCCCTCCACCACGCAAGTGAGTGACCTGCACACACGCACACACACACAAAACACTCCCTTTATGTGCAACAACTGCCCCTCCACCTTGTGAGTGAAAATAGACACACACACAAACAGACACACACACACGTGTTCTACAAAAGCTATGAAACATTGGATTTAGACAGTGTTTTTTACAACACTGGAGAAAAATGTTCGTTTTACATGAGAAACTGTTTCTTCATTCTGTTGAGTTCCAAAATGTTATTAAAAATGCCTGTATGTGTTGTTTCCGGAAGAGGAATCTGCTCTGATATTATTTATGAGCACTGTCACTGCATCTGTTTAGTGCTCTCTGCTGAGTACAAAGTAAAAGTCTGCAGGGTTCCCTTTGGTGTTTGATCTTAATTAGCTGTTGAACAAAAACAAGGGGAAGTAAGTACCTCACAGTTACATTTTGTCTTACTTTTTAACCTTTTTAACCCAGCAAACAAAGTTAGATACCAGTTGGGCTGACTGTTCCCGCTACTGGAGCGGTGGCAAGTAATACATATGACCACCAGAGGGCACTGTGTTGACATGATGGGTACACTGGCTATCTTTCCCTTTGGCATGGTTGTAGTGAGATTTCAAGAAACAGTTGCAGCCCAAGAATGTTTTTAGCTTGATGCCAAACACCAGACAGTCTCAGGATTCTTGGCGTCCCAAATTAACATGAGGTGCAACATGGGAAGAGGACTTCAGGATGTTCAGGGAGGTGTTGAATTAGACCTTCATGGTTGTGGATACTTCACACCACATTGCTTTGACCGCAGAACTAAATGATGTTATATTGTTGACTCAGACTGAAATGAACACAACACAGCAACAGCTAGAATGATAAACCTCTCACGTTTGGCGCACGTTGCCTTGCTATAGCTGAAGTGTTTCCTTGACATTATTGAACATGCTTACATGGAGATGAGGGTTACATTAGTGAAGTCAACATTAGTGGGGTCAGTAACTCAGTGAGCACCGTAGTGAGAGCAAACTAAATTCAAGCCAGCAACCAGTGTATAACATTGTACAGTAAACAGGCAAGGAACTGGAATCTTTGAATGCTGTCAGGATTTAGTAAGAGTTCCTTCATAGATAGCTTATCTTATCTTTTTTTCTAACATTAATTCCAATGGTTACTAAAGCAAGTACACTGTGAAAACGGTACTCATGTTCTAATAGTTTTATTATTGGCTCTCTGAGTCAGAAATTGTGTTAATTTGAGGTAAAACACACCTGCAAGATTCCTCTGCTTTTGCAAAAAGAAAAAATAATTTCAATACCAAGTGGACAATCTTAAAGGTAAAAAGAAATCCAGCAGTCCTCTGTTGGCTCAAAAGAAACAGTGAAGTTTATTTCAGTTCATATCAATACCGGCACCAGACTTTAAAAGAAATGTTGCTTGTATGACAAGCTCCAAAGGAATAGTAGCAGGCCAGAACTTTCTAGAATCCATCAATCTCCTTGTAGTTCTCCATGTTCTTGTATAACGGACCACTTTACCTCCAACCACCTCCCACTCCTGCTCCTCCTTTACGTTAGCAGAACACACTGCTGTGCAGGAGCATTTTGGGCTAATGTGGGTCCCTCTGCAGAACGCCTGCTTCTGGAAGGTTAGAGCCATGGAGCCATTTCTTCACTAATCACATAAAGCACTCTTCCTGAGCCCTCCTCTCAGAGCAGACCACAGGATCTTTAGCCTGGTCCACTAACCCTCACATTCCTCAAGTGAAGCCTAACTATTCACCACTCCAGCAGAGGAAAACATCAACAGGCTTCATGAGTGATTGAGCATGAACTAAAGCTGTGTAGATGCAACATCACAGTCGCTCAAGGCAGGGAACAGCTGCTCCACACTGTGGTCATGTGCACATGCTAACACTGTTACGCACACATTTGCATTGATTTCAGACCCCTGTCTGAAATCGCTGCCTCTTCTGTGCCACATATTGGTGTTTCAAACCCTTGGACTCCCCAGCAACCGGAGCGCTACGCAATCGGCTTCTTGCCATTGACTCTGCTAGTACACATAAACCCAGTCCTGAGCCAGGGTGTAGCGCTCTTTCAGCAATTACTGCTGTGGGCTTTGTATAATCCAGTCGAATGCCTGTGATACGATTCCTCGCCTCTGTTCTTGTTAAGCTACGAAAATTCCTCGTGCTTCCGGACAGGCCGCAGGTGAGTGGCTCCTCCGGGAGTGATCAAAGCTCTTTCTCCACTCTTCCTCCTTGTCTCTCGCCCGACCTCCAGCTGTTTGCCGTCGCTACGCGAGGTCTCCACCAACCGCAGCCTGGATAACCTGGACTGCCTGGTGGGTCCGAGTGATGCCCAGTGCTGGGAGCCAGACAGGAGGTTCGGCCAAAGCTGCTCCACCCTGGGCCGAAACTCTGGCATCAGCCAGGTCAGCTCGCTCTCTTTCACCCTCTCTCTCCCTTCATCTCTCTCCCTCTTCCCCTTTTTCTTCTTAATCTTTCTCGCTCCCCCTCTTCATCTTTCTCTCACCCAACATCCAGTGCTAGTTTTTGCTTGTGTATCATGTTGCTTTGCTCGACACTTCACGATAATTTCATCTTCGAGTCTCTAAAAATTGGGTGTGATGATTCTGTGAAAATGTGTGCTTAAATATGTGATTAATGTGTGAAATATGTGAAATATATGTGAGTTAATTAAATGTTACAATTATGTTTCAATGTAAATTTTGGCAAAAATAAGCAGTTCTTTCCTCTGCCTTTATTGAGTATATTTTAAAGGGTAATGAAACCATAGCTTCAGGGTTGTAAATGTTAGTCAGTGCTCCATAAAAGGCCTGCTAAATTTTTGCTTTAAATGTATTTGCCTAAATATTGCTGAAGTATTTTTCCAATTATGCAACAGCCAGGGTGGAATGTTCCAGAAAAACACAAAGATTAGTGGACGTCTGGTTGTTGTTGTTTTTTTGTTTGTTTGTTTGTTTCAGGACAGATTTTGAGATACAGAGCTGGGTAAAATCCCCTAAATGTTTCCTTTCTTGCTCTCCCACTGAGCTCATCTTACCCTAGCCTTTAGAGATGCAGAACATCTCCCAGCAGTAATGTTAGATACAAAAACACCTATCGAAACTCTATTCCAGGTGATCAGATCCACAGAATTAAATTTTACATCTCCACAGAATTAAATTTTACATCTACCAGGCTTAGGTTTTTTTTTTTATCTTTTATTTCATGTGTTGGCACAATTCTATCAGTCATCATAATGTTTTGTTTTTCTTTCCCGTGACACGATCCAGGCTGCTTTTTTGTATGTCTGCTGAAAGGTGGAATTGACTGAAGTGATGTATGCTTTCAAGCCATGATTTAGGAAGCACCCACACACAAGCGAACAAAGAAGTGAATCCATTTGGAGGTAGACATTTCACGGTTTCCTGCACTGGCTTGCATTTCTGCACCATGGTCTATTTGAGATCGGTTTCTCATTTTGCTGCTGGCGACAGTGGGAGAACCGTTTCTTCCAGCCGCTCTCAGCTTACAACAACCAATATTTGTTTCTGTGTTTACCTTTAATTATAAGACCTAATCTTCGAACACACACACACGTACACACGCAAAAAAATGTGGAGTAAGATATCAGCACCACTTCAGCACCATCTCCCAGAGTCTTGAGAAGTGCTACCTGCTGATTGGACAAATGGAAACATCACGTTTTCCCCACATGAACCAGGCTGAACCCCTGTGTGTGGAGTGACCGCTGCATCAGCTCCTCCCTGCGGGCTCCAAGCCTGTCTGAACAGTCGGATTGCCTCCTGTCTGCAGGCGGAATCATGAAGAGTTAGTGACGAGTCGTTTAGGAATTGCGGTGACATGCTCAGATTGGATCCGGTTCATGCCTTCAGCTGCTCAGATCAGACTCAGGTCACCAGTTAACTTGCTCATATCAGACCTGGTTCATCCCTTTGCCTGCTCAAATCAAAGCTGGCTCACCTCTTCATCTACTCAGATCAGACCTGATTCTTTCCTTTACCTGGTGAGGTGCCAGCCCTGATGCCGCCTTTAGACAAAGTGACTGGAACAGTAAAGGAATGTGGTGTGTGCACAGGAACTGAAGATCCCTCCACAGGCTTTAAGGGAAAGACTAGAGATGTTTCAGAAGTTAATTAGATATGTCAGAAAAGGAAAAAAAAAACTGATTTTACTGTGTGACTACACAAATGCCCAGCAGTGCTAGCTCACTCTGTCCGCTCAGTACTGTAGTGTACATGGTTCTAGACTCTCCTGGACTGCAGGGAGCTGCCATGGGTTTAGCTTGCTGCTTGTCAACCCACCAACAAACAGCCTTGATAAATGAATACCTCTATATGAGCAAATACCTCTATAAATCTCACGTGTTGGCTGATACTGAATTCCTAAAACACAGTGGTGGAAATCAGCATCTTCCTCAGTGGTTCTTTATCTTAAATGAAACTTCATACGGTATAAGAATATTTTCAAGGAGACCGAATCCTTGTCTACTGATAGTGAGTTAAAAATTTGGAGGGAAATAATATTATGTTTGGCAAATGTTGCCCTTATGATCACTGGGAAAACTCTCTTTTGCTCCTTTTTTTAAAAAAATGTCATTTTTTCAACTATCGCAACTTATAATTTAGGACGACAAGAGCATTCATTAAGCTTAAATGCTAACGTGTCCAGCGATGCATGGAACAGGAAATATCGCTCCTACTTTGGCAGGGCAGAACAAGAAAACTGGCTTTTTTGCATGTATATGACATATACATGTATATGTCTAAATATCTAAATAATGTGAGTAGCAGTCATATACAGTCTATGGTAGTAACACTTTAGCTTACGAAAAACGAAAATAGCAATTTATCTGTTTGTTGACTGATTGTGAAGCTTGATTAACTAGTCACATATAACCTTAGCTATCATTTAAAGAAAGTTGAACGCATTTATATAGCTTGTTTTAATGCTCAAACATTAGTTGATTAAGATTAACTTGCATACTAGCCGCTAAACGGGATTAAACTAAGCTTGTGAAGGACATTTGTCCGAAACGTTGTAATATAAATGTTACAAAAACACTATACTACAGGCTTACAAATGATGTGTGCATAATTAGTAGGTTAACCCGATAAGACTGTTGAAGGTCGAAGCAAAATTATATTTGACTGTAATTTTGTGCTCTAGGTAAATGTTAAGTACTGCATTAATGTAATTAGATTAGGGTTTCAGTCTAGTCTGAATAAAACGTCACCTCTCGGCACTGGAAATCAAAAGACATATCAAGTTAGTACAATTTTATGCGTGCTCTTATTATTGATGTCAGGAGCACCGCTGTTCCTTGGCAAAGAGATTACCGTACGAGAGTCGTCAAAACACACGCCCGTCTTTCCCGAATTGCTCCGGGGTTGGTCTGTCAAGCCGTCAGTCATGTCCAGCCGCATGCGCATGCCCAGCCCACCATGCAGCTCCACAACCAGCCGTCGCTGCGTTCCACGCTGCAGTCCCGCCTTAACCTGTGCGTGTCTCAACGCAGGTGGAACAGCGGGGCTACCTGTGCTCTATGGCCTGTGGCCAGGTGGAGTCCCAGGCGGTGGAGGCGCTGGACTTGCCCACGCCCTCATGCTTCCGGTCCCGAAGCCACAGCTACCTGCGGGCCATCCAAGCCGGCTGCTCGCAGGATGACGATTCCGTCTCCGTGGACTCGGACGAAGCTCTGCCCCCGCCCCCCGCCCCCCGACACACCTATGGCATCTCTCGTAGTAAGTTACTCCTTCACCTAATACACGTACCTGAACAGTATACGGTTCAATCAGCAGAGCTAGTTACAGTATTACAGTTGACTGATGTAACGAGATGGCTTCATTCAACACTACGAGCTATTATGTCGACATTACTGCTATTGCGCAGAACTTTGGTCCTGAGTGCATGCTAATGTGAGCTGAGATACCAGATGTTTGAGAAGTTAATTAAGCCATTTGAGAATTTTCTTAATAGTGTTACATCACTATTTATCATGGAGGTAATTATATAATTATTGAAATATTAAGAACTGCTAGATAATACATCAAAATTAGAGAACAATGTATGAACATTTGATTTTTTCAGAAATAATGTTGTTACGAAATAAACACCATGCCACTAGAACAGTGTTTACAAAATAACCAAAGTATATCAACATAAAACCTTTATTTTGCATAAAATGTGATAATCATAATTAAAGAAGAGCAATGACTGTAGCACAGAGAAAGATTACAACTTAATTTTCTGATGGTTACAACAGTCAGTAATCAGTAGGAAGTGTACAGGCCTTTGCTTTGAATGACTTCAGCACATCTGCGGCCACAGGACATCAGGAGTCTCTCACACCGCTCTCGTGTGATTTTGCTCCACTCTTCTTCCAGTCATTTTCACAGTTCTATGACTGCTGTGGGTTTCTTGGCCATAACTTTGTCACCAAGGATTTTTCAGAGGTTTTCTATTGGGCTTAGATCAGGTCTCTGAGCTGGCCATTTCATTGTTTTAGTGTTTCAGTTTCAAGGAACTGCTTTACTCGTATTGCTGTGTGACAGAGGGCATTGTCCTGCATGAAAATTGCTGGCTGATTGAGTGAAGAACACAACGAAGGAACTATGTGTTGTTGAAGGTTCTGATACACTCTTGCATTCACTCTTCCATGTAGCTGTATGAGAGGTCCAACTCCTGCTGCTGAAAACATTACCCAAAACATGACACTTCCTCCTCCACCTTTCACTGACTTTGGGTTCAGTCTTTCCCCAGTTTGTCGATAAACATAATGGTTCTCATCAGACCCAAATAAATGAAACTTGCTTTCATCACTAAAGTGAACTCTGGACCACTTCTCCTCTGTCCTCCTCAGCAGAGGTGAGTCTAGCTTTTTTATTCTTTCTGCTAATGAGAGGTTTGATCATTGCAGAGTGGGCTTTCAGTCCAAATGCTCTTAAACGTTGAGACACTGTATGACGATCCTTACCCTGTTCAGTGTTGAACTGGCGAACGATTCCAGCTGCATTATTCAACCAATTACCCATGGAGATTCTCTGCATTATCCTGTCCTCTCTTGCATTTGTCTTTCGTGGGCGACCAGCCTTATTGGGGAACTTGAATGCGTTTGTGATGTTGTAAAGATGCAATATTCTAGAAATTACAGACTTAGAATGACTAATTTCGCTTGCTATGGCTGATAGTTTCACCCCTTTGACCTTCATCTGGACAACCTGCTGCTGGAGGGTTTCAGTCACTTTGACTCACCATTTTTGCAAAGTCAGTGAAAACTGGAAAGTTAAGATGCCAGTTAAATAGGGTTTGTCAGAAAATTAAGGAAATTAGCACCAGGTGCCAAATTAACACCAATAACTTGCAGGTATCTGAAAGTGTTCACACACAATTTATGAAGTAAGATTAAAGTACTGCTATTTCACTCCAGTTAGGATAATTTCACATAGAACTATACAATGACCTTGGTATTTAGGGATGTTGTTCTCTAATTTTGATCTCCAGTGTAGATAACGGAAGCCTGTTGCTGCGTTGCCAAAGTACTAGATTGACGGTGTGTAGAAATTTCTCAGAACCACATCTGGTCTTTTAATTTTACATGCTGAATAATTAAGTTTAATGATTAAACAAATCACTTTTATGGTCCTTTTCTCTCTCGATGCTACTGACCTTTGTACAATGTTGCTACCCTGGTCAGGCAACTGTTTTATGACCCAAACTCACCATAATGTCTCATGACATTATGATGAGCAGATTAAATGCTTTTTCTTAGATGGCAAAATGCACTTGCTTCACTGCCATTTTCCCTCTCTCTTTTGGGATTGTATGTGCATGTGTGTGTGTGTGTGTGTGTGTGTGTGTGCATGTGTGTGCATGTGTGTGCGTGTGTGTGTGTGTGTGAGTGCCCTTCTCTGGGAGAATCGGTCTGTGGGCCTGGATTGATTGTTTTGTTTCCCTTGCAAACCAGCAGTCATGTAAGACAAATGTCCAAATGGACATGGACAAGTTCGACAGGTGCTATCGTGTGCAGTTACATTACATGTTTTCTGATGTGTTCTGGCCACTTTAACCTTGGTCTATTTTTCCTCTTATACACTACGCACACACATGTTGACCTACATTCTGGTGGACAATGACAAGCTGAGATGGGCGTTTTTGGAGCTTAAAGGCTAAAGTTCACAAAAATGCTATTAGAACTAATGGCTATTTATCTGTCTGCATCTCTACAGTTTAAACCTAACAACCTATGTCTGAACTCAAGGCAGGGTTTAAGTTGAATTCAGTAATAATAACCATATAAATTCAGGCCGTTGCCTCACACCTAATTTTCTGCATGCTTACAGTGAGAAATATAGTGTACTTCAATGTTCACCGTATGAAACTTGATTCAATCGCTATTACACAGGTGTGCACTGTTTATGTTCACTGAGGAAATTTTTGTATAATTCTCAGTGACACACGGTGCATGTGTAAATTGTGAGGTGCATTTTTTATGTGGCCAAACAAAAGAAGCAGACTAATATATTTTATGCCTGCCTGGTCCGTCGTACAATTATACCAATTGGTCTGACAGTTGTGACATTGTGTGGGCAGAGCTTTGATTGCAACTTTTCGTTTAAAACGTCCGCTCCCGTCTAGCCCCGTTATTCCACGGTCACGTGATGAGCCACGGCCCTTTTCGGCCCTCTTGATTGGTGGAGAGCGATAGCACAGGTCTGCTGTGAAAGCGGCTGAGAGCCTCTGTTATTGTGACGCAGGTCAAGAGCGTAAGGAATCTGCTTATTTTAATTCGGCTATGCCAAGTCCAGCGTTTATCGATGCCCAATAGAGTTGAAGCGTCCAAATGTCTCGAAAACGGCGCACTCCAATCGTGTGTGTTGAAACGGATTATCGGATCCTTTTCTTCTAGCGACGTGGAGCGTTGAATGCTGGAAAAGCACTGGTCTTGGCAGCCTTGAAAATAACAGCACGAATAAGATTAAAAAAAAGACATTTTCACGCATATTGGAATTGCAGTGCAATATGATGGAATCACTCGATCGCCTCTGATCATCTCAAGATTACTGAGAAGAGGATTCACTGTTTCACGGTAATCTAATTAATTGTTCGACGCAAGATTGTGGAAAGTCTCCCAGCCATGTATAGGCGTTGTGTGTGTCTCACTGCTAGCCAGCCAAGATGATTCTGCGAGTGCTGTGTTTGATGACAATGTGGGAAGAATATCACGCGTCTGTTGTAGCTAACATTATCTAGAAAAGTGGCGATGCTATGTATGTCTTTCCTCAACGCTGGAAACGTTTTTCTTTTATTAATCAATTAGTGTTGGCGTCTATATAATGTTTTCTAGATGTTAACTGTTTCTTAATGCTAGCAGCTAACCTAGATAGCTAACAAACCGTTATTAATAGCTAGCTACCTAGCAGACCAGATCGTTTTGATTCTTACTGTTCGACAAGCTAGCTTAGCCTAGCTAGGTAGCGAGATAGTTAGCTGCCTAGCCCAGCCAGCTAGATATCTTGCTCCCTTTCGTACTTTCGTAACAGTAAGCAAGCATCTAGTTGGCTAGACTGCTGAGGTGCTATATAACCCATTTGGCTAGTTAGTAAAGGGTTATGGAGAATGTTGCTTGTGATTACTCGGTATTCACAGTTTTAGCATAATTAACTGTTAATAACATTCGGCTAGCTAGCAGTAATCAATGAATTTCGTATGTGGCTAATGGTCACTATAGACCTTTAAAAGGTATTCGTTAATCTAGTGTATAGTAATACGTAGATAGCTAGCTCAATAGGAAACTATTCCTTTTTTGTCCTTGCGAACATTAGTTTAATAGTTGTCCTTTTAACCATGCTGGAGTTAACCTAGTTAGATGGCTACGATGAGCGTCCACCAAATTTGCCAGCTTGTTAGTTACTAGAGGTGACGAGGCTGATAAAAAGTAAAGGCGAACTTTAGCAAGTAGTTGCTAACCGCCTACCTAGCTAAAGTTAAGTTGCACAAGATAATGTTCAGTCGATTTTTAAAAGCGAGCTGCAATGATGTAAGGTTAGCTAGCCAACAATGGTGTATGCAAGAAATATTGCTAACTAATTAGTTAACTAACTAGCTAAGCTATCTTTATTTATACCGTTTAAATTTATGCATATCGGCACTTAATGGTATGTGTTCAGATTACATAAGTAAATATATCTACAGTTCTCGTTCTTATTATATAGTTTAATCTCTGTATTCTTTGTATTCAGTAATACATTCCTGTAGTGTAAAGAATATTTACATGCACAAAATTGTTTCTGAAACATTAACTCCGCCATATTAGAAGGATTTCCAGTTAATCTTATAAATGTGCCCGACTGAAAATTACTTTTAGATTGAAAGAGAGCCGTGTGTGTATGTGTTCAAACTTCAAATCCAGTAGATTTAGTGTCTCACTACATTTGACTCTCAAGTTGACACGTGTTTTACGTTCTGCATAGTCTAATTGTCTCATTTTCTTGCTGTGTAGATTTAAATCCCTGGATTTACTTTTGCTTCACCTTTTGAATCAAATGGCCCGTAGTTAGAATGGTTCCATCTGAATGCTGCTTGATGTACTGATCCCAGAGTCTAGTGTTTTACTTGCATCTTTCTGATATTCTCTATATTAATAGTTAGCATGCAGAAACATTTGATTTGATGCGACAGGGATGTCTATGTTCAAAGTAGGTCTTAAAGTAGATCTCCACCTATGTGTTGTCGACATGACTTGGCAGTGACTTAGCAATAACTCAAGGACAGGGCATTCTAAGATCCTTGAGGAAACAGCCAGACCAGTAGTTTATTTTGGGGTGACAGTGCTATATTGGACTCCTGATAGAGATCCCTTCTTCTAACTCTGGACTTTCTGTGGTGCATCCTGGTCTGACTGCAACCCTGTCTCCGTTCCATGCCTCCCTGTTCGACTTGGCTGGTTTGGCACATGGCCCTCCAGGCTTGATGCTGATAACCAGGTGTTGAACCTCTGCTGGGAAGTGGCCCTGCCTCTCCCACAGTGAGAGCACTGCTGTCTAGTTTTACAGATCATAACACCATGTCTTAATCTACCTGTCACCAGAGCAGTAGTCCAAGCACATGCAATCTGTGTAGATGAATGTGCAGATTTTCCCCCATGCAAATATGAACACAGCTTTAAAAAAAATTAGTCTTTATACTTTAAACAAAGTCTGATCTTCCTCATGAAATATTAGGCCTGTGTTGAGAGATTTGTATTTTCATCAGGGAATCAGCCGTTTTTTAATTAGGGCAGAGCTTCCCTGAGACTCAGTGCGAACCTGAATGTGTTTTTTAATTAAACCTTTTTTATTCCCGTAGTGCTTTTTGAAGGCGAGTCTGAGGAATGCTTGTGAGCTCATCCATTTTTGTCCATGTCAGTTTTTATTACATGGCAGCTGTTCTTGGTGGAGACACTCTCTACCTAACCTGGTCTACCTGTTTGTCTTCCTGGTAAACTGATATTGTCGTGACATTGGTGTTCTGCAGGGGCCTCTTGCCATCTTGTTTTTGGAAGGAGCCATCAATGCCGGTGCAGAGGTAGATGCAAAGCTTCCTCTAGCACTGTCTGGGCAGCCCACATACCTTGGATTCAGGCTATTGAGATGGGGGGTTGTCTGTTTTGTATAGTCAGTGTCTTACTGAAATATATTCTTTAGGTCAAATCGAGTTACTCATTTATTAGGCATTAAGTGTGCCTACACAGTAGAGGCTGATGGAGTGTTTAAAAACTCTGGTACTGGAAATGTACAATGGGTTTTGATGTGAAGATTCGCTAGCCGATGGACGGGCGTAAGTTCGCTTGAAATTTAAGATATAGGAGAGGCTAATCAGAGCAACATTACAAGTTACCAGAAACCACCGATTTCTTTGCCTTCTCATGTTTGTTCTCTCTTTAGCTTTGTCTATGGCTATTGGCCGTAATATTGTTTTGTGAATATTAAAACGTATGAACAATCATCTGTTTTCCGCTCGACTTCAGACTGTCCAGAATCTACCTCTGTTCCAGTCGTGTGCACGCCTCGTAGATGGACGAGATACGTGTGCATCTCAGCCGCTCCATGCATACGTTCAGTAAGCATGTTGAACGAGACTTTGTGTCTAGTGGATTCGTCGAGAACAAATCTCGGTTTTCCGGGTTAATAATCCTTTCAAAACCAATACCGGCGGTTCACGTGAGGTTAGTGCGCCAAGTGCAACATTCTTCAGGTCACTTAACCACGATCCGCGACGTGCCCCTGTCGTTCATGTTCCCACAAGCATGCACGTACGTCAAGCATGCCAGCTATCCGGAGGAGCGGAGAGGGTTTAAATGCCCGCCTTTGTTGGCGCGTTGGCGCGGGTCCTAGAGCACGGCCTGTCGCGTCTGTTGAGTGGCGCGTGAGACAGTGTTTCTCACACTATCGGGCCCGTGGCGGAAGACTGGAAGAGTCTGTTCATATGCTGTCATAGCTCCAGGCGGCGTTGCATTGAATGATGTTGAAGCTTTGTTACCAGAATAGACCTCTTTTATTGTACGTTAAACAAGGAGGAAGACAACTGGCCTGCTTCTCTTGTTAGCAATTAAAGGAATACTTAGCGTCACACTTCAAAAGAACATCCCTTATTAAGCTTTGAGTAGTTTAAAATAGTTTTAGGATGTCCAATGTTTGGCTACAGATTGACAGGGAGAAAAAAGATCCTGTCTATAGACTTTATACACAGTATAAATTGCCTAACCTTTTATTTTTTGACTGCGTGAGGTTTAATGCTGGATTATTCCCATGTCCCTGTATATCCAGCCTGTAAGAAGACTCCGCCCCCAGTTCCTCCGCGCATCAAGCCTCTCATAGCGCTGACGGTTCAGAGCAGCACAGAGTCCGCCCAGGACACCTACCTGGACAACCAGGACCAGCGCGGCGAGGCCAACAGCCAATCGGGACGCAGCAACTCCTCTGACAGCGTCACCAGCTCGAGGACGGGAAGCTTAGCCAAGAGCTCCAAGCGGCCGCCCCTGCTGCCCCAGGCCCCGATTCCTGCCCCACGTGAACCACCTCTGCCCCTGCCCAGTGCAAGAGTGAGCAGCCCCCCTCCTCCCTCCCCAGCTTTTGAGACTCCGCCCATAAGCATCACTCTCACAACAGACGAACCCCAAGCTGCTCCCAGACGAAAACTATCATCCATCGGTGTCCAGGTGTGTGTGACCACATCACTTCCTAATTCCCACTAACATTTTTTTTTCTCCCTTTTGTTCTGTTGCCTGCCCCTAAAGATTAAGGCTACATACGTTTTGCAAAAACATACTACAGAGCAAACACTTAATATGCCTGAAGAATTAATATGCCAATTGCTAATATTAAAAAAAGTTCCATTTTTTTTTTTTTTTCTTTTATTTTAAAATTTCTTTTTTGCTTTTTTTTTTTTTTTTTTTTTTTTTTTTTTTTGTCTTAGTGGGTCCAAATGAAGTTGTTGTGGTTTTCGTATGACAGCAGGGGCACCTTGCTGTGTTCAAGCACATCAGCTGCCTGTGAACAGCTTGTATATCACAGAGCTTCTGTTATTAAGCTTGTGGTGCTTAAGCTGGCAGCAAATATAGCTGTGTGTGTGTGTGTGTGTGTGTGTGTGTGTGTGTGTGTGTGTGTGTGTGTGTGTGTGTTTCCCTGAGGGAACACAGTCAGTAAAGTCGTGTGTTTGATTTATTTTAAAATAGCTGATTAACCCCGTTTGTGTAAAATTTTCAGACATTTTTTTTTAAACCTATTGTTTGTGTTAAGAAGTCCTGTAAAGAAAATGCATTGGCTCTCGGGGACTAATTACAGCTTTGATATTCATGGCATCAGATGTGGATCCCTTAAAACGGTGCACACCGTCAAGTTGTGGATGGTTGTCCGCGGTTACAGCGTGACGGACGTGTGGTGCCTGTGTTTGTGCCCGACAGGTGGACTGTGTGCAGCCTGTCCTGAGGGAGGAGCACACCCCCACCACGAAGTTCCAGTCCATTGGCGTGCAGGTGGAAGACGGCAGGCCGTAAGTTCCCGGCGCCTTCAGCCAACGACGTTTCTTCTTTCACGTCCACGCCGCCCCTGACTCGTCCTGGTTCCGGTGTGGCTGCTCTGACGCGTGTGTTCCGAGCGTCGTGATTGGTCGTGTTCTAGTGCTCAGCCTTTGACGTGTGTGTTTCGAGCTTCTGCCCCAGAATTCGGCAACACGGCAGTAGCGTTGGCAGCCGGGTGGGCACTGATATCAGTGCTAGCGTCATCACAGAGGGAACCATTTCTCATGGTGATGGTGGTGGGAACTTTAAGGTTAGCATTTGCTTTTTCTGAGGGCAGGTCATCCTGTGCTGGTTATTTTGCTTCAGTCAAACCAATATCTTGAATAAAGCAGTAAACATTATTTAGAATTTGGATTTTTTCAGAGGTTGAAAACAGAAAATGTGACCAGCAAGGCATTATTATTATTATTATTATTATTATTATTATTTATTAATTATTATTAGTCCCACCCAGATATTTGTGGCTGTTTCAGTGAGCCCTTTGCTTTCTTTCCCTGTGCTTCTCTGGACATCAGGCAGGATGTGCTTCTCTGAACAGTTTCCTGATCACCTGAGGTTTTTGTGGAGTTTCCTTATATTTCCTGATATTTACTGTGTTCTAGAAAAAAATCCGAATCAGTCATTTCAGGGTTTTTTTTTCCCCTCCCCCCTCCTTCCTGGAGCCATGGCAAATACCTTCATGTTACACAAATGGCATGTGCAAACAAATTTGTCATGCACTGCGTGCTGAGATAACCAGCACACTCTGTCCAGAGCCTGCTCCGTGTTGGGAGGGGGAGGAGCCAACAGTGCACTGTAATTGAGCTATTATGAGGGGATATAATCAGATTGTGCAAGTCAGCTCATCCACTCCCTGCTCTCTCCGTCTCTGCATATTTCCATGTCTCTCACACCCACTCTCCCTTTACCTTCCCTCCTCCCCTGGATTAATGCCCTTCCTTTTTTTTTTTTTTACACTCTCTTCTTGTGCTGTTTCTCTACCTCTTCGGTAACTTAATTCTTCCACTGTATGTTTCTAGGTCAGCACTTTTTTCCACCTTGGGTCGTTGTATATCCTGATTGGGGAAGCTGTCTGAAATTAAATTAGCTGGATTATTTGAGCCAGCGCTTATAAAGTCAAACAATATTGTGCTGGACGTGCTTGACTTGGGCTGTGAGTGTGTTTTTCATGTACATGTTTTTTGGAATGAGTAGACTTCTCTTTGGATGGTAAAGTCCTTTTTCCTTTACGTTGCCTCCTTGGTCCAGCGCAGTTAATCTCTATATAAAGAAAAATGGTGGGGATCTGGATGTTTAAAATGCGAGTCCTGCTCTGCCTACAGGCTGCTGTCCTTCTGGGTTCATGCAGCCCCAATGTTACTTTAGCCAGCTGTGCTGTTCCCTCCCCCAGGCTCAGCCGCTACAGCAGCATGGCATCCCGACAGGAAACGGCCGACGTGGAATCTCAAGACCTGGCGGACGGCAAACCGGCGGAGTCCGGCACCATGGGCTGCGGGACACAGACGCCGGAGTCGCCAGAGGGCTGCGAGTGCACTCCGCACCCCTCCAGAGCTGCCGTCAGCCGCTCCGTATCGGGCTCTATCCCGGAGAGCCTGGACCCGGCACTGGACCCCTCCTCGCTGCCGCCTCCGGACCCTTCGCTGCAGATCAGCGGCAGCGTGAACGGAGCGGCGGAGCAGGCTGGGACGCCGGCGGCGTGCCTCAGGGATGGCCACTGGTTCCTCAAACTTCTCCAGGCCGAGACGGGCCGCATGGAGGCCTGGTGCCAGCAGATGGAGCAAGAGAGCAAAGAGAAACAGCTCTCGGAAGAGGGTGAGGAACAGTAGTTTAACAGATGCATATTGTGGGTCCTGCAGATTCACGTAGATCTCCAGAACTGGGATTGAGAACTGCTAGAATAGCTCGTAAAAGGCTAACCAAAAATGTTTAGACATCTTGATGATGCAAGTTTTTTTTGCTTGTTTGTTTTTTTTTTTGTTGTTGTTTGTCCTATAAGCTATGGGTTGTTCTCAGTCCAAGTCCTGATTTTAGGTAGCGCAGTCAACACAAAACTCTTCTCTGTTGCACTTAGTCATACATCTTGAGTATCAGGTTTATATCCGAATTGTTCACATATTAATTTAAGTGTAAATGCACCAAAAATGCATTTAAAACAGATTTAAATTTAGTTGCTCAAACCACTTCGGAGTTGGACCCCGATTTCACTTGGTTGTTTCATGCATTTTGAGTATCAGGATTTTGTCCTGATGGGCAGTATATACACGTAAGAATGTATCAGGATTTTGTCCTGATGGGCAGTATACACGTAAGAATGTAAATGCACACATTTTTAAAACTGATTTAAACCCAACTGCATCAAACCGCATCAAAAGGTGGTTTGAGACCCTTACAAATGTTTCCCCATCTGAGCAATATCTGACAACCAGAACCCCTCACACCGCTCTGTAACCATCCAGGAAATGCTTCAGAGTGTAAATTGCTGCTTTAGAACAATGTAAAAACAACATGCAGAGTTCCAGTTTTCGTTCTTTGTATATAATGCAGCACGAAAAGAACAACACAGGAAGTTGGTTGTCGGGTGATATAATCAGTGTTGCAGTGTTTGTACTAAATAACAATTGGATTTCAATTAGGCTACCTGGAGATGCATTTATTAATATGCAGGGTATGTGGTTTAGATTTTTTTTTCACAGTACAATCCAGATACAAGAAGCATGAAACGACCAAGTGTTAAACAGGGTCAGAGTGTAACTGCATGTGGTTAAAATTGTATCAGGATGCAATCCAGATACAAGTGGCATGAAGTGACCAGGTGTGAACGGGGTCAAAGTGAGTAGAGGCTTCTTTATTAAAAACCCATTTCAGAGTATGATTGGGTAATGCTTAACATGTTCCTAAATGTGCCTTACCAAATTACTTGGAAAATAGTTTTAAAATAATTGTTTTTAATTAATATATTGATTCTAAATTAGATGAAACCCAGTTCTGGATTACATTTAAAATGTTCATGGCAGTTTTCCATTGAAAGTCTCACCCAGAGACATTTCCTAGTCTGGATCCTTGCCAGTGGGCCTTACCTCTAATTATGGCTTCAGTGCCCGTGTTTAATTAGGTTCTGTAAAACTCAGTCCAGACCTAGATAGACATCTGGAAATGTCCTTCTTACCCTCGAACTCTCTTGCTGCTGGAATCCTTCTGTAAGAGAACCGTGAAAAATATCACTTACCTTTCAGTGTGAAGTGTTCTGCTCGGGTTAAGATTGGAATTTAATCACGGCCCGTTGATATTTACAGGGCCATATGAAAGCCCAGAATAAAGATTGAGATCATATTCTAGTGATCAGACTCACTGCATGGCATTAATTAGATACGTCTTGCTGCAGGCTCCTATTCCTGGGCTCCTCCAGCCTTTTGATTAAAGCTCACTTGAGCTGTAATGTTGGACAGGGACATGAAAGAGTTAACACAGGGCTCTGCGAGTGCAGGGTGATCCGAGTCGGTCAGCCACAGCATATTGCTTTCGTAGTAACATTGAATTTAAAGTAACTTCCGTCAGATTATTGTGAAAGTGGTTTGCTCTAGACTTGATGTAAGATTTGGAAACTAGTGGGTTTCATGCCAACCAGAGTGGCAGTGCAGTATCTTCTCCCCCAGAAAAGGATAGTTTAAATCTCTCCTGAGCTCAAGTCTCTTTTATCCTGTGTGTGTGTGTGTGTGTATGTATGTATATGTGTGTGTGTGTGTGTGTGTGTGTGTGTAGTACTGGGGAAGATCCGCAGTGCGGTAGGCAGTGCTCAGTTGCTCATGTCTCAGAAGTTCCAGCAGTTCCGAGGCCTGTGTGAGCAGAATCTGGTGAGTTCCAGAACTCCCCTTTAAAGACGAGCTGAAATTAGAGTTGACCTCTTATCACCTTGTTAGTTCATGTTCCTGGTCTTATCATGTATGATTCATCAGTATCATCATTAATAGGCAAAATTCTTGTTTTTCACTTCACTCAAAGTGCCTGTCACTAAAACATCTCTTTCTTTTTGGCAATGTCAACAAGGCAGAAAGACGGGGGGGGGGGGGCGGGGTTATATTTTGATGATCTAATCAGATCCTGATGGAAGTCCTGCCTCCACTTAGAAACGTGTCATGGGGGGACACAGTGTGTTGCTATTTACTTTCCACATTGTATTTAACATGTGTATGGAGTAGACCAGCCAAATGGGAAAGAGATTCTACAGGCACAATCGTTTGAATTCATAAGAAGTTTAATTTATTAAGATAACGCCAGTGGCAGAGTCTAAATTTTACATTGAACACCTTTATGAAAAAAGGTCTTAGTACTATATATTCCACCACACTTTGTGTTTTTATAATTGTTATTCTAAGATGTATTTCACCACTTATTATTCGTCTGAATTACCCACATTATGAGCTCAGCTGTACTGTACATAGTCCTTGTACAGTTACTAAAAAAAACCTGTTGGCTTTTGATTGCTAATGACTGCTTTTCTCTGCCATAGCAGAATTATTTAAACCTGCAACCGAACTGCAGAACCACTAGGCTTATAGCAAATGGGTTCAATGTCTGGAAATGGAGTCTGCTTCATCACCTTTGGCGCAGTACTTGTGTTTAAGCTAGTTCATGGTGCCCTCCAGTGGTCCATTTGTGCATGGCAACCTTAAAATGAACAGCTGAAGCTCAGATACTTGCTGGTGGTGATGTGAAGTCAATGAGTTAAATTAACATGTCATGTAATGCTAACTGATATTCCATTAATAGCCTGAAATGAACGGAAAAAAGTGAGAGTAAAAACATGATAAAAGATTTTATTTGAATTTGTGCTGGCTGTTTGGAGGAAAAGGCATTACAGTCTAAGATCAGGTCAGAGGTCACCCAAAGCCTGGGCAGAGACTAGCTGCAAATTTGTGGACAATGTTTTATGAATAGAACCACTGGTGTGTAGTCGTTCCTACTGCTTGAGAGATGAAGGCCACTTCTCACATTTCTGAACTGGGCTGCTTGTATGAATGTATAATTTATAGCATAGGATCCACTGCAGACATTACTGTATGTTTCACATTGTGTGTGTGTGTGTGTGTTTGTGTGTACGCGCGCGTGTGCGTGCGTGTGTGTGGCAGGACACAGATGCCCAGCCGCGGCCCACTGCGCAGGACCTGGCTGGTTTCTGGGATCTTCTGCAGCTGTCCATAGAGGACATCAGCATGAAGTTCGACGAGCTGCACTTGCTCAAGTCCAACGCCTGGAACCTGCCAGAGAACAGCAGCAAAAAGGTGCAGGCAACACCTCCCATTAGAGCATCACCATATGGAAGGAGCTGGGTGTGTATGTCAGTACAGCTCACGGTGGCTTGAACTTGTAGTGCCCTCCTTACAACGGCTTGGGCTCAGGCCCTCTCCTCCTACGATGAAAGACCTCATACCACCTGACATTTCCTGTCAGGACAGGTCTCTCTAAGTGCAGGGGGTGTTATTGTCCTTATCGATGCGTCTTTGCCTGCAGGAGGAGAAGAAACAGCCGTCGGCCCAGACGCCGAAGAAAGTGCCGAAGACCAAGGCGCCGGTCGTCAAGGAGAAGAGCGGCGGCGAGCCGACCGCCGCCGACAAGCAGCGTCAGGAGGCCAGGAAGAGGCTGATGGCGGCCAAGCGGGCCGTGTCTGAGCGGCAGAACTCGGCCACGGAGAGTGCCGACAGCATCGAGATATACGTGCCCGAGGCCCAGACTCGGCTATGAGAGAGCCTCCATGCACACACACTCATACTCACACACACACACACACACATGCACGCACGCACACCTGCGTCTGCCTCTCTCTGACCGAAACACAGGTTACAGCGCAGGCATATCCCAGAGGCTCCAACAACACGGCAGAGGAGGAGATTTAAAGACGTTGAACACAACACCACCAACAACAAAAAAGATACAAAACAAACAACAACAAAAAAAGGCAAACTGCTTTAAAGCACGGGCAGGTCGCGTGTGACGGATGCCACAGAAGAACCCCCACCTCCACCCTCGCCCTCCACCACGCGTCACTTGTTGCTCTCGCTGTTCTTGTTGTAATGAGTATTATTCGGGGCTGTAATTATCTCATGGGATATATTGAGACTTCAGTCTGTAAATTGTGTTAATATCTCGGACGAGGCTCCGCCCCTCGTCGTGTCACGTGAGCGTGAGTGAGTGCGTGCGTGTGTGTGTGTGCGCGTGCGTGCGTGTATGTTTAAAGAACCCTACACCTAGACTCGAGCTGACCCCAGTTGCTACACTCCCGGAGGCCATCTTGAATTACCCACAGAGCACGCACTCAGGATTCTGCACGTGTGCACTTGTCTTTAAGCAATGCGGTCTTCCTCTTTTCACCCTATTGTTGTTATTATTGTTTAATACTATTATTCTTTATCAGCCAATCCGGCCTTTTGGGGGGATTGCCAAATGTGGATTATGGGGCATTTGAATGATGTGTACGATTGTTTAATTTTGAAGGAAATCCCCCCCCAATCCTAAACCCACATGGCTGGGCCCACACGAGTCTCTAGATTCATGATATCTTAAATGGTACACAGGACATTTGATATTCATGTTAGTTGTGAGCATTTGAGGATTAGATGGTAGCAGTAGAGTTCGAGAGGAATGTCAGCTCTCGGCATTATCGCTTCTTTTGAATTATGTTTAAAGAATTGGCAATATTTAGTGATGTGCGTGCATCACTGTCTTTTGTTTTGTTTACAATGTTCCTTTGTTTGAACTTTCCAGAGAATGTGTACTGTGTGCACTTGCTGCAGTGTGAGAGACCTGCATTTCAAGTACGAAGGTTTATGCACACACTTCACTGCATAAATGAGATTTGCACAACTCCCTCTGTCCTATAAGATTTTACTCACACTGAGCGCGTTCTTGCTGTCCCTCTCTACCCACACACCGTAAATGGTTTGAAACAGAAATCATTTTTCCTTTTAAAAGTGACTTGATTCACTTGTTTTACAACAGTTTCCCAGATCAACATTTCCTTTACCTTTTTTTGTTTGTTTTTTCGTTTTGATTTTGTTTGTATTTTTACTCGTCACGTTTTTCTTTTGGTTTGTCGTCATCATTCCATGAAGTATTCCTACTTCTCCAGCGCTTGTGTTTGATGAGTGTAGATTTGTGAGATGGACTGTGCTGGTTGAATGGGACTCCAGCCCAGATGACCAGTGTGTACTGGATCCCTGACTACACTGGACCATTTTGCTCTGCATTTTCACATACGGTGGCCTGGCGATGCCACCTCAGATTTGGATTTATACATTTTATATTGGACATTAAAAAAAAAAAGCAAAAACCTTTCCTTTACCCAATATCCAGTGGTACGGATGGATGAAAACATTTATTCCTGAAGGGAAAACGGCTTGCTGCCCTTCACTGCCTGTTAATGCCAAATGTATTCATAGTGGCAATATGTAGGTTGATCAGTCAACCATTGCTGAATGTCATTTCTCTCCACAGAAGCTCACGCTGACAAAAGTTCAAAGCCTGCCATCTGTTCAGATGCGTGTGTGTGTGTGTGTGTGTGTGTGTGTTAGTTGTACGATTGATGCCAGTGAGTGTCCTGAGTTTTATTTAAAAAAAAAAAGGTTATATTCAAATATTCTCTGGCTGGTCATAAGCTGACCACCTCTACCAATGCAGTTGTAGAATACCTCATAAACACCACCAGTTTGAGACCTAGTCTGAAACCGTAATTAATTTATTTTTTATTTATTTGGTTTTTTTTTTTTTTGCTTTTTTTTTTTTTTTGCTTTTTTTGTGGTCAGTAACTAGGATTGACCTATTACAGCCAGCCACAATTAGCCCACCTGCCACCTGAAAATTGGATCTTCAATTGTCTGTTTAAAAAAAAAAAAAAAAAAAAAAAAAGTATTTAAAATAATTCTTTATAAAATCTCTGTCATGCTCTAGATGACTTGGGCATGAAAGCTCACAATGACTCTAGATATTTACAAAAATGACAACAAACGTGATTTAAGTTTGAATTCTTTACCAGGACCAATTTGGGTATATTGCATCTTCTGCAAACCCATCCATATGAAAGACCTGCAGGAGGAATGTGAAGTGTGTGCATGTGTTTTCTAATAGTTGACATTTGAGTTTATGAAGGCGAGTCGCTATTTTGGGATAAGTGCTTAGTCATGGCGGCTCCAGGTATTCATTCATTCATTCATTCATTCATTCATTCCATGCATATCCAGTACTCCAGTATGAGTAATAGACTTTTCTTAACAAAGAATGGAGC
>JAOYMR010000020.1:3956253-3984723 GCA_025802075.1 Tenebrosternarchus preto
GTTTATGAAGGCGAGTCGCTATTTTGGGATAAGTGCTTAGTCATGGCGGCTCCAGGTATTCATTCATTCATTCATTCCATGCATATCCAGTACTCCAGTATGAGTAATAGACTTTTCTTAACAAAGAATGGAGCTTGATTAGTGTGTTTAATGTGCACTGTATCTCATTTACTCTAATGTCCAACCCTCACAGAGTTTAGTCCTACAATGGGGTTTCATTTGTAAACCTACCTAACATGTAACATGGGTTTAATCAGAACATTGGCCCTGTGTGGATGCGATATTGTATACCAAGTTGGCACAAATCCTTTTGCTTGCAAGCTAGAGGTGTTC
Organism: Tenebrosternarchus preto; assembly: GCA_025802075.1. NCBI lineage: Eukaryota > Metazoa > Chordata > Actinopteri > Gymnotiformes > Apteronotidae > Tenebrosternarchus > Tenebrosternarchus preto. The sequence goes on from JAOYMR010000020.1 coordinate 3,956,587, forward strand.
ATGAATAGAAATCTTTGGCTGGATAATGAGGCTGGCTGTTCTTTAAACTGTTTTCCAGATAGACCAAGATTAGTCCCAGACTAACTATGCACCATTTCTAACGATTGCCCCTGCTTGGGGGAGTCATGCACCAGCTTTGTATGTAAACCTTTAAAAAGGCGTTATGGAGATGCTGGCTAGGATTCAGCATAGTATGAAAGGTGTCTGGCTCAAACGTGGTTTACAGTTAAAGTGGTGGGAGACCTTATTGACCAAGTACTGCACTGAATGGAAATCCACCCTTGTATGCCTGATACAGTACATGCAAGGAAGCTGATTAACGTCTGGATTAGAACAGCAGAAACACTATTCTTTGTAGGGCAGAGTTGCACATTTTATGTGTCTGTGTGTGTGTGAGTGTGAGCGAGAGAGAGAGAGCAATTAAACGCATCTCTGCTATCATAAAATGCATTCCATCCATTCCCGAAAGTTCACTCCCTTGTGTAGTGGCCTGGTGACAATTGAACTTTGTTAGCAAAGATCACATCACAAGCTTAAAGTGCATGAATGGTGTTCACTTACTGGATGCATTTCATTATACTACAATTTCATGGCCACTTTTATTTGTACTGTACTGAAATATGCATTAGTTTCAGGGTGTAGTTACCTTTAGGATGTGTACATTTATGTTGATTTGTAATGCTTTACCCAGAGAAAGGACATGTATTTCATTGTCCAGATAAATATTAAACTTTTTTAAATAGTTTTTTTTCTTTGTTGTTGTTGTCATCATCATTACAGTCTCTTTTGTTTTAATTTCCTTTGTTATTATTTGCATGAAAGAGAATATTGATCTAAATGCACTATGACATGAAAAAAGACAGTGGTGTATTGTTGATGAATTTCAGCCTCTGGGCTTCTCGTTTACTGCTAGACAATGTCCTTGATTCACAGGGGTTTCTATTGATTTTTGTGGGTAATGTTGCTGAAATCGATGTCACCCAAGCCCCTTATCTCTGCTGTCAGGTGCAGACTCCAGCCAGCACTCTCCTACCAGCCACGTGCCACGTTTTCCAGAATTGCGTGATTTTGTCACCAGGGTAGAACAATCCAGCCATGCACCCTCAATCCACCTTAGCTGCTGGGTGCCATCGTTTCTTCTGCTTCAGGAGGTCTTATCGTCACGAGTCACGGTGGAACCGTTCTCAAATCAAACATCAGGGCACTACCTTTCATTTCCACCCATCAATTTTAAAATGATAGCTTGTCCGATTCATGAACGCACAAAATTTTCACCCCATTAAGTTTTCATGGTCTCTGTCAAAGCTGAAAAAAGCAATGTCTAGTTTCTGTATTGCATAATAGACACACTGTCATAATCTGTATTTCGGAAATGGCAGATTGATCCATCCCAAGGTTAGAAATCTGGGTCTCCTGCTACTAGTCAACACAAATGCAGATGTTTTAAATGTATCCAGGTAACAATCCACGATGAACAACGCAGACAGATCAAGTGTAAACCACAAATTGTCATTTTATCTGACAGTTATTCCCATACAGTGCACCCAGTTCCTCCCAGTCCGTACCAGATATGCTCACAGTAGCCCTTGATATGACCTTTAGTGAACCCAGAATCCTGTATGGTTTTCTTAATTCGACCTCAAATACAGCTGTTTGTGTTTTTTTGTAACCAAATATTAGCACAAATCTGCAAACTCTGCATGAGACAGCAATATTACCCCCCCCCAAGTCTTTTTTCAGCACCTTTCGGTCCGTTCATGTGGACCATCTCCTCACATGGACATCTAGCCTAGAATTTGTGTCTCAACCTTTTTGCGATTGAGCATCTGCCATCTGCTCATCAAAGTTAATAGGGCTACAGCTTGCATGGACTCCGTGATGGTGGAAGCAACTCCACGAATTCCAGCAGACGTTTGTGGCTGCTTTATTGTTTTATTTATTTGTTTTATAGCTCTTTCCCTCTGTTCCAGAGGAACATTCGGACGGTATACATTCCCTTGAACTCCAACTGGACTCAAAGACAATAAATCCATTGTCTCATGTGACAAAGTAACTCAGCAACAAAAGACCTTGAGGATACCCTTGGACATTGACTGAGCAATATTTCCAACGTAAGCCAGTAGGAGGTGCCCTTCTGTTTGTTTTATAACATCAGAGCGTGACTTCAAAAATCTGGGGACTCCAGACTTCTGCTTTAACTGCCAAAGGCTTGTGGGAATTTTACTGAGGGTGTCCTATCTTCCTAAGCCCTGTATTCATGAAACATTACTTTAGGTGTGTCAAACTCCCAATTTGGAGACACACAGCACATCGCAGTTTTCTTGTGTTCCCGTTCACCTGATTCACCTCACCAAGGGCTTGAAAATAAGCTGATGAGATGAGACAGGTGTGTAAAACCATAAGGGAAAACACTACAGTGTTTGGTGTGGGCACCATCCAGGACTGGCGATAATGGGAATACTGATCTTGGATAAGTCTTGTTTTGTAGCACGGTGTGTAAAATATGTATGCACAGAGACATCTGATCCCAGGTCAGCTTTTTTCCCTCCAGATGCAGAACCAGACCCTGCTCTTATTATGTTTCACTGAAGAAAGGGCAAACTTATTATTGTTGAAGGTACCTATTTTACAGACACAGTATGTTTTAAAGAAACCAGGATTAGATGATAAAATGTTATACTATGTAGACTGTGGGGATGTTGTGGAGATATTTCTTTTACAGCAACAACAATAATAAAGTTTTATTTAAAAAGTAACAATTGTGTGTATTTACTGCTTATTGGATCATGGCCCATGACACTTCTGGCGTGGGTTAACATTTCCTGAGTCACAGAAGGGCACTTGGCCTTCTATTGCCCCCTTTTCAAAACAGGGCGTTCCTTGGCGCAACAGGAAGGCATTTATTGCTTATCGATGTCCACATCATGGCTTTGTGTGCTTTAGGCTTCCAGTTTTGGCCCAAACTCAGACTGGTTCTCCCTGGCGGTGGTAGATTTCTACTCAAATATGATGTGGTGTTTTGTTGTCTTAAAGATGGTACTTTTCAAAAATAGAAGAAAAAAAAAACAATAACTGATTAAAGTAAGACTTTGCATAAAGTAAGACTTGGTAGAAGAAATCTTATTCAAGGTGAACAATAACTAAATTTAATGCAAATGTGATGTATGGAGCCACCATGGAGACACCAGCACGGTTATATACTGACCAGTCATACAACTTTAGGTTTACTGGCTTAAGGCAAACAAACCTGTACTCGTACATTATGAGCACTATTGCATGTATTATCTATTTTCAATTCTTTCCCCCAAGATATTTAGCAGTTATTGCCAGTGCCCATTTTAGAACCTTTCTGCTCCCAAGCAGGAAGAAGGAAAAAAACTCAAATTCTTATTTCACAATGTAGGGAACATACAGTATTCCTTCCTTGAAACATCACAAAGAGAAACGCTTTACAAATGTATCATCCCAAATGCTAAGTTTGGCAAATCACAACAAATGGTGTGTGTGGGGGGGTGGACCAAACAGGAAGCATACACTCTATACGCACACATTCACTCCCAAGAAGCTCATCTTATTAACAACAATGGAGGACTGTGGAAAAGTCGCAATATTTTATTAGTATTGCTTGCATTCTGTAAGCCTTGTTTGACAAAGTGTGTAAGAGATTAGCTTTCAAGTAGTTTAGTTACTTGGGGGATAATGTCTTTTGGCATATTTTTTATTACAGACTAGTCTTAGTGGAATTCATAAGGCTTACACATAGACTTGTGTCCAAACGTGGACTGAATGATACTGCTGGTGCAACCCCTCTACTGCCACTGAGAACTCTCAGGGTAAAAATGCTGATTTGGGATCAGCTCTTCATGTATCAGTATGTAGAATCTACGTAAAAATATTCAAAATATTCATATCCAAAACTGATCCCAGATAAGCATTTTAACTATGAGAGGTCTGAAGCCCTGGTTTCAGAGCTCCAGCCTGTTTTAGATGTCGTCTTTGTCCTTGGCACCATGCTTGAGGATACGTGTGAATTCTGTGTAGTTGAAATTTCCCTTCTTATCAATTGGTGCCTCGCGGAAAAGTTCATCGACCTCCTCGTCAGTGAAGCGGTCTCCCATGGTAGTCAGGAGCTCGCGAAGATGGTCCTCATGAATGAACCCTTAAAAGATAAAGATATAAGATCAAGAGACTGTAGCTCAGCAAGATCAGTATAACTGTAAATGAGGTTTCAGGGTTAATACAGCAACACATTGCATGTAACTTGGTACAGACTTGAATTTCAATGTGTGTAATGTTTTTTGGTAACACAGAACTACTTCACAAAATTGAAGAAGGGAGAAAAAGTCGTGTTTAGACTCTTAAATAAGTCGTATGACCTGTTCTGCCATATTGGACATCAACGTCAGCACAATGCCATGGTTAGCTGTCGTTGTGTTTACATGCAGTTACCACATCCGGGGCTACCTGAACCATCCTCGTCGAAGCAGGTGAAGGCGTTTCGTATGACGTCCTCAGGGTCAGTTCCGTTCAGGCGTTCTCCAAACATGGTGAGGAACATGGTGAAGTTAATTGGCCCTGGTGCTTCACTCATCATACCCTCGAGGTACTCGTCAGAGGGGTTCTTTCCTAAAACAGAGAGCAGATAGTTTGGGCTTAGATGGTCACTGCACACGTGCATTGGTACATTGTGGAGATTTTCAATTCCAGTCCTGTAGATCCATCTCCACTCTGAGTTATATTCCCAAGCCTAATGCATGTTACATAATTAAGCCCTTCACGACTATGAATCATGAACTTCATGACTATGAGTCATGAATTAATAAGTCTTGAAGGGTGTAGTGGAAAACTTGCATTGTGGCATTGTTTTATATTACGGGTCCCTTCCACAAGAGAAGTTACCCAGAGAAGCAAGCATGTCGTGCAGATCCTCCTTGTCGATGAAGCCGTCGCGGTTCTGGTCAATCATGTTAAATGCCTCTTTGAACTCCTGGATCTGGGACTGGTCGAACATGGCGAACACGTTTGAAGTTGCCCTCTGAGGACGCTTCTTTGTGGTCTTCCCCTTAGCTCGCTTGGCAGCAGACATCTTGGCTGAAGACTTGTTTCCTTTAAACAGAATAGAAAAAGATGAGTGCTTGCTAGACATATCTACCAATATCAAAACTAGCAAGCATTTCAAGCAAGTAAGTGACGATCTAGAATTGAATTGCCTTTGTCGATAAAACTACTCTCATTACGATGAAAATAGTAAAATCTGACAAAGTCACTCAGTTTAATTTGTTTCAAATAGAATTCAGAATCGTCACCTCGGTGTTGATTTAGTTAATAGCCAGTCTGACTGGGGAGGAGGTTCAGGTTATGGCAGAAGTGCTCAGTGGGCAGGAATGTTAGATCATGCAGTCTCCACTGCCACTTTCCTCCGCTGGCTGAAGCTTAAAGAGGCGGATTTTTTTTTTCAACAAAAGGGTACAAAAGACTCACTTGGCGTGCTTAAAACCAGATAAAACAGATAATGTTTTTTGTTTCTTTACTAATCACCGCCCCGGTGATCCAGCTGGCTCCTCTAAAGCTTCCAAAAGAACACGCTCCCCCCCCCCCCCCACAACAATGTTCCCCCTTTATGTTTGAACACATAAACAAAATATTCTTGATATTTTAACGCAGTACTATTACCAAGCTTTATACCAGCATCTTACCAATTAGATTTAAAAAAAAAACAAAAAAAAAAACAAAGAACAAATAAATGCACACTTTTGCAGTAGCTTGTACAAAATATTAACCATCACTGCCGGCAGCACAGACAGGTTATGCATTAATCTCACCTTGGGGTTGAGCGGCAAAAGGTTCAGCGTGCGCCTTTGTCTCGCGTCGTGCTCCACAGGCAGCCTGGTACGTTTGTTTAGCGCTTCGGCGTCTTTTCCACACCTCCCTGTTCCTGACTGAGCCAATAAGGTCAACAGTGTTCTTGTGTTTTGCAGCCAGGCGCGGAGGCCTTTAGCCATACAAGGCAAAGGAATCTAGGAGCTCCCGCCGTCACACATCCTGAGAAACCGCGATTTCAACACAGCTACTTCGATGAGTCCAGGAGCCGCGCTGAACGGACGCCTTATTTAGCAAGTACATGACGGAGAGCTCTACGGCAGAGTAGCGTTTCCTTTGCCAAACTGTCATAACAAGAGGACAGAGCCAAGCCTGTATTTCTGTGACTGTTGTTACAACAAACCCATACTAAGATTACAGGAATACGGTGGGTGTGTTGCATTTGTCTGCCCAAAGAGAAAAATGGAAGTTAATTAAATATTTTATGCAGAATATAACGAGTAATTACTTATTACTCGTTAACTTGGGACCTATACAGTGAATATTTAATTCTACAGTGAACGGCAGGAAATCAACTAGGTTTAGCTGTGTTAGGAAGTTGTTTAGGATATTTCATGTGACACACAAGCATTTGAAAAGTATTATACAAGTTACTGCTCTGAACTATCTATACTGAGAAGTCATTTATGTAACATGACAATCTAGTTCAACATATAGTTACCGGAACGACTGCGATATTTTTGACAGTCCATTAAATCCAGCTACCGAAAAAGGGGACGTACATAAATAATTCACGCCTTCTATCAAGGATAATGGATTTTTGGACGTTCTTATCTTGTCTTAGTCTTATCTTTTACACAAGAGAAGATAATAACGTCATCGTTTGAATGGAGTTAAGCAGGCAAGTTGCACTGAGGACTGCTAGCTCCTTCCCTCTCTAGGGTGGCGTGAAAATGCACCAGACTGTACCTAGGCTACAGAGTAAGTGGAAGAAAGGGTTTTGAGTGGCGTGGATAATACCCAATCAACAGAGCGCACTTGAGCACAGCCAGCAGCAAGAAGCACTTCCTGAAACAAACGCAACCTCATAGAAAGATACACATCTTGCCTAATGTTCTAGCTTCTCATGTAGTAACGTTGGTGTAGTGAAAGAAGTGGAAGCATCTTGCTTTGACAGTTTTGCTTTGGTACAACATATGGAATAGTCTGTGTTTTTAGCTAGTTCTTTCTTATGCAAGGTAAGTCATATCATATGAATGTTGGCTTCATCTACAATATAAGGAGTGGTGACGAAGATGGATGCAAACACGGTCGATCACATGCAGTCGTCTCTCTCTCTCTCTTTTTTTTTCTTGGCCCTATGTGCGTATAATACACGCCGGTTGTAGCCTAGCTACCTCTCGCAGTTCATATGACCTCGGCGACCGCCAGCTTTGACCCGGGCAGCGCGGGTGCCGACACGCCCCTGCGCAGTACGGCTGCCAGTTTACAAAGAGCTATGGAGAACAACTCAGCTGACAAGAGGACAGAGCCCAGGGCAAGCGAGAAAAAATGCTGTAAGTGATATTTGCATTGTTCAGCGGTGGAATACGAACAAAGTAACCAGCTTGTAGATATCCAGGCAGGGCACTTAGAAAATGATAGTATAGTAATGGTAGGATAGTAATGATGTATACAACAGGAAGTCAGTGTAGGCTTTAAATATCCTTATAGTGAAAGTCAGGATTTTCGCTTTGTGAGAGGCTACGTAGAAACATTATGCACCTGGTCATGGTTCATCCATAGGTTATTATACCGTCATTAGACCATTATGACTGTTCCGGTTCCTCTTGGGCAAGAGATGATACTTTCAAAACGTATTTAATTCTGTGATTAAACTTGCATTAGGAACCTTCATTACAAAGGCAGTCCTATTTCACAAATACAGCAGCCACCAATCAGGAGTCTTTATTAGACGCTCAGACTGGACTGACAGCCTTGCTATTTATAGAGTGAAGGTATTGGTAGGATGCCTGTGTATTTTACTGGCTGTTAGTTGTGCCATTTTCCACAGAGCAAACTTGGACTGCAGTAACGGAACATGTTATAACTGTACTATAGATAATATAATAGCATCTCAGCTACATAAAAATATTAATGTATCTAAACAGACAGGTGTGTGCTGTCGCCACCAAACATGACATTATCACTGTTGCCTGCCGCCTCTGTACTATGGAATGGTAGAATTGGCGTGTTCTGTCAATAATTAATGAAAATCCTGCAAATTTTCTCATTGCACATTGTCTTGCAACTTTTTTATTCATGTTGGGGGGGGGGGATCTTACAGAGCTTGGAATTCTTACAGAGTTTGGAATTTGGAATTTTGAGTTGCACCTATATTGGAAATGCGATTGATGGGATTAGCAGGTTAGATCATGTGAATCATTATGTCTAATGTATAGAGTCAGTCACAAATTAAGTTATTGATGAAAATAGATAGTGTATTTGCTAAAAGATAAAATTGTGAGGTGAAGGTTTGTATCTTGAGCAGTGGTTTCCAATCCCAGTCCAGTGGGAACTATGTACTGCACTGAGTAAATGTTTCTCCTTCTCCAACACACCTGCTGTACCTCATCAGCTAATTACTGTGCACTAAATCATAGGTATCAGAGCCATAATCCCCCCAGAGCAGGGACCCCACAGGTCAGATTTGGAGAACCATTGCTTTAGAAAGACTCACCGTAAGATGATATCTTCATGACATCAAGACAGACTGTGAATGAGAAAGACAACAAACCTGCAGAAAATAATTCATAGGCAATGCAGCCTAATAGCAGGAAATTAAAAACCAGCATTTATCCAAAGAACAAGCTTCAGCTTTCAGGTTTTAATTATTCCCCAGTCTTGTATTTCAAATCATTATGTCTGGCTTTGCTCATAATAAAGTTTCTGTTGAACAGAAGGCAGACATGAAAGGTATTTGCTAGGTAGCTTCCACATGAAGGACTTACAGAGGGTTCGACATGGAAAAACAAACTGAAGCCTTCAGTCTAGCACCAAGAAGGTTCTGACATAAGGTCTTGTGTTTGTGCAATGATTTAAAGCAACAGAAAAAAATTGTGAAAGCCAAACAATAGCTCAAATGGAGTTATTTCAACCATAGTTTGACCATTTGTGCATTGTTCTCCTTAGTCATAGTGGTTTTAATAACTTATTTTCGAAATGCAGTACATTGTAGAGGGACCAGTGTTACGATTAAATCAGATTTAATTAGTTTTTCAGTAGGTGAAACTCTTGATTAACTTTAGGAGAACAGTCTTTTTTCAGGACATGCCTGAAGAGGAAGCACAGTTGCTTTCAGATCCTGCAGGTCTCTGACACCAGATCTAGTCCAGATCCAGAAACACAGTGCTCTGGTTCCTGCTGATATCTTACTATACAAACTGTTGCTGCTCTAGAGAGACCAGATCGTTCATTCCACAATGAGAGTGTCAAAAAAAAAAAAGAGAGAAAGTGTCTTATAATTTTTTGCATTTGTGCTTATGCCTTCCTTTCTTTAGCATGGGCATCACACATGACCAATTGCTCCACTATGATTGTAATGATTGGTCTCCCTGCGAGAGGGAAGACCTACATGTCCAAGAAGCTCACTCGCTACCTCAACTGGATAGGAGTGCCCACAAAAGGTGAAGATGATGTTTGATGCTGATAGACACTGGCCTCACAATTGAACTATATCCACTTTATAATAATATATAATTATTCCCTGTTTGCTACTTAGTCTAGTCATATAAGAGCAAGAAGAGGAACCAGTGTTGGGTGCGTTATTTTATATGCTAAATAAAAACATATAGGAGGAAAGAATAATGTTTTAATGTCCATGGACGCACTGGCTGTCTGTCTTATCATTGTTTATGTTCTGCTACTGCAGAACGTGGCCTGAGGTTTTAGCCTGTTGTTCCAGATCTTAGACACACATTTGTGCCATTCTGAAAGGCTCTAACAGCTGCATGTTTGGCGCAGTGTTCAATCTGGGCGAGTACCGGCGAGAGGCCGTGCAGTCATACAAGTCCTACGACTTCTTTCGCCATGACAACGAAGAGGCCATGAAAATCCGCAAGTGAGTAAGTGGGTGGGTGTTGAGTAAGTGGGCGGGGTTTGCGTAAGCAGGAGGGGGGCTGCGATTGTGGACTTGTGGAAGTGGCTGTGGACGTCCTGACCCGCATTCCTCTCGCTCTTCAGGCAGTGTGCTCTGGTGGCTCTTCAGGACGTGAAGACTTACCTAAGCGACGAGGGTGGCCAGATCGCCGTGAGCTCCTTTTCTCTTTAAGACACGCTGCACCTTCTTCACCGCCATCCACGAATGTTACGGCATGAGTAGATTTACTCTGCTAAGCGAGTGGAGTGGACTGTAATGCCCGTTACGTAACCAGACAGTGGCTTCACAAGTTATGCTCTACTTCTGACGTGGCACTGCAATATATTTTAGTCATGAAGTGAAGTGTTCCTTGCACCATTTAATCCTCCACAGGTCTTTGATGCCACAAACACAACTCGAGAGAGAAGGGACCTCATCCTCAGCTTCGCTCAGGACAATGCCTACAAGGCAAGTTCCCCACAGGCACCTGGGCTCTGGTGTGACCTTCAGTGTGTGTGTTAAGGAGGACATGGTGGAGAAAGCTTTGCTCATACAGCTAAAAGCTTGGTATCACTGGGGCATAGGAGGTCTCAATTGGCATGGACAAGAGTTGACAAGTTAGTCTGACTTAACGAAATTAATTTGATTTCCTGTATCTTTGTATTGTGGTGTATAGTTTATGCAGACATCAGCCACTCAGTGGGTCTTATAAAACACAGTATGATCTGATCAGACTTACAATGTGTGAGAGAAGAGTGGTAAGCATCATATCACTAACACGTCAGAATACAATTAACATTAAAACGCCACTAACACGTCAAAACATCACTAACAGCAAAATATCTGACTGTTTGTCTATTTGATGCATGAAGCAAAATAGTTAATATTTTATACATTAAAGCCATGCAGTGCTGTTGTTTTGGTGGAATGCTGTGTGATGGTTATGTACAATGCAGCAGTACTTTGTTTACATAGTGGAAAAGAGAATGTAACTATAAAGGTTTAAATGGTCAAGCTGTTATTATAGCATTATAGCTGGTATGACTTGTACCATATATGTTGTGGTGTGGTGTGTGTGTGTGTGTGTGTGTGTGTGTGTGTGTGTTTGGTGGGTCATTGTAGTAACAGCTGTTCTTAATATGAAAACCTTGCTTGCCTCTTTAAGGTGTTTTTCGTCGAATCGATTTGTGACGACCCGGATGTCATCGAAGAAAACATTATGGTAGGATATTGCTAACGGCAACCTGTCATTGCACAAGTCATGACATGTTAATTAACTTAACAGTAATGTTCAACGTCGTTCATTGGTATGTCTGTGCGTATATGAAAACACAGCCCTCGAGGTCCAAGAAATACCTGTTTGGAACTACTACTTAATATGCTATTCATGTTAAGATCAACCAAACTTAAGATCAACCAACTTAAGATCAAAATTAACAAAATTCTGAATTCTATCCGGATTGGAAGTTTAGATTTGACAACCTTCTGCACATGTGGCGGTGCAGCAGAGACTCATGTTTCGTGTTTATACCTCAGTTAAACCGTTATTCTGTACTAGGAAGTGAAGGTGTCCAGCCCCGACTACCCCGAGAGAGGCCGCGAGAGCGTGATGGACGACTTCTTGAAGAGGATCGAGTGCTACAAAGTGACGTACCAACAGTTAGACCCCGATAAGCACGACAAGTAAGCACACGTCTAGATGTTAACATCAGCTGTACGAGTCAAACTGAAATACTTTGTTGTTGTAGACATATAATCTTACCAACAGGTGGAGACAAAGACCATACATGTGTCTACGTGTCTATTTTTTTGTTTTTGTTTTTGTTTTTGTTTTTTTTGGAACAGTTGAATTCCAATGTTTTTGGAATCACAAACTTCTTAGTAATAGTTTTGTTGTACTTTCTTTTTTTGAGAGCTCTGCTGATGCCAGAAACACGATGCTCTCGATAAGCCTATTTGTAAGAATTCTTTCCACAGAATTATAAGTTACAGGAAAACAATTCTTTTCATTCTTCTGAATTTTTTAGTGTGAGTGAGGGGGAGAGGGGGTTGGGATAGGAAAAGGAGGATTGTCTGCCCAACATCATAGTTCTTCTCGCAACTCATTGGATGTTTAAATGTTGGCATGTCCACTGCATTAAACTTGACGCTGACGTGTATCAGTTTTCCCTCCCTCATCCTTTTTTTTTGAGGTTATGTCATGTCTGGAGCCTCGAGTCTGCCTACCAAAAAAACACTTTCCCCACAATCCTACTGTGTTCCCAGTCCTGAGTATGTTGATTTCACTTGTGTCTAGTAATGCGAAATGTGTCTCTATATTTAAACCCCTCTGTTTGTAGCTTTCTTTGTGAAGCCTTGCTCTGCGCTGGTAAAAGGTTTCAACCTTGCCTGGTTTTTGACATATAGCCCCTTGGACTGCTATTTATTGCTTTTATTAAACCTACTTATGTTTACTTGTATTTCACTCCACGTTTGCCTACCGAATTTGACAAGTCAAGTGGAGATTCGTTTGAGTCACACAACATCTAAAATTTCAGACCTATAAAAGTGGTCTAATGTAAGAGGTTTTTGCTGCAGGTTTATACCAGTTAGTTCCAACCTCACTGTCTGGTTGTTTTTAGAAAATCTTAACCATTTTCGCACAAAACCTCCACTGACGTGTTGCTAAGTAACGACTAGCTTTATGCACCCAATCCTTAACTGTTTTGTGCATATACAAAATGGAACTGAATACAGTGGATGTGACTTTTATAAGATAACATTTGAACCTTGAGCTTGTTTGATTGGGCTCTGAAGGAGAGCATGTCCACAGAGACACATCAAATTCTGAATCTACTTTTAAGGCAACTGTTGTGACGGCAGAAAAATTAAACACACTGAGGCCACCAGCGACGCAAGATGGCCTGTGTGGTGTCAGCCCCTGTCCTACAAAGCAGCCTTTTTTCTAATGCCACAAAGAATTTGAAGCGTACATGTTTACGTGCAATAGTACAATAACCCTAAATAAATAACTCGATGCTGTTTTAATGTATTATTTTTCGATTTCTGTCTGTATTTTCTTTTTTGTTGTCTTGTTTTTTCCTTTGCACATTCATGTCACACTAACGTGTTTGCTAGTGCTGTATAAACCTTATGTTCTGTTGGGCAGGCAGTTGTTACTGATAAAGAGCAACAAGTTGTTTATTCTGGTACTACTTTTCAGTGGAAGGAAATGCCAGAATGAAAACATAATTAACATTACATTTTGGGCTTCTTTTCTTGTGCTTCTTGTAGTTTGTAGAACTGTTGTATAAAAGCAATAGACATTCAAGGTTGTTGTGGTTGTATCATAAATAACAATAAATAATATGATACGCAGTAAATCACAGTTGTCACTAGGACCAAATGTGCTTGTGATGTGATAATCTTTTGTGATATCAAAAGTTTGTGATATAGCAAATTATTTTGACGTTCTGTTTCAGCCATTGTTTTTTTAACTGTACGTATGTGATATGTTTTTCTCTTCCTGGGCTCAGAGACCGATCCTTTATCCAGGTTGTCAACGTTGGCCAGCGGTTCCTGGTTAACCGCGTGCAGGACTACATCCAAAGCAAGATCGTTTACTACCTCATGAACATCCATGTGCACAAGCACTCCATCTACCTGTGTCGTCATGGCGAGAGCCTGCACAACGTGGAGGGCCTGATCGGCGGCGACTCTGGCCTGTCTGAGCGCGGGAAACAGGTTAGCATGCGCGCATTTGTGTGCTGTCTTTTGAAGACTTTGCATAATAATGTATAGTATAAATGTACATTTATATATGCTGCCATCTCGGGCTGTAAAGCTTAATTTGTTCATGTTGACATGAAATGGAACACAAAAACAGTGGTCTTGGTTTCCAGGGGGGGCCGTCTCCTAGACGGACAGCAGCAAGGGAATCAAACAAAAGCCAGTTGTTTTACTGCAGGAGCAGGATCAGACCAGGCGAGGCTCTGCTCCTTACCTCCCTTACTGTGGTATCAGCTAAACCCTGCAGTGATGTGACAGTACAGAGTCAGGATGTGACAGTATAACTCAAGTGATCTGGGTTTGTGGAGTTTAGCAGAGCACCGGCACGTACAGCGTACAGGAGAACTGTTACGACGGGTAATGAGGCAGGGCAGGATACGTGTGTGGAGATGAGTGACGTTCACAGGGAGGAAAAATCCAAAACCAGAGTCTTTAAAACAGTCTGTAGTCAAGTAACTCGGAAAGCAAGACACCTTACTAGAAGAAACTGGGAACGATAAGAACAGAAACTAGGAAGATATTACATCAGTGACTGAGAAGGCAGGAATACACAGCATGTAAATAAACAACTAGACTAGGTAGAAACAAAAGAGCTACAAACAATGAAGGGTGGTGATACACAAAGCCTGAGACAAGGTGGGGACTAAACCCTAACAAAGAAACAAAGACCAACACATGACGCGTAGTGTCATAGTTACCGTGACAAGCACAAACACATAAAGGCTACAGACGTTTATGAAACTTTTCATGGGGAAAGGACAGTAGTGGAGTTACTGAGATGTGCTGGTACCAAGAACTAATACTTTCTGTCGAAAATTATGAAAATATTTGTATACAGGCATCTTATAAACCTTGGGCATGTGTGAATCGTACAGGTAGATGCACTTTATAAAAGTATTGTACGTTGAATTTAATCAGGGTTATATTAACCAATTTTAATATTTAATATAATTTCAATGTTTGCTTTTATACTACCAGTTATATAAGGTTCAGAAGTATTAGTGAGGTACGGCATCTGGAGACCAGCTTGTAATATCTGCTCTATGCAGCTTTGAATGGACAATTAAGGCGTTCACAAGCTTTACCGCAAACCTTTATGCAACACATTAACGTAGACGTGGTTTCTGACTGGAGATGTTGTGTCTGGGCTACACCGGAGCATTCCTGGGGCATGGACGGGTCGCATGGGCGTGCACGTGCGGGCGTGCACGTGCGGGCGGGCACGTGCGGGCACTCACGCTCCCCTGCCCTGTGCCGCGTCTGTGCAGTTCGCCCGAGCTCTGCGCGTCTTTGTGGAGGGGCAGCAGCTGGAGGGCCTGAAGGTGTGGACCAGCCAGCTGAAGAGCAGCATCCAGACAGCCGAAGCGCTGGGCGTGCCCTACGAACAGTGGAAGATACTCAACGAGATCGACGCTGTGAGTCCCGGCAGACTCCGCCCACAGGCATCTGCCTCCCAGCAACACTGTTCCTCTCATTAGGAGTTTTACTGAGAAGGGTTTCGAAAGCCCTGGAGAAACATGTGTTGTGTGGCATGTAAAATGGGTGTTTTTTATTGTGTTTATCACCATCACCTGTGGGAGAAGGAAAACACTTGTCCTATACTTAAACTACTCTACTATTCTACTATTATTATACGTAACAGTGGTGTGTCTATGTGTGTGTGTCCATGTGTGTTGTAAGGGAGTCTGTGAGGAAATGTCTTATGACCAGATCCAGTGTGATTATCCTGAAGAATATGCTTCGAGGGATCAGGACAAGTACCATTATCGCTACCCTGGGGGTGAGGTAGGCATCACACACAATCCTTAGCTATATGAACAATGAGAAACCCATTTTAATTCCTGTGTGGAACATTTCCGTGGTTTGTCCTGCCTGGTTTGCCGTAGTCGTACCAGGACCTGGTGCAGCGGTTGGAGTCCGTGATCATGGAGCTGGAGCGTCAGGGCAACGTGTTGGTCATCTGCCACCAGGCTGTCATGAGATGCCTCCTAGCCTACTTTCTGGACAAGAGTGCAGGTTTAACTCTCTTTCCCTCTGGTCTCTCCACGCTGTTCTCTCCTTCTCTGTCCACTCTGTCTTTCCTCCTCTCTCTTACACACTCACACGCATGAATGAACAAATGTTTGATGGAACAGTAAACGTGTTTATGCACTGTGTTGGAGTGCTCTTTTAGAGTGAGGTGATACGAGCAGAACATGGCAGTGATCCCTCCCCCAGGCATGAACCATGGTATCTCCCCCCCCGCCAGGCTCTGCCTTCAGCCAGGCTCCTATATCTGATTCCTCCCTTCTCTGTTCTGCCTCAGATGACTTGCCTTACCTGGAGTGTCCCCTCCACATGGTGCTCAAGCTCACACCTGTGGCTTATGGTAAGTGCTGTTGGCTGTGAAAGCCGTGCTTCCTTGGCCCCGTGTTTTTCTTCATGTGTCTCGTACTCCCAGCCAGGACATGAACCGGCATGTGTAGTGTAGCGTTGTTGCTGTTTACAGACTGTTGGGTAACTGCATTCCAGCATGTTGCGTTACCTGTGTAAATTAAGCCCTAATGATGGAGGAGACCACTGGAGTCAGCTCTAATACTGTTCTGAAGCGTCCCTGCTGATCTGAGATCTGTTTTCAAGGCCTTGTAGAAAGAAAGATGTCATAGCAACCCTGTGGTTATCAACAACTGAACTGGCAATGATGTTTAGTGGATGTAATTGTCTATGTATAAAAACCAAACTATGGTACTCTTTATTAACCCAGTGCTTTTGCAGGTTGTAAAGTGGACAAATTTGACCTGGAGGTGGAGGCTGTGAACACACACCGGAGCAGACCACTGGTAAAGAATATTTATCACATTTTTGTCGTAAAGCTGTGTAGCAACTTTTGTTGAATAGTTTATATTTCTATTATTAATGGCCTTAAATGCAAATATATGATCATGAGAAATGGTTTTGCATATTGGAGCGTGCATAATTATTAGGAACTCACAAACTTCTATAGACAAATCCAACCTCAGATAAAAGACAACACATCATGCAATTATTTATTCAACAATGATGGTGTGACAACACAGGGTTGGTGGCGTGATGACGCAGGGTTGATGGCGTGATGACACAGGGTTGGTGGCGTGATGACGAAGGGTTGGTGGCGTGATGACGCAGGGTTGGTGGCGTGATGACACAGGGTTGGTGGCGTGATGACGAAGGGTTGGTGGCGTGATGACGAAGGGTTGATGGCGTGATGACGCAGGGTTAATGGCGTGATGACGCAGGGTTGGTGGCGTGATGACACAGGGTTGGTGGCGTGATGACGCAGGGTTGGTGGGGTGATGACACAGGGTTGGTGGCGTGATGACGCAGGGTTGGTGGCGTGATGACGCAGGGTTGGTGGCGTGATGACGCAGGGTTGGTGACGTGATGACACAGGGTTGGTGGCGTGATGACACAGGGTTGGTGACGTGATGACGCAGAGCTGACAGAGTGATGATGCAGGGTTGAAGGCTTGATGATGGAAGGTTGATGGTTTAATGGTGTGATTTACAAATCACATAAAGAGATCTACTGGACAGGATGCATGAGTAATGTTTTTTTTAAATACAGGAGTTTTGGGGGGTTTGTTGGCTAATCATTTAAGCCTACATATTCAGTAAAATGGTGTTATGGCTTGTAACTACCTCTATGTGGTTGATCTTTGGTTTCCACCATGAGTTGAGTATAGTTTGTTATTCTTTGTTTCACTGTTTTTTGTGTATGTATTACGTATTAGCATGATGGTAAATTTGACCACTGTGACTATTGTTAGAAATTCAGCATTGAAGATTCAGACTGCAGACTGGCCTGTTTTTCCTTCCTAAGTGTGATCTTAAGAAGGAAAATAAAGACATGAAGAGACTAGGGAGGTAGGGAAGAGAGGGACAGGGGATGAGACCTTGGCTCAGAACATGTTATCACTTCCTGACCTTGACATCAGCTTTCACAGAGGCCCAAGTCGCAGAAAACAAGACAGAAGCATTGAGAATTATAGTCGTACGGTAATATAAAATGGATTCAGAAAAAAAATCACTAATTAAAACAAATAGAAGAGGGGCATATTAATTTCTTCACTGTTAAACCCTACCACTTTGTATGTGTGTTAAGGCCTGAGTGATAAAGGTGACCACAGTGACTGGTGGATACATGTGGGTGTGGGTGTATATTTTATGAGTAGGGATGTGTGTGAATGCTGCCCTCTGGGAATGCTGAAGTATAATTATTATGTACCACTGTTGTGTGTGTAAGTGAGGCTTAAAAAGACAATACAGCCACATGGCCACAGAAAAACAAGAACTCAGCTACAGTTAGTTGACACAGCTGAGATCCACAAAAGGAGAAAATAAAAAAAATGCTATATATCAGTCATAGCCAAAGATCCAATGATAACTGAACAGAAAGAGAACCCAGGATTTTCGAGACTCTGGTGTTCCCTCTCACTTATTATATCATTGTATAGAAATCAGGAAGCACCAGTTTGTGGACACAGTGTAGTTCGAGATTAGCAAAGGAATGAGACAGTGTTGCATTGGTGGGTGAATCCTCAGCTGTTTGAGATATGTTGAAAATGACTTTAACCAAGGAGGATGTGAAACAGGATTTTCAGGATCAAAGAAGAAAGGAAGAAACTGGTTTTGCATGCTCATGATCACAGAAAATCACGATCAGTGAGAAACAGATTGGATTAGTCCAAGATTGAATCTTTCTGGGATCTAGGATTGTTGTGACTGTGGATCCACCCTTCAGATCAAACAATGGGAGGTCCACCTGTGGCCGGCATGAACAAGATCTGGAAAAGATGCCAGTCTAGCTGCTATAATGAATAAATATTTGCTAAGGAACATTTAGCTTTAATCAGGAATTGAATTAACATTTGCTTTCGTCATTATGCAAACGTTACACACCATTTGGCCTTATATCTTGACGCTGACATTGTTAGCATATGAATGTCTCATATATAACTAAACAGAAATATAGCACAGATTCGTATGAAACATAAACGGCTATGTTGTAATATTTGTGTTTCCGATGGATAATCTACATCAAGAGTCTTGAGTTATTCCAGCTTCCATATTAGTCATCTCTGCAAACTGGCTTCCACCTAGATCTGTAATAATCTATATAATATCCTCTCCACTGCCAGTAATATTTATCTTTGACAGCTACACATGATGTGTGTTGTGTTAGTGTAGCTTAGCCTGTCTAAGGATATTATTACACACTTACCTCAGGTTTTACAGCAAAAATGTTGATTTGCTTTAACACAATGATTATTGAGTCTGGATTCAGTGCCATGGGCTATTTCTCTTGACTGTGGGCTGGTTAGCTGTTTTCCTCCACTCTCTCCATATCCACAGTTTTTATCGATGCAAATGTACTGTTGACCTTTACGTCTAAGAACATCTGTCACGTGTCCTTTGTGTTTGGACCTTTGCTGCTCAGCCATGACGGCTCCCTTGCCTTTCTGTCACTGTAACCAGAGTAACCCCAAGCAGGAAGTGGTACCTGCTGTTTTGCGGAGGAACAGCTTCACACCGTTGTCCAGCCAGGACCAGGTGAAGTGGCCCCGTCTGTTCAGCGTCGGCAACCCACCCCGGATACCGCTCCCACCCTCGCTCGCATCCATGGAGGTTCCGGAGGCCCAGGAACCAGAGGAACACAGTGATAACCAAGTCAGTCTTAGTATCGTGTGGGTGTGGATGTGGGGTAATGAGTGTGAATGTATTCTGAACTGACACAACCCTCACAACATGACTCATTATTGGTCAAACTGGCTCAGATTTCTATTTCTGATGAATGAAGTCTGCTATGGAAGGAAGTCACTGCACTGCAGTACATTATATCTTATCTCCTTAATCTCCTACCACTTAATCCACACATACATCATTCCATTGGCACTTTTAATCTGTATGAATGATTTCTCTTTGACCTCAAAGAGAAATATCTCTTATCAAAAAAAATGTTTAGGAAGAAAAAGGGCTTTACAGCTACTATGCTATTAAATCTTGCTACCACTGAAATAAAACACTTAATAAATAATTAGGAACAATTTATATTACAAGTGAGCACTTTTTTGACATTAAACGCTTTAGTCCATCTTCAGTTATTTTCCTATATATTTATTTCCCAGTTCTCAAGGGCTGCTTAATACATGTTTATATGATTATGCTGTCTTGCTTAATTGAAAATAACTTGTGTAATACGTGCATCACGCTGAGTGCTTTTCCACAGGCGATGCTCAACTGCTTCAGTTCGAGAGACCCAGACAACAGCGCCGCGAAATGAGACCTCCACCCGTATGACTAGCGATGTGGCTCACATGGCGGTTCCACCTGTTTGTAGCCCAGCCCTGAAATAAGCCCAAACTTCACATGTTCCTGCCTCTCCTGCTGCAGCGATCACACTGCATGTCAAAACAGCTTCCGCATTGCCTGCCCTCTGCAGCTACGGCCAGGCTGATCTAGACCAATACCCCACAGTAGTAAACAGAAATGGTGGCAATTATCCAGTAATGAAACAGCTGGTAGATTAGAGAGGCAATCTGCACTTTAAGGGCTGGACATTTAACTAGGGCTTTAAAGTCATTTGCCCTTGTGTGTCTTGAATAATGTTGCTAGAACATAATTTGAGACGCAGCCAATTTTAGGTCTTCAAACCAAAAGGTACTTTTCCATAGACAAATGTTATGATTCACTTTCCCCTCACAGTCTTCTATAATCCTATATAATCTGGCTTTATCTCATTTGAACATTGTGATTTGTTTTATCAAGTCTGCTGCCAAATCCAATTAAGTTATGCATAATCTGCATAATTCACTGGAGCTTCAAAGGTACAAATCCCTGCTAATCTGGACTGGAAAACTCCACCCCCAGCTCGGAAACTCCGCCCATTCCATCAAATGTGAACGCCCTCTGGCATGCTAACACATAATCATACGATGTGATACACTGAATGTATTCATGGTATTTTTAAACTTCAGAAAATATCCTTCTCTGGATACAATAGGATATCTTTTTGTGAGATGGAGACTAATTGTGCTTTGTGGGAATAGCTTCCCTCAGTCTCAATGCCAACCATTTGTTCTAATGCAGGTAAAGCCATTTTCTATGGCTACAGTCTCCTATCAGAATTGATTCTGTTTTCATAGCATCTACACTGTCACTGTCTTAGAAAATTCTATGGTGTCCTGTCTAAGTCACTGTTTACATGTCAGTTGTTTGTCTTTTTCCAGTTGAATGTGGCTTAATAGTTAAACCAAGCAAAGGCTGCTGAAATTTCCAGTTACACATTTTAAATGGCAACTGAACAGGCTAACCAGGGTAATGCTATAGGACTTGGAATTTTTGATGTGAGTGTTTTAGTGTCTTACTACTCTGGCAATCTTCCAGAAGCTTCTGATTATCTTGTGAAGCACACTGATGACTGGTAGAGAGGCATAGATAATGCTGTCATAATGACTTCTTTCAAAGCGAAAACAAAAAAATATATAATAAATGAAATATTGTAAATACATAACAATTACATACAATCAACTAGAAGAGCATTCAAACAGTAAAAAGTTCTGAAAGGGGAAACATGTTATCAAAGAAACAATGGAATATACATTTTAATTTTTAAGCAAATCTTGTTATAATTGAATTGTTGACATTTTGGATCATTCATGTTATTGGTGTTTGTAGATGGAGGACAGTGTTGAATTTTGTTGCAGTGTTCCCCAACTCCAGTCCAGGAAGGCTGTAGCACTATACACTCTAGTGTTTTCTCTGCTCTAATGTACCAGACAGACTAATCTGTTAACTAAATCAGAGCAGATGTCATGCTGCTGCTTTGCAGGACTTGTGGACTACTGGCATTGCGATTTTGATGAAAGACTCGGTTATAATGTAAAAATGCATATTGTGATGTTGGTGTGCAGTTTTTTTCTTATTTCTTAAAAAAGAGAAGGTTTCCAGTTCTGTTTACTGGACCATTTTCTTGTCTCTGCTCAGCAGATGACCAGCCAAAGGAACTGATAATAACTCACTTATTCGGAGGAAACGTAGAACTGTATGCTGTAACAGTAGAGAGGAATGGAGTAAAATGCTTTCAGTGGGAGCAAATAACTGTGCCTTTGTGTGGAAACATGCATCTTCTAGTCCAGTAACGTAAATGCCTCGCTGGCTGCCTGGTGTAGTCTGGAACAAACCTCATTTTTAATCGGATGGTTTCATACAATTGTTTTGTTATTGTTGTTGTTTGTATGTTTGTTGGGGGGGTTTGTTGTTGTTTTTTTACTTAGAATTCTTCAACTGCAGTTTATAGGTACACTCGTTTTGCAGTTGTTGGTGGAATATGGTCAGGCACTGGGATTGCTGTCATATTTATTTTTTCCTGTTGATCTTCATTTTCAAGGGTACAGGAAGAGTGTCTCTTCATATACATATATTTAGGAGGGAAAAAAGGATTGTATATTTTGCTCCCTGATCTTAAAAATTAAGTGAAACTATGTTTAGTCTGTTGTGTTATTTAAACATGTGACGATAAGTCATTAAAAGCTTATATTATCAGAATGGTTGACAGTGTACTTTTGAATTAATACATGCATTGTGCAATATTTGGCATGAACTAATGTGAAAATTGATCATATAGTACTTTCAAATGTTACTTTTTTATGTGTACATAAAAAGAATAATTTAAGACAGCCAGTTAACGATGTTAAATGTTTGCACACCTTGTTTTACTTAAAGTATATTTTCCGCATTCATATTCTTTTGTTGCATACACTAAAACCTCTTGAATGCCTGTAGCCCACATTTCATCTTTACAGGTTTAATCTGTACATTCAATTTATACAGGATGGAGAAAGTTCAGAACATCAGTAGAAGTTCCGAACTCTGCTTGGAGTTTCGAAGGATAAAAGGTTTTTCAGTTTAATTCATTTGACTAGTAACAAGGTGTGGAGATGGAAATGGCAGGTGTAGTTTTTCTTCAACCACTTTTGAAACATAGCAAGTGCATAGGATGTGAGGAACATGTATTCAATGTATTAAAACATTATATAATTTATAATAATATATAATAATTTTCCTAAGGCAGTAATCAACACCAATAACATAATATCATCACAGTTTAACCTGCATAGGGGTAGAAGATAAGGGTGTTCACCTTTCACCTTTCACCTTTCATTTGTTTACCATATTCTTAGAACTGTTTGCTGCATCAGTTCACCAGAATGAATTACATGCTGTAGTAATTTAAAAAACTACTCACAAAATTAACTTATATGCAGATAATATTTTGCTTTACTTACAGAACCCAAGAATCTTGCTGTTTGAAACCATTAAGCTGGCTGACGCATATTCAGAATGATCAGAATACATTAATTGTAATAAATCAATTATTTTACCATTAAGCAAAGAAAGTTGGACCCCCAAAACCCCCAAATGCCAAACACTGCTTTAAATTAAGAAAGTATATTACTTATTTAAAATAATCCCAGTTACTCCAACTAGTGAATGTTTAACAAAACTTAATTCAGTTTTTACTCAATTTTATTGTAAAAATAACCCTCAAATTAAATCAACATTACAAAAGGGTTTGTCATGAGTTTGATACTCAGGGCCACACATCCTGTCATAGCAATACAGGGATGGGAGCTTCTGTACAATGTAATAACAGCTCTCATACTGAGGAGTGGGTTGAGGGCTGCTTCAGTAAGGGTAAAGTGCTAGAAGGTACCATGGGTTGAAGTCAGGTTTATCATACCTCCTTTCAAAATGTCACCAATCACACCAGAATTTTGTATCATAGACATTTTGTACCTTAAAAACGTGAGATAAAAAAGGCCAGGAAAAAAGAACTGCTTTTATTTTATGATTAAGTTCATGTTCTCATGAAACAATTAGAAACAGTTAGCTTCTGTCTGCTCAAGAGCCTTTAAGACTTTGGAAGAATGTCTCAGAAGGTGGACATCCACCCACCTGCTCTACTCTTAATAACTGGGACCAATTCAACCACATAAAAGCACAAAACCACAACCATTTGTCAAATGGCTGCTGCATGTTTTTCCATGTGGGTGTTGGAACAAGAACAAGAGGGTACAACGGAACAAGAGGGTAAACACCTCAAACTATTTATAATCTCATTTTCAGGATGTGGGCATCTTTGCTTCAGACCAGCCTATAAAAAAGGTTCAGTGGATTGTGATGGTTATTCCCATAAGGGGTCTGAAGGTTCCATTTGTTTTCGTTATGATGAGCCCAGGGCAAAGAGAAGCCACGCGCTTCACATCCTGTGTAGTCTTGATTTCGGAAGGCCAGCCGCATTAACGTAAAAACTTGGGAAAATGTATTTGTGTATAGTCCTTTAATATGGTGTTATTTTTTATTTAAGGCTATTATGCCAGAATTGGGCATACGATATAAACCAAATTGAAAAGACATTCAAGAAAAGAAAGACATTGCTATTATTCATTTTTAGAGCCTTTATCAATCACAGGCCTTTACAACTGTCAAAATTGTTGAAACTTCACCTCAATAAAGGTGCCCATGTTTGTATCATTTAATGCTGTTTTTTTCTTGTTCATTATAGATTTATTTAATTAATTCGTTTTTCTGTACATGTTCTTTGTGTTTTTCACAATTTCTTTTTCTTTGTTTTATTTTCTCTCATTTATATTTTGCGTACAAGTGAACAATAAAAACAGTCAGTGGGTTAACATTGATAGTAACTGGACTTTAAAGGGGCGTGGCCACCATGTGTAGGTGGAGCATGAGGTGTTTCAATAAAAGGCCCAAGCCCTGAATCATCGCTACGGTTGTGTGGTTGTAATTGGTTTGGTATTATCGTCATTTCTGACTGCCTCACAGGATATTGTTCAACAGTTAAGGGAAGCTTAGAAAAAGGGTGAGTTCCAAAACATGCATTTACACCAATCATATTTCATCTTTGTTTTGATAGTATCACAATAGCAGCATTCTAACACAATTACTCACCCCAAAACTACAAAACAAGATCACTTAGATAACCACAGAACATAAATGTGTCCCCGTTGTCTTGATCACATAAAGCTCACTGACTGACAGCACTCACTTCGCAGTCAAAATTTGTGATTTTTATGGAAAGCACAAGCACAACTAATGTTGCCCTGATGATGATTTTTTTTCTTTGCTAAATGGTACACATAAATTACTGATGGCTCATATATGCGTACCTGATATGGAGTGTAAGAGTGGCTAGTATCTGTCCATAAGTGCACCAGGCTAATGTTATCCATGGTGTCTGGGTGCTTCTCCGAGTCACTGGTAGGCTGCTCTGGGATCTGCCCACATTTGGAGCACAAACCCACAGACATTTATAGTTACAACCACAATATGTGTTTTAGATGACATATTATTGCTATCTATTCTTAACCCCTAAAAAGATATGTGTATAGAGAGATATAGGGATATTGGAGAGGGGGGGGGTCAAAGGACCTCTGTCCAATTCTCTTGTAATATAGCAATAACTTGATCTGTATCGCCTACAGCTTAACCAATTGCCTAACCGAATCATGTATTTATCAGTAAAATGGTGGATGTACCACTGGATTACATTCTGTTCTGCTATTTGCTATTTGGCCCATAGGCTGTCATGGTGGTCAATGGTGTGGTAACCAGAATAATGATCACATGGCCATCAGTTGCACAATTCTGTGAATGTTCAGTAAGGATTGCCAAGTTAAGACAGAGCTGTTTTGTGTTGAGTAGATCTAAACCAGCATTATGGAGCACTGAGGCCAAACACAGACGCCCATCAATCCATCTGACTCACAATTACAAGGACAAAAACACACCACTATTTCAGAGTGGAGAAGATTGAACTTCATACTGGATTGCCCCCTGTGTACTGATGAGAGAGAGAAAGAGAGGGAGAGAGAGAGAGTAAGATCACTTTTTTCTTTGAAATTATTGTTCATGCAAACTACTGGGCAGATTATTCCCCAGAACATACAGCCACTTTAAATGCACTTCTGTGACGCCCTCTAATGATGTCTTTATGCAGGTCCTATGTGGACATTTATTCAAAGTATTTATAAATGAAACTATAATGAAATCCTGTAGCATAGTATTTCCTTTGATGCAGTTTTTGGACTTTTGTTTGTATATACAAAAGACTGCATACTGAGGACTACCTTGTGGCATAGTGATGAGAACATTTCTGGCATTACAAGTTAAGACAAGTCGTGGATCAAGATTACAAGTGACCTGTGATTTAAGAGTGTAGTTGATGATACAGTAAGGGTTTCGTGCTTATTGAGCTGATTTAGTTCTGAAGTCAGTCTCATCTAGTCTTCTTATAGTATTCAGAGTGAAGTGTTGCAATAGATCAACGGGAAAAAAGACATTCAGTAAATAATAATAATCTTACCTTAAAAAATGTGCTCGTTGGCATGTGTTCATCCAGGAAATGATTTAATACATACAAGATATTTACTTCAATTATACAACGTAATGATACAGTGAACAATGTCATTTATGCAAAGTGAATATACATAAATACAGACATAGTCTTATTTACAACACTGGTCTAGCATGAAACACTCCTGTATCTCAGCTTCTAAAAGTCATTGTTTTATGGAATTTTGTTTTATGGAGTTTTATGGAATTTAATAAATGTTTTCTGTAAGACAGGCGCAATCCATAGAGTCGTTTTCTACCATAGTCCTTCAGTGGAGCTACAGAGACAGAGACATTTAGGCCACGCCCATGTGGTGGAGGAAAACAGCTCTGCATTTTCCATTGCACATTTTTCTTTATTGGTTTTAAACTTCAATACCCAAAAAGCTGTTGGTGGGTTGCATGACAACTAATATTATAAAAAGATTTAAGGTTTTACGTAATGCCATGATGCAAGACATTGTAGTTGGCAGGAGGACTTACGTTAGCTAAGTACAGGGACTTTATGGGATCCTGATAATATTTACATCTGTGTGCGCAGCAGACATTTGGGCTGTGTTCAAAATAGCCTACTGCATACTGCATTTCAATATATTTGGTCCCCATATAGTATACAGTATAGTATCCAGCAACAAATGCAAAACATACTTATGAAAGATTTTCCACCACCATTGCATGATGGGATGCAGAACATGTAGCAGGATGTTTTTGAACTCAGCCTTTGGTGTCAGCCATGGTGTCAGGTTGGTCAAAAAGTTATTTTGACCCACTAAATAACAAAATTTTAGCTAATTTAACGATTTCATTCTCTATCTGAAAACTGGTTGTTTCAAAAATTGTGTCCAGTTCTCCATATATGTTTGTTTGGTTAGTTAAGCAACTGATAAAATCAGTGCTACTAATATACAGCCTAACAGTAGGCAATAGACTTGAAGATTTTGATTACAATGTTAACATTAGCTATACAGATGACAATACTGGCTATCTTAGGCTGCCCCGTGTTTCGTTCAGGTACAAGTCAAAATATGTGATGTCTGGCAATGCTGTGTGGTCATGATTTTGGGATAGAAAAGGCCTAATGAGGGAGTCTAATCACATTGAGTTTTCATATATATCTGGTCCTTTTTTTGAGTGGAAGGGTATTGAAATAGGCTGGTGCTGACATTTTATATTGAAGCTATTTCAAGACATAGTGTCATAGTGTAATTTCCTGTCCACTCCCTTTTAAACTGTTTTTCCTCTACATGGGGTGTGGTTTTAACTCCAATGAGGTGATGAGCTCTGCCTCCACAAGTCTTCTGTACCTCTAATACATAGAGAGAGCACTGAATTTACTTTCACTGGAAAGGAAATTTAGAAAGTATGTAGATCCACAGTGCAGGACCTCCTGTAGATCCACAGTACAGAACCTCCTATAGATCCACAGTGCAGGACCTCCTGTAGATCCACAGTGCAGGACCTCCTATAGATCCACAGTACAGAACCTCCTATAGATCCACAGTGCAGGACCTCCTATAGATCCACAGTGCAGAACTTTATACACATTTCCCTTCTTTATTTCAGCATGGTTTACTCAAGTAACCCAAAGATTCTTAGAGTAAATAAGTCATTTAAAAACTACAAGAGTTGACCAAAGCAATATGCAATAATACGCAATAAATTATAATAAATATCTTGTAACTTTTAAGTCTAGATTTATAGATAGCAACGGGTGAGTCAGTCCTAATATTTACTGGTAGGTTGTTCCACAGCCTCAGAACAGCATCTTCAAAAGCACAGTAACCCTTCAGCTTCAACCATGACATGGGAACAGCCAAAAGCAGAGTAACACTTCAGCTTCAACCGTGACATGGGAACAGCCAAAAGCACAGTAACTCTTCAGCTTCAACCGTGACATTGGAACAGCCAAAAGCACAGTAACCCTTCAGCTTCAACCATGACATTGGAACAGCCAAAAGCACAGTAACCCTTCAGCTTCAACCGTGACATTGGAACAGCCAAAAG
>JAOYMR010000020.1:3986891-4002608 GCA_025802075.1 Tenebrosternarchus preto
CGATTTGTCGTCCCTAAAGTTCGGACTGAAATTGGAAAGACTGCGTTTAGGTTTTCTGCACCGTCTACCTGGAACAAATAGTAAAATAATAAAATAGTTATATAATAAAAATAATTATTTCTGTTTTTTTATTTAGTTGTAAAATTTAGTTGTAAAAAACGGTTAGTCATCATTAATGAGCACCTGTTGCTAGGGATTTACATGGAGATTACATGAAATAAGAAGAGATTATATATTTCTGAAATATATTGCCAAGGGGTAACATGTACAGAGAGAAAAAAGGACAGGCCCTAATACTGAGTCTTGGTGGACTCCATATCCAATCATGGCAACGGATAAAAAACAATTGCCTGTGTTAACCAACTGGTTCAAGTAATACCCACCCAGATATTACTTGATCCAGTATAGGACAGTTCTCTGTGCCCAACAATGTGCTCAAATTATTCAGTAAAAATACTATGATCCACAGTGTCAAAGGCAGCACTGAGATTTAACACAATTTCCTGAATCAACAACCAATAATAAAACATTTTTGACTTCTAAAACCACCGACCCTGTACTGTGAAGAGCTTTAAAACCATGAATATTATTGTTGTTCAGTTAAGGCAATAGCTGTACAAGAACTTTTCCATGACAGTTCTGAAATGGGCACAAAAATTATGTTGAGTTTTAGTGCCAAGGTTAGGCTTCTTAAGTGCCTAAACTGCTATACTCCAATGTCTGGAGTAAACAGTTCAATCAAGAACTGGATATATCATCTTCTGTTTACTTTTTGCTGTTTACCTGGTATTAGCGATAAGTTTTCCGTAATACATAATATATGAAGGCTCCTCGCGAAAGAGCTGAGGAAGGAGCACGCGAGGGGAGGTCCGACTTTGAGCCTATTACTCCGCGCTTCGACTCTGTCAGACCAGTAAATAAAACCAAGCTCTGCGCACATTACGAACCGTTTTTATCCAGGTCAGCGACCCTCGCGCAGATATGACGAACATCTTGTGGACTACGCTGTTATTTTTGTCAGCGACATTAATAGGTGAATAACATTTTAATATTTTAAGAGTTACTTGTGGACATTAAGAACTGTAAACAATTTAAATCGCGTATTATAATCCAGGGATCAAAAGTTTTCGATCCAATTGTCTGTTTCAGTGTCTCAAGGTTTTAATACATGTGGACGTCCAAAAATCTACGCAAACAGGCGTTTGGATGAGAAGTATCTTCAAATATCGACATTCAATGAGGGAGATAAAGTAACGTACAAATGTGACGTAGGCTATGCTCAGTCGTACGGTTGGCGTTACTCTACTTGTTTAAACGGACATTGGACATCTCTGAACATGCAATGTAAAAGTAAGACACAAGAACAAACCTAAAATTACTCTAACCTAAACTTACATGGACTTGCGTTTACCTCTTTTTATACTTTGATCTGATCTATTTTCACAATTAAGGCCTGTATGCGTTAAAATCAAAGAAGTGACTAAGCTTATCTGTGTTTTTATTAAAATAAAATTAATAAAACGCTCAGTTATACTGGAAGAATAAATAAGACCTTAAGCTGCTTTAATCAGTGCTGTCAGACACACTAAAAGTCATATGTTAAACACATCATGCCCTGTGTCTTCTTCACCCACGCACATTTCTCGTTCTCTCGCAGAAAAAAAGTGCGGCTCTGCTGGAGAAATAGCGAACGGGAGGTTCATCCAGAAGGGGAACTTATTCGGGGACAGAGCCTATGCAGAGTGCGACGAAGGGTAATGAAAAGCCAGTTTAATCCGATAGAGCAAACTAATGTACGCAAAGCTACTATAGGTTAGGCTATTGTGAGATTCTGCAAAGGTCAACAGGCCTTTACATGGACTTTGGTGACTTTCTGTGTAACTGGCGACCTGTGAACAATAAGGTGCTTTTTCTTATGTTTGTCGTCACACTGACCAGTTACAGATGAGATTAGATATCCTAATAGTCTCCAATCCTTTGTTTGCAAAACATACTTTGTAAATCAACCTTGGGCGTTTTTTAAATAAAACATGTTGATGATGACGACGATGACGATGATGATGATGATTTTTCAGTTATGTCCTACGAGGAGCCGATTTTAGGCAATGCCTTGATGGTGGGTGGAATGGTTCGATTCCTACTTGCGTAGGTAAGATGTGCTTCATACTCACAAAGTCTTGGAATGTCAGACTTACCTTTTACATCATGAAATGATCAAATCTTTCAGTCATCCACTCAGTCTAAGCTGGACAATGTCATTTTTCAAGGGCTTCCCATGGTAGAGTTAAGACATGATCATAAGAGTGTAGAAGTAAGCAGATTTCTAAAGTCAGTGCTTTCACATGTCTTTAAAATGTCAAGCAAGTGTTAAAGTCAGGTGAGGTCAGCTTTATTGCCGTCTCTGACCACTTAAAACACAGAGAGGTTTTGGATAACAGTCCAGCTTCAACAATAAGACAAACAATGAAAACAAGACACTACAAACTGCAGTATTATCACAGTCAAAAGTGCAGTACACTCGATGCTGTTTATGCAGTACACTCGATGGCTCTTAATTACACGCACAATGCAATGGCGCCTTCTGTTGGCCTTTCTGAGAACTACAACACGCAATCCACAGTACAGATCACAGCAAGACAGGACAGCTTTTGTTCCCTGTTGTGAAAAGCACCACAAAGGTATATGTTTTCATTATGATGGTTTTCATGGCAGTATAACACAGATGTCTTCATCTCTGTAGGTCGTGGTGTTTTCCCCCAACTGTTGTGGGGATTCTGTGAGATACACAAAAAACCTTGTTTTCTTGTTTGGTCATGTATACCCTCACTGTATTATTATCTGCTCTTACATCACAGATTTCATTTTGTTTATAACATTTATTTTGTTTGTTTTTCACTTGCATTGTCTGAATAAGTCTTTATTTTGGCATTATGATCCTGAGTGTTCCATTGCTCTCTCTCTCTCTGTCTCGCTGACCCTCTCACTCTCTCTCCAGAATCTCACTCTCTCTCTCCAGAATCTCACTCTCTTTCTCCAGAATCTCACACTCTCTCTCGCGCTGTCTCTCACTCTCTCTTACCCTCTCTCTCTCACTCGCTCTCTCGACTCTCTGACTCTGCTGCTCCGATTTCTGACAGAGCCGGAGAAGTTCCGGCGGTCGGCGAAAAGACGTGCCCTCGTCCCGCGGCGCAGGACGCAGTGCTGAATGGAACGAAAGCATCGTATAACCCAGGCGAGCGTTTGTTGTTCTCCTGCAGCGAGGGTTTCCACCTGCAGGGGACCGGCAGCATCGTTCAGTGTGATCAGGGGGGGCGCTGGAAGCCACGTCCCCCAAAATGTGCAAGTAAGTACCGAGGCCTGAGGTGACAGGGGGCAAGTAAATCTTGAGCTGCTTCAAGTAGCTCACCTGGTACATTAAGATGCTGGCAAGGTTCGGTTCTTCAGGGAACATACACACCATCATAGTAATAAATATACAAGACCTTCCTCTGGCTAGGAATGTCTGCCACATGCTGTAAATGTAAATAGCAATAATTGTAGTAAAAAAGGCAGAAGTCTTGAACATGGCATTATTAAGTATTGCGTTATGCTTTTTAACTCTACAGGAATTAAATGTCCACCCCTGAATATACCGAGTGGGGCTGTCAACACTGAACGTCACAGGGTTAATACCACTGTCACGGTCAGCTGTGAGGACGGTTTCCATCTGAGAGGACCAAAGTCCATAACCTGTGAAGCTAGCGGATCCTGGACGCCCGCCGTCCCCACCTGTGAATCCAATTCAGGTGTGTGGACCAGATGACCAATGGCAGACCATGTCTGGATGTCATCTTTTCCAGTTTTATTTTAACCTACTTGTTTTTGTGTTAAATGGTCATTATCGGACAACTGCTAATTAATGCTTTTTGCTGCAATATTGTGGAAGTGCATTAGAATGGAAACATCTCTGTGGTGCTTCCAGGGCAGTGTGGAAGGCTCCCTTTCCACCCGAATGTAGTCCTCAGAGAGGAGCAGTTGGACCAGTACCAGGATGGCGCTCGTGTTTGGTATAGGTGTAGTCATGGATACATCTGGGTTGGAGGGAGAGACAGCATTTACTGTGAGAATGGCCGTTGGACTTCACTACAGTTCAGATGTCAAAGTAAGTGATTTTAAATGGAATTACAGAAAGAAAACTTCCTAATGGAAGGAGGTACTCGTTTTTTCTCCTTTGTCCACTGCGTGTGCTATACATGTGGGATTTATTTATTTATTTATATATATATTTACTACATATCACTAATTATGTAATCTTTATCCTCAGAGAAAAAATGCGGGTCTGCTGGAGAGATGGAAAATGGGCGTTTTGTTTACACTGGAGTGTCATTTGGGGACACTGCTACTGCACAATGCCATGAAGGGTAACCTGGCATATGCCTGATATCACTGACCTTCTTCTCCATAGTTCAGGACATGAGCAGTTGGCAAACTCTAGTAAAGATGATACGACACTGCTTCTATTTGGAAATAACATCCATCCATCACTAACTGTTTGACTGTTCGACAGTCCCCTGCTAAAGTTCCTAGTACATTTACTAGATATATGCTGCTCTTCCTTGATTCAGTTTCAACTTAAAAAATTATTATTATTATTTTATTTTTTTTGCATGGTGAATTTTGGGTGCTTTGTGTGTGTGTGTGTAGGTACCAGTTGGTTGGAGATGGTGTGAGACACTGCAGATCTGAAGGTTGGGATGGTAGGATGCCTGTGTGTGAGGGTAGGTTCTGCTAGTTTCCTCTGCTAATTGTGCAGTTTTAGTGCTTTTCTCTGCTGGAAGGCCCCTGAAAACCACTGAACAGTGCAGGACCTGTTCCCCCGCAGTGCTGTGTAATATCTGAACTTCTCTGGAGTGGAATCTGCAATAGGTAAGTATGTTGGGGATCCAGTCATGCAGTTATTTTTAGGACACTGTGTATTGGCACCTTCTGCCTGGAACAACCTACAGAACAAACGTAACATACAGAATATTGTACTGTTGGGCAGATTTAATGCTATGGTCAAGTTGCTTAAGTCTGGACTATCTTTGTGTAAATGTTTTTAAGTATGATTTTTTAAAATTATTTTAACATGTTCTTGTTTAAACTTCTTGTTCACTCTGTTGCTGTCAGTCTTGACCAGGTCTCCCTTATAAAAGAGATCTGTAATCTGGGACTAACCTGGTTAAATAAAGGTTATTAAAATAAATAAAAGAGATCTGTGATTAACCTGGTTAAATAAAGGTTATTAAAATAAATGTATTATGTGTGTGTATTATAGTTGTCAAGTGTCCTAGCCCTCCAGAGGTGGCAGGAGCAGATATGTTTGGCCCTACAGATGATGGACCAGTAAAATATGGTCACGTAGTGTCCTACACGTGCCTCACTGGCACACTGGTCGGTGCTGCAGACATTTACTGTACTGACAAAGGGACCTGGAGTGCTCCATTTCCTCAATGCAGAGGTGAGCATATGCCCACTCTGCCAATTGGGAACAAACCATGCACTTTGTAGGCATTGCCACTAGAGGGCTCTGGTAATATGATGTGTTAAAATAAGTAGGAATCCAGGAAGCACCACCAGGTGCTTTGCCACACTTCATACATGCCCTCATAATATGGGTTATGAAAACTATTTTGTTGTATTTTTCAGATGTTGTCTGCCCCTTCCCAGATGTGATGTTTGGCTCAAGATTAGCTGGGTTTCAGCGTAGCTACAAGTTTAGCAACTCAGTGACATTCACCTGCAATCCTGGCTGGAGACTTGTGGGCTCCAGAACTGTCACCTGTGGGAGAGATGGGAGCTGGAAACCAGCACTTCCTAAATGCATCAGGCCCTAAAAATATGTGTTAACATTGTTTTATTTAATGTTACATTCTGAACAAAGTCAAATGATTGTGGGCTGAAGGATTAGATATACTTTATGATACAAAACAAGGCAATTTAGACCTGCGTAACTGTTTAGAGGTATAGTTGCTTAGAGTCAGTGATATTTAAAAATAACAATGTTTAAAATAAAATAACAGTATTTTTAAAAAAATTGGTTTTGTACTAAGCTACCTTCGTCTGTTACAACAAACCCTACTACGCTGTTCTTCAAAAGCCCCCTGACATTTTCCGATAAACAGTGTCTTTGTTAGACCCAAATTATATTTATATAACCAATTATTCAGTGGTTAGGGTACATCAACCATCTTAATGTATGCATCTTCATGTTACTCTCTGTAATGTTAGTAAAGACACTGAGATTTAATGAAAAAAAAAAAAAACCTCGTCGAGGTTGAAGTACCATCTAGTGGACATTTTATTTTACATCGTTAGACAATGTTGTGAAAATGAATGGGAAGTATAATTTTTTTTTCCCAAAATCATATTTCAAGTTATTTTTCAGCCTTCCACCAAGTATGCTACCAATTAAAATTAAGTATTAGCAGGTGGGATTCATTTATGAGATGAATTCGCCTGTTCTTGTTCAACCGTAATTGGCTGGATAATGCACACAATTATTGGCTGTCAAAACAGTCAAGTGGATTATGAAACGCTGCATTTCAGGCTGCCGGGACGACACAAAAACATCTTGAATTCCTCTATAGGCAAACAACGCTTTAAAACTACGACGTTTTGTACTTTGTTTTTACGTCGTGCTCAGTTATGGCGGAGAAAATCGTGTTTGTCGTATGAGGGAAAACGTCTCGTGATGAGACAAATGATCGAATATCTGCTAGCAGGCAGAACGTACATGGAACAGTATAACCAAGTGGCTGGCACAGTACACAGAAATATCTCTGCCGAGTTAAGGTCTAAGTGCGATACTCCACCAAAGGTGGTGGAGAATGACCAAGCTAAGATCCTGTGGGACTTTGAGATACATTACAAAATGGCCAAGGGCTGAAATAAGAGCTAGATGTGGAAGGTAAATCAACAGTGATTCCTTGTAGTATTTGGAGCACTAGAGCCTGTGACCCCCAGACTGGAATAGTGGCTCCAGCAGATCCCAGGAATAACATCCAAGATTCCTGTCCAGAAGAATGCAGTCCTGGGAACGGCTAAGATGCTACACAGGACCCTCAAGAGGACTTGAGCTTGAAGGGAAAAGACCCACCAGAAAGGGTAAGAGGGGAATTTTTATATAATCTACAAACATCGATTCCCTGATGCACCTCATCAGAATATAAAGCAAGGTCACATGTTCAGGTGACTGACATTCATCTTGGAATGGGTACAAACCTTAGCAGCCACTCAAAGGTACTACTTGATATCCAGTCAGTAGTGTAGCCTACAGATCCACAGTGCAGTTTTATTACTATTAATATATTGATATTCAATTACGCATATAAAAGTTTAACAGTCCACTAAATAATCTCGGTAAAATATTTAGGATACGTAAACACATGGCCTCCGTCTTTACCCTTAGACTAAGGTAAACGTAGTTCAGCAACGCTGATCAGTATTTTTGCACTGAGCTTATTTGATCTGAACGATCTGTTTGGTGCAGTTTTGTTCCTAACTTGGCATTCACTGGTATAACACTACTATTTTGCTTGAAACTTTTAAATACATGTCAAGGAAGGCCACCTCAGCCACACCACTATGAGATAGTCAAGTCAAAATTTATTTATATGGTGCTTTTACAAAAACCGTTGTCTCAAAGTAGCTTTACAGATGTCCGAGTTCAAGCCCCCAGTGAGCAAGCCAAGGGCGACAGTATAAACTGATACCTTCTAGAGACTGTATTTAAACAAATGTCATTAATTACCTTAGAGCAGTGTTGGTACTGTGAATAGGCTGAAATCCTGACTGAAAATTGTCTAGCCAAATTTTTGAGGACAGAAAACCAGTAAGTTGCATGAAAAGTCACTATTGTTTAAGAAGCTGATTGGTAAGGTTTCAAAGCTGCCAGTAGATAGTTTGAGGTAACTCACTGTATCGATTAAAATGTAATTAATAGCACTAAAGCTTGACTTTAAAGTTTAGCTTGTCTGATATTTTGGATTTTAGTACTAAAAAATTATGCAAACTAATTACATGATTCAGTTGATACTGATTCAAGGGACATTTGTGTAGGTGAATGTCAACCATTTCGTGCAGTATTTTGTTATTGTTAACCTTATTGTTGTTAATACTGGAGAACAGGGATTGCCTATTTGCATAGTATTGTATTATATTCATGCAGCCTATCTTTTAATATTTGTTTGTGAAACAGAGACCACCTCCATTCAGAATTCTGTTGGCACAAAATGGTTTTAACTTTAAATGGAGCAAAATCCCATCCAGAACACTAACAGTCTAATTTAACACAAATTTTTGAGTTGATGCTACCCAGTAGAGCACCAACAGATTCAGATGGTTTGTATGGTTGCTGCAAACATTTTTTCCATGAAAATTGTTGCCTTGCACTTCCTCTTAAAACTGACATGTTCTGGGTCTTCACTGCGACCCATCAAAGAAAACAGTGATGGTGTGGCAGAGATACATCCTTAACAGAGGCTGATATGTTGAGACATTTTGAGAACCAAATGCAGAGTGTGCCCCCAGGCACATTCTGACAGAGTTGTTTTGACCCAGTTCTTCGCCATTTCAAACAGCCAGGCCCTATTTAAGTGCCCAAATTGAGCAAAATCAGGCCATTTATTCTTAATCACCTGATTACCACCCAATAAGCAAGACTGACAACAGTTTTTATGAACACCAATTCCTTTCATTTATAAAGACAATACAAAATCCAGACATTTTTACATGAGCATTAACAATTTTCAAGTGCAAATACCATTTACCCACTCAATGAAACATTGTGGCAAAGGCAATGAAACAAAACCAAAGAATGAAAAGAAAGAAAAAACTGTTCTGGCTGAAGGGTTTACAGGAATCTGAAGGGTTTACAGGAATCTGGTAAAAAAAAATCTAGTCTCACGGTGGGAAATTTTGGCAAGGAAAACTGACACATTCCTAAGTGTAACTTTGCAGTTCCATTTGTGAACATTCAAAAGAAGCAGAAAACATCAGCTAATTTGCCACAAATCTTTTCAAGGCTTTCTGCTATTTCACAAAATGACCCTTCTCAAGAAGAAAAAAAATGTACTTTACAGGAATTACTTTACAGCAGCACTGTAAAGAAAGGCAGGAAGTTGAACTTAACATTGACAGGCTTTCATACATGACAGCGTTGAAAGTTATATACAATTCAGTTTAATACACAGTTGCATGTTTATATTAGTGAATTTCTGATGGATGACGAGTCCAGAAAAATGCTCATCTCTCTTGTTCTACTTTCTTGAAATATTCTTGGGTTTTACTGAACAAAACGTATTACTGGACACAAAGTTGATTGCTTGAACGGGAAGGTGGTGTGGGGTCCTAACACAAGGACAGTCTTTGGAAGTGAAACTGGGCAAGATTTCCAAGTATTTGTAAGGTTAATGTTACAAAAAGTATTTTATATAAAAAACGAAAATATATTGTCTTTACATACCAGAACAAGTTCAGTCCTTTGAACATCCTCCTTGTGGTGGAGGAACTCAGGGTTTTTGTTGGGAAGAAATATATGTGAGAATTTACCCCTAAATACAATGGTAGGACATTATTTGGAATTGGCCATAGCTCTCTGACTCAACATTAGTCTATGTTTATTTAATATTTACAATATACAAAGGAAAAAAAGATTACCATAGAGAGATCAGCTGTCAAATGTTGGACTTTTTTTTATCCAAAAGTATGTTTTGCCAACAGTAGCATTTTATCTGAGGGGAATACCAAAATAACAAACGCATTCATAAGGCACACATAATGCTTTTATAATGTGTACATGAATGATTTATAAATGTAGGGAATTGCAGATTTACTCTAAAGTAGTGACAACCTGAACCATGCAGGACATCATTCAACAGAAGCATCCAAACACATGTATAACGACACACCTGACTACACCAACATGTAGACTAAGTGTTTGTGTTAATCAAAATTGTTGTTCACTGTGTAAAGTATAATTTGTGTATTAATTAATGAGGAATTTCACCCAAAAGTCTTTTTTTCCACCAAGTCTTTCTCAGTTACATGTAATAATGTGATGCGGGGAAAGGTGTTGTGCACTAATACAAGCATGAAGTAGTCAGAAACACTTCTTGTCTTTGCAAAATATCAGTGAATGACAATAGGGATTAATATATACAGGTATTTTCTTTTTGAAGATTTTTGGGTGAAGTTACCTTTCAAGGGCCTTCAGGGGAAGAAATTCTAAAGACTTGAACATAGTAGAGCAGGTTTAAAGTGACATTTTTGAAGAAGCAGCAATTGCATGTCCTGCAAAAAACCACATATGTCTCACTCCTCCACAGAACCACGCGGGTTCACTCGCACCACATCTGTCTCACTCCCCCACAGAACCACGCATGTTCACTACCACATCCGTCTCACTCCTCCACAGAACCACGCGGGTCCACCGACACCACATCTGTCTCACTGCTACACAGAAACTTGCGGGTTCACTAACACCACACATGTCTCACTCCTCCACAGAACCACACGGGTTCATTAACATCAAATCTGTCTCACTCCTCCACAGAACCACGCGGGTTCACTAAAACACTGTTTCTTAAGATCAGCCATATTCAGTTCATAACTCTTTCCTTTCAAACTCAAAAGATGCACTCCATCTTCTACGGCTCGTTAAATTAACTTGAATATAAGGTAATAAACGAATACGCATCTGACAATAATACAATCTGAACAGACAGAACATAAAATGTACTGTTTTAACAGCATGGCAGCAAAGGTTAAAGGAGCTCTAAGAGCGGAAATATTACAAGGCTAATATTGCAGAATGTATGATATGATGTAAAAGGTCTAACTGATGAGGGCATGGATATGGATATACAAAAACTGAACACGTGTTCCATTTATCTTGACAGCATGCGGTTTCCAAGAACTGGAAGTGTGAACATGAAAGTAGATTTAAAAACACCCCATATTCTACTAAAGGTTCACCCAGCACCTTTGTGGAGTAAAATATGAGGAGCTTCTACGATAAAAAAAAGATGTTGGGTTTTTCCACCATAATTGGACTTGTGGTTGGACTTGTGGTTCCACTTCCATTAAGTCCCTTTAACACAGTAGGAAAGT
The DNA here is from genome assembly GCA_025802075.1 of Tenebrosternarchus preto. Taxonomy (NCBI): domain Eukaryota; kingdom Metazoa; phylum Chordata; class Actinopteri; order Gymnotiformes; family Apteronotidae; genus Tenebrosternarchus; species Tenebrosternarchus preto. The sequence goes on from JAOYMR010000020.1 coordinate 3,998,022, forward strand.
TATTAGACCTTTCACCACCAAAACATCTCATGTTCTATGAGACGTCTCAGAACTGAGAATGACAACACATGCATCAACAAACCAACAAACAACAAATAACCAACAAACACAAGACACAAAGAGTGGTGATGAAACTATAAAGAGGATCCAAAATCAGAACACCCTCATAACGGCTGTTCTGCTGAGCTCCTCTACACACACGGACCCTTTTTCTTAGAGGAGAGGACTGATAAATCTCAGATAAAAGATTGAAAAAAAAAAACAAACAAAAAATTAAAAAGAGAAAACAAGACAGATGTTGGAATGTTATAATGTGCTGTTTCTCAAATCTGGTAAATTTGCAGTTTGCAAACCATGGTAGGCTTTTTTTTTGTTTGTTTGTTTTCTGGGGTTTTTTAGTTTGTTTGTTTTTTTTTGTTTTGTTTTGTTTTTTTTAACTTTTTTTTTTTAACTTTTCTTTAGTTAAACATGCGCTGCAGTCCTGCAGACTAGGCCAGGTAACAGCGAGGCTGACGGAAGCTTCTGGCTACTTGTATGGTCGCAGGAAAGCCGAGACCTTGCTGCTGATGAGGCGGATGAAGGAGCGCGGGAGCATCTCGTTCGAGTCCCGCGCCGTGTACTTGTAGTAGTTGTTGGGGTGGGCCAGCACGTCGAACAGTGTTTTGATTAATTTTTTATCCTGAAATGAAATGCGGTGCACAGCAAAGTAAGATTTGAGACTGCCAGATAACTCCAAGATAATCACACACCTTACACTCTCCGATCACTTCATTAGGAACACCTCCGTGGATCTACACACTCACTGTCCATTTTATCAGCTCCACTTGCCACAAAATAACACTTTGCAGTTCAACATTTACAGATCTGTTTTTCTGCATTCTTAACCCTCTTTCAACCTTGTTCTTTGGTGGTCAGGATGCACCTTGCTCCCACATCCCTCCAGACCACCACACAGCAGGTGGAACTTGCTATGAAAACAATCCTGACCACGCCCCCAGTGCACCTGTATCAGTTCTGTTTGCTAGCACATTCTTTTCATAGCTGTCTTCACGACTGCTCCCCCCAAACACATCTAACCTTGAGGATCTCTTGATGATTTTCAGAGGCGTAGAGTCTTCCATCCCTGACAATGTCTTCCACCAACTGCTCATAGTCCTCTGAAACAGACACCATCATCTTAAAGGAACACTCATGAATGTATTAACATATAATTAGCATTTTTGAATATTACATTTTAGCATTTTTGGTGATCAATTAAACAAGAAAATCAAGACAAAAGTATTGTTATCTAAAAACTCTAAACAATTTAAAGCAGGAACAATTCTAACCAAAAAAAAAAAAACATCCAAATTCTAAAAGCTCAGTTTTTTGTGTTACATACACCGTCTGAGTTGCGCTAAGAACGAAAGCATCAAGGCAACCATATTTCTTTGCACAAAAGTCGTCAGACTGGATTCTGAGGAAAACATGAAGCCGATTTTGACTGGAAACGAACAGCCGTACCATCGTATGTGACATAAGGGATCTGGAAGCCTCGGGCGCTGTTCACGTCGTTGGATTTGAAGTTGATCCAGAGGCGTCGTGAGCGTGCCGTGAAGGCGATGGGCCGCTCGTACGTCTGACATGTTTCATACGTGGTTATGGAGGTCACCGACCCTGTAGGTCACAGGATCCAGACAAAGATTTAAACCCTGCCTGCAGTTTATTTTGTATCACACAGTTGAATGCACCAAGTATTTCTTCCTGCCGGCTTGGGTGAATCAGGAATACTGTATTTTTTAAGAGGTATTTGACATCCTTTGTTTAACTGTGTTAAATACTGCAAGTTGTTTTGTGGAAACAACCATTTTGCCACACACAGGCCTTTAGTGAAACATTTAGAAAACAAGATTATATTAGGCCAGTTTTAGCATCACTTCACTGGATCCCTGCAATCCTTTTAAATCTGCTAAATAAAATTGTGTTGCTAGTTATGAATCTAATTGTTTAGCACATTCATACATCTGAGTAGATTGTGTTCCAAATAGATCGGCCTGATAGACTATGCTCCAAATTAAGTTTTAAGATCATCTGGTGCTGGTTTTCTCCATATTCCACTTACAAAACTTAGAGCGGAGAGGCAACATTCTGTTTTAGAGATCTGGAACACATTACCAGTAAACATTCATCAGGCATCTTGTCACTGACTTAAAAAAAACAGCTAAAAACACATTTTTTTACTTTACCATTTACATGTTTTTTTTCATCTCCCTTACATTTAGTATAATGTTACTAGTATAATGATACTAGCATAATGGTTTTATTTGTTTGTTTATTTATACCTTTATTATTATTATTTTTTATTATTATTATACACAAGACAATGCTCTTCAGAGCCTTCATCTCAGACACTCACAGTTCTTCCTCATCACCAGCACATCTCCACAGTCATCCTCAGGTGGGAGGAAGATCTCAGGCACCACAATGAGGATTTTGCGCTTGCTTGGGGGGTTAATGGTCCAGACACAATCCACATTGGCAGGGTAATCTCCTGGGTAGTTGGGAGACTCAATGTACCCAATAAACTCTCCAATTTCACCTCCGCATTCCCTGTCTGCTCGCACACACACACACACACACACACACACACACACAAACACAGCTTGTGTTTAGCTCAAGAAAATAAATTTTTTTTCAGGACATCCAGCATTCTATCGGTCAAGTTTGACAGAACAGAGCAAAGTGACCTTCCTGTGAGACATCAGTAAATAAAGATGTTTGACATGCCATCAGATGGTTCTGGGCCAAGTAATTCAAGTACACATACAATTTAAATAAAGAGACAAACACAACAAACACACGTTGTACGTTGAGTTCTTTATATTTTACATTTAAAATCAAATCTTAATTTGGAAAATTGTCTGAATGTGCACCTTGCAGATGTTTACCTGCAGAAGCCATCTGATTAAATACAACTTGAATCTCACTAACATCTCGCTAACATGCTCATTTGTGTGGGTAAACACAACAGGCCATAGAGGCTTTTATTGGAGGAGGGCCAGGCTCCCCTGCTGCAGAGGTCAGAGGCTGCTTACTCTTGCACTGAGAGACATTAGTGGCGCCGTCGAAGTCAGTCGTTGTGTTCCCAGGGCAGGAGATGCAGTAGTTCTGCTTGAACTCAGTCTGGTAGGTTCCCACTGGACAGCGGATGCAGCGGTGCACAGAGGTGTTATAGTAGTGTCCCGGCGGACATGACACTGCAGAAGGACATGTGGAATGAACACAGGGCACATTACTAAACGTAGGGCCGAACCCAGGAAATCCTGACTGAATCCTGATCTGCCAATCAAGCCAGGAGATCCTGAAAAAGCTCCACAGGAGAGTATGGTAAATGTACTCTAAAGGAGCTTTTCACAATCCTGTAAATCTACCAGAATCTTTCTTCTTTTTTTTTTTTTTTTTTAGTAACAAGTAACGACTTTTTGTTCATCACAAGCAAGTTTCTGTTAGTGCCAGTCACATAACTTTAAGGACAATAATTCTGGGGTCTTTTCCAGTCTTCAAAATATATTCAAAAATCACTTTCTACACTCAGAACTTCCAGCAATGCTGCATGTTATGCGTGTAAAACCATCCAATAAGGACAATAAAAGTCGAGACTGACCTTTGACCTCACAGTCATGGAAGGAGCTGGATCCCTCTCTCTTGGTGTCGAGGCCGCCCCCGCAGGGGAAGCAGAGGGTCCTGCCGGGATCCGCCTGGTATGTACCCCGTGGACAGGGAGTGCACGGCTTGAAGCCGTCATTGGAGTAATAGCCTGACGGACACTGACCTGGGGTCAGACAGCAGTGCAAGTTCAGACCCGTTAAAGTCTGTGCTTGAGTTATTTAATGGAACTTGTGACCAAACCTTGTAAATGGATTCTAGCATTTATGTACACACATTAAACTTTTAAAGAGCTACCACTGTAAAGTATCAGTCCTTTTGGATATTTTATACTCCATTTTGCAAAATAAAAGTAAATGCTCTGTGACGGAGGACTTCTTAAGATTCTGACTGCCTGGCAATTGCCTGGCCACTATTACCTGAGCAGGAAGTGATGTTGCGGGCTCCCGGTGGGCCGTGGCGATCTCCTCCAGGGCAAAGGTCACAGGCCAACTGACCCTCCCGCTCCTGGAAGGTTCCAGGAGGGCACTGGACACAGCGCTCCATCTCACCGTGATAAAACGAACCGGGCAAACATCTGACTAAGAGAGCAGTCAGCAGGGGGAGATGGTGAGTCTACAGACTACAGCACTGGAGGTTTTAACTGATCTACTGTGTACCTAAAAATGTCATCTTCAAAGTGTAAGCTACAGTACTTTCTTTTAATTATCCTTTATTATTTGCTTAGTTGATATTTAGTATAGAATTATAGCTTTTTTTTATAATTGCAATATCTTGCAATTTGGGAAAGTGATTTAGGTTTTGCCTGTTCAGCATTGCTTCATACTGACATTCGCTGAAGAACGTTACTTCCTACAGCCTAAACGTTCTCCATAGTCCACCCTGACTGGGGGGGGGGGGGGGGGGGGGGGGGGGGGGGGGGGGGGGGGGGGGGGGGGGGGG
>JAOYMR010000020.1:4025944-4036340 GCA_025802075.1 Tenebrosternarchus preto
CCCTCTTTGGCCCCCACTTCCCCTCAACCACCCCCCCCCCCCCCCCACTCCACCTCACCCACCTCTCGCACATACACACACTCACACCTCCAGACTAGAAGGAAGAGGCACTCGGATCAATCTGCTGACTGATGTGTGCTGTCTTCCCCTCTCTGAACTGCACTGCTTCAGCCCTGTGTTCATCTAGGCTGTGCAAAAGAATCCATGGGTAGGACTACAGCCGGAATGTGAACAACTGCCAGTGTGAAGGGTCAGCGGAGGGAGAGACAGAGAAGCATCTGGTTGAGCATTAAACCACACATCTCTCCGCCTGACCCACCCGGGCCATCCAGCTTGATTGTGTTTGAACAGTAAAAGGAGAACTGCAGCACCCAGCTGACTACAGATCCCATGGTGCATCTGTGTCAACAGATCCTCCACAGCATGGGAAAATGGTGAGGCCAGCTGGGGTTGGAGAGTACTGGGTGTAAAACACTCAGTATCAGTTGTACAGACCCAAGCCAAGACTTTAAAATGTGAAAAATTTAAAGAGAAATCAGTCCCCTACATTCCCTAAATCACTGACTGACATTTACTGTATTCCTCACTTCAGAGCCTGAGCAATTTAATATAAAATGAATGTTTAAATGACCTTATATAAACTGTGTACAGGTGCAGTTACTTTATCTCATCACAGAGCAACTGCTGCCTTGTAAAAAAGCATTTCACACAGTAATCATCTGTTATGATTTTTAGCAAATATATGAATTCCCATTTAGTGAAGTAATATAATTTAACAGAGTTCGGATTTACGTAGTAAAGTGTAATCACTTCAAACAGGATTTACACACTAACAAAGAGGCACCAACTGTGCCGTAGATGCTTTTCCATGTGCGACTGCTATGGACAGACAAACCCATTCCTAGGTTGTGACAACCGACCCTGGTCAGGAGGGTCTCGTCTCCACAGCACAGGAATGAGCAGACTTGTTTATGGACAGAGCAGCAGCAACACATTTTTTTTTTTTTGTTTGTTTCAATTAGTAACTCTGATCTTCTCACTTCTGCCTCCACTGCTATGATTAATTATATCCTCTTGTTTTCCACGTTCTCTGCCACGTTCTACTTTCCAATACCTTTCTTCCCTCAGCGCCTCCCACCCAGTCCACTCACCCACCACCAGGTATGGAATGGTTTGACAAATTCAGAAGACCCCACGGGTTTTACGACATGTAACTTAATATTAACCTTTTTCTTGAGACCTGCCAGCAAGTTACTGAAAAAAACATCAACTGGTAGCTAAGGGCCTTCACCTGCCAACTTAAGAAAATCTAAATATGTTTCCTGGCATTCCGGTACACAATTCACTACAACAAATTATTCCGTTTAAGGTCGTTAGTCACCACCTGTCCTTCAGATCAACTATAGTATGGATTTTTCCCTTCTTTCACTGTAAATGGGTCAGGTCTGGTAGATTAGGACTGGGACTGAACTATCAGGAATGGTGAATACTGGTTTAGGTCTCACAATTTCTATTAGCCATAACTGATCGTGTCCTCGAGTCACCATGTATACCTTCTGAAGAGGCTGCACTACTTATGTTTTGATGTTGCTTCACTAGCTACATTTACTATTTGAGTCCATCAAGAGTCCCAAAAAAACATTACATCCAGTGCATTGCACATTATTTAGACACACTGAGACATAACGCATATAGATCCGTTATGCGAATGAAGAAATGAAGGCACTGGTGTGAACAAAAGCTGGAACTAAGTTTGTTTATAATGAGGAAAACTGAGGTGGGAAAGAGGAATGCCAGAAGCCCACAGGCCCCAGTCCACCGGCCTCCAAAAACCAACATGTGCGCCATTAAAGGCAGACGGCCAGTGCGACCTCCTACTGCTTGCCAGTCGGAGACCCTCCGTCCAGCACCTCGAGGGGACCTCCGCCTCAGCCTCCTCCCATGCCGTGGATTTCACTGTGCCTGGGTCAGCTCGACGTGCTGGGAGCGGGTGTTAGCTGTAAAGGGTAAAAGGCTGGCCTGCTGATCAGACAGCCACCACCAGACTCCTCCCGGTTTTTACTGCAGACACACCAGAGACTTTCCCAGTGAAACAGTCGGAAGTATCAGCGGATGGAGGGAAAGAAATCCCGACACGAAATGCCTGGGAAACGATGAGGAAATGATCTGAAGTGAGTTCTTTGTTTAAAAAAAAACGACTGAGGTACATGCTACCACTCTTGCTCCTCTGAAGGTCCCAGGTCAGTAAAACAAGTCTTTATGTGGATACCAGTAAAAAATATGTCCTGGTGCTTAATGGGGTGCTGCTGTGATGGGTCTTTGAGAACTTGGCCTCTTTAAATATGCAATAAGGACAACTGTCTACCTGTCCAATAGACCTAAGAATATATAATTAATAAATGAACACATACTACTAGTAGTGATAGAGTATTACAGTCTTGATCTGGTCTACTTATAAAGTAACTTTTTACCATCTAAAATAGGGCTGATACTGGACCTGGACCATCCGAATTTCAGCTACACAACAGCTGTATAAAAAGCAGTGTGTTGCAATATTATAGTAGTAAAAAAAAAAATGTGTGGCAACATTTTTAAGAAACATTTATGATTAATGAATGACACCAAGAGCACAGACAAGAACCAGGTCCGAAAGAGTTGAGCCAGCGCTATGCTCCTAACCGAACGGTTCTGCCAGTCTCTCGAGGCACTTTGTGTTTTCATCACGCCAAGCCCAGCTCGTTCACGGAAACTACATCAAAGGCCGCACAGCGATCGCTAGAGGACCTGCCGGAGTTTTCCGAGGCCTTCACTTGGAGCTGGCTGCCAACGACAACAGCCGCCCGATGTGGGAGAATCTACCTGACTACGGTGCCCCTCCCCCACGGCTCTGACCTGCAGTGGCACCTTTCTGCAACAGAAAAGAACCTGAAAAGCTTCGTTGATTAGTTGGAGGCCGGAGCGTGAAGCATGCTTTGGGCACTGCCTCTGAACCGGAGCAGTTTACTTTTGAGTTATGCCTCGTTTCCTGATCCATACCAAGGGTGTGGCAAATGAGAGTGGTTGCAAATGATTTCCAGAAACTAAAAAAGAAAACGAACACCCAATGCTCTGCCTGTTGTGTAACTTGCGTTCAAACTCATTTGCACGGCGACCCGTTTAGCACGAAGCACCAGTGAAGTCAAATCACTGTGAAGGCAATAGTTGTGTAGTACTGAAGTGCTTTTCAGAGTGAAATGTGTACTGTGTGCAGAGAGAAGGTGTGGCGATGGCTTGTCAAGGAGAGACTCCATAACCAGATGCAGTCAGCCTTCTAATCATTCGTCAGCTGAACAGAAGGAGTCATTACAGCTACCTGTAACCCCTTAAATCCAAACACCTCCCAGAAGCCCTAATGAGTGCTTAACGGCCCGCAGGCCCATAAAAACGGGATTTATGGAGTGATGTAACACTCCTCAGCAGTGGCTTTAATGTGGAAAAAAACAGCGGAGGCATCTGAGTAGCAGATTTCAGGCGACAGAGTCCAGAGTTCATAACCTACTGTACCATTTCCAGTTAATTTACATGCAAAATGGACCTTTTTTTTTTTAAATCAGCTAATTGATCGAAGTTCAAAATCCATGCAGCAGCCTTGAGGTTCTCTGAGCGCTCCAGTTGACCGAAGGTGCAATGAGTCAGCAGAAAGTGTCTGTGAGTTCATTAACAGGGGCGCTGGACAGGGTACTGGTAGCTAACGGTCACAAGAGCCACCACTGCCATCTGAGAACCACCCACTGTCAATGTAGCAGAAAGCAGGTCTCCCAGCAACAGCGTAGCGGCTTCAAAAGACCAACAGGCTTTTCATTTAAAATCGACCCAAGGTTTCAAAGATACACTTGTCTTTGCTTCATTTTTTTTTTTTTGTAACACATAACAGAATAATGAATTCGTCAATAATTAATCTACTAAGAAAGTCCTTTATTTAGGAAAAGACTAAAGCTGCTTCTTCTCGTTCATTTTCCATGCTGGTGCCATGTCGCTCATGCCGAATGAGTAAACAGACGTTTATATGCGCGCTCCTTCCTTTAATAATGGAGCACTAAAAATTTTAACAAGTCAACATAAAAGCTAACGAGGGAGTGGAGACGTAGAGCGGTTAGGGTCACGCGCCGGCAGACGCTGCACGCCACCGGAGGAGGACATGTCCCGACACGTCCCGAAATCAACGTACAGACGCGACACATAAACAACCGGCTTTCAATAAAGTCTGACAAGCTTCTGGGCTTAAGGGTGGGATGAGGGAAACAACAGCAAGGTTAGAGCCTGTCCAATCAGAGCCTCTTCTGTCCCATAACAAGCACAGTCTCATTACAAAGCACTGGACTCATTACAAAGCTGCCACCAGGTTTCTGCACCTACAGGATCACGGTCAGGGTGCTGGAGATCAAGACTGGAGAGAGTTGCCTTTGATGGTCAGAAAAAATGCATTTATATACAACCCGTTCCACAAACAATCACGCATAGTTGCTTAATGGCTCAGTTCTAGCTGGTACAGTTTCACAAGGGATGCCCAGAGCAGACTTGCCTTCCAGTTCCACGTGTGTAACTGTTGTTTCTCTGCACTTAAAACACATTGCTGCCTTTGTGATTTTGTGTGTGTGATTGTGTATGTGCTGGCAGTGGAGGGGGTGGTTGGGTCTCGTGGAATGAATGGTGTGTGCAGTTTGAGTGCAGTTATGTAAGTTAAGAGTTTGTTTAGGAGGCTAGCATGAGACAAGGTGTAGAAAACATGTTTTCCTCATCATGAAACCTAGAACAGTGACTTCAGTCATTCCTGTTCTTGCAGGGCATTCTACTCTTTTTTTGTGTGTTTTCAAATGCCAGTGTTTTTTAAACCCTCGGCCCTAATACCTCACTGGTACGACTGGTAACTTCTGATCAACACTGAAGTATTACTAGTACTAATGACATGGGAAGGGAAGGGCTTGTATCCATGCACATAGCTACTACCTTCTGATCGCGCATATGTGTGTGTTCTTGCACGTTTGACCACATGCGCTCGCGTACGAGAGTTTGTATATTTGTGTCACCACACGTACCGGTGCATGTGCTTGTGTTTGTGGGTCTGTGCGCAGTCGAGTTATATTTCCAGAGAGACCCAAGGCGAGAGGGGCCCATCACCTCACTTGGAAACAAATGAGACTCTGAGGCGAAGGAAACAGGTTCAGATTCCTGTGTAAACATTTCCTGGAGCGACGGGTGGACGGCGGTGAGGTTCGCCCGGGTTTAAAAGCCACTCTTCCGCTGGAAGTTTCAGAACAGCGTCTGCTTGGAGACCGTTTATCTACTGATCATTAAGGACTACCCACTACACCAAGAACATTCTAGAATTTTAGTTGCTATAACCACAAGAGATTCCTGACATAACACTGCATAGCTGCTATGAGATGGTTTGTGTTAGTGTTACATAATACTGATGGAAGCCTTTCAGAGGGGACTGCAGCACTGTTGCTCCAACTCTTCCAAGACAAAAACAAACCTACTAATAACCTGACCACATGCAAGACAAGGGGATTATATCATTTGAGCACAAGAATACTGATTTGGGGTCAAGGATAATAAGAGTGGTATGGCTTGGATGTGGTAAGAATATTGATCTGGATTCAGTCCTAATAACAGTAATTCTGTGGTTAAGGTGGATGTGGGAATACTAGTCTGGGGTCCATTAGAATGGGGATGGTGGGGCTGGTGAACATGTAAGAACACCAGTATAGACCAATAAGAACAGTGAAGGTCGTTGGGGAAGAGGGTGTCAGTCAAAGTTATCAAAAGTGAAAGTTATATGAATACTGATCCAGGATCAGTATTTGCTACATGATAAAGTGATCTGTAGTCTGCCACAATGAGAGTAATTTTATTACTGAGGGGAACTGTAATAATATTGATCTAGAGTCATAGTGAAAGTGATTATGTGGATGAAGGGAGGGTGGGATAATGATTTTGGGTTTGTCCTAATAAAGTGACTATGGGGATAGGGGTGCTGATCTGGGTTCAGGTATAGAATACCAACCATTAGTATCCCAACCAAACCATAACTAAAGTCATAATTTGGCAGGCAAAACACCACAATCTGTTTTCCAAGAGCACCAAGGGGAAGCGTCTGAGCATGATTTGTCCAGCGGTGGAGGTGGACGAGGCACAAAACAGTGATCTGACGCCAGTATCAGCCCTACTGACCTCCACAACCCTAACCTCTCTGTCCAAGAGGCTGCCATCTGGCTCAATGTAGCCAATAGGGCAGCAATACATAAGATCAACAGCAGGTCAGTCACTGTTGCTTCTTTTGCCACCGTGTTGGGCAATGTTTGAGCGATCCTGGCTGTGGGAAACTCGAATAACATGGCTCTTATGAGCAGTTCAGCAAGCCAGATGACTCTCTGGAGGCAAACCTTGGAGACTGGCATTTAAACACAGGCGACACTCCATGGTAAACATTCCTTATATCATGCATGATCAAGCCAAACAAAGTGATGGAATACAGTTCAAAACATGATGGGATGGTGAGTGTGGAAAAGAACAACCAGTCCCAGGACTTTATTTTCATTTTTCAAAGAGCCTGAAGTTCGTCCGTCTGTTGGGGAGATGCAGAACAAATGATCCGAGACGTCCTGTGGGTGGAGTAACAGTGCAGGAGGCGGGGAAATGGGAGGGGCTACTGACCTTTGGGACGCTGGATGCAGGTGTGCTGGTTGTCAGAGAGGAAGAAGCCCTCCTTACAGTGGCACTCATAACTCCCCATCATGTTAATGCACTCCTGCTGACAGCCACCATTACCCTCTAAACACTCGTTCACATCTAGAGAGAGAGAGAGAGAGAGAGAGAGAGAGAGAGAGAGAGAGAGAGAGAGAGAGAAAGAAACAGCTGTAATCAAAGCCCCCTCATCATCTCTACAACAAACAGCTGAAGAACATTCTCGCTATCTATCACCGCATTAACAGGGTCTCCTATAAGGCCCTGCTCCTGCAGGAGTGGAGGTGGAGGAGGCAGGATAGAGGTTCTCGGAAAACGTCTGGCACCACGTTCGGCTCCTGATGGACGATACGACGCCCTTGAGGAGGGCTGCGCTCCCGAACCTCCGTGCTTTTACCTCCCCCGCGCTCGGAGCGGACCGGCCACGGCTGGGCCGGATCACCAAGATGGACGTCTTTATTGGGAACTCCTGCCACGTCGGTCTCAATCCTCGGCTCCATTTGCGCTGAATATACGAGTCGCAAGAGGATGAAGACCATTCGAAATACACTAAAGCAGTAAAAAAATATTACAATTGGCCATCACTCAGCCTCTTTATTACTCTCTGGCTTCTCTCAGCAAATCGCTACAGCAGACAAACCCACGAAAGACATGCATGTACATCCCCATACCTTCTCACCCACACCCACAAATACATTCACACACACACATACTCACTAGGGGCAAATTGTATCAGTTATGCTAAGACATTGAAAACATTTACTGTATCTGTGCATGTGTGCATGCATAGAGGCTTGTTCTTGATCTAGAAGTTTCCGTGTGTGTGTGTGTGTGTGTGTGTGTGTATGAGAATGCTGCCCAATCTCAGGATGCTTCATTGCATCAGTAAGAAGTTATATACACAAGCTTGATCTTAATAATCTGCCATGCAGAACTAATACGCCGTTTATTTGTCTGGTGTAAACGTGTGTATTATAGACACACACACGCACACACACACACCATAATACCCATCACAAAGTAGGTCACTGTAGTTCCTGACCTGCCCCTTTATGTAAAAACATCTGAAACAACCTCAACAGTTCAAGACCATCAGCTCAGTCTGACAAAACTGTCCCACAGGGCCGTGCAGAAGAATGCTGAGAGCAAGTGTGCAGACCGTAATCTGTCTTCCTGGTAAAATAACACTTTTATCTTAAACAAAACGATGTGTTGAAATAATACCCCTTGTCAAATGAATTAGAAACCCTTATATGAAAGAATAACTAAAATCCTTAATTTTAAACAAGACAAAGGGAACACGTTCGAAATGGCAAAATATTTGGAGTGTAAAGATAATCCATTTCCTCATAAACAGATGAAAGTAATAAAATAAATTAAAAAAATAAAAACAGCTATTGGAGAGGTCATCACCATCCAACCCTCAGAAACAGTACATGGAGATCAACGGCTTTGTGGCCGTCTGCAGCGTGAACATGAGCATGTGTACAAACAGGCTGGAGAAGACTCGTGGGGGTCTTTTCTCTCTCTCTGACACACACACACACACACACACACACACACAGACATACATATAGACACTCGTAAATGAGCCGTTGCCTTGGTGGATCAGGACTTTGCGTCTCTCCTCTCCCTCAGTGGCCTGGGCTGTGTGATGGAGGAGGTCTGCGTCCAAAGCAAATATTTTGAAAAGGAAAGAGATTCTGGTGTGGTGCGGACGAGTGGGCGTCCATGTTATTTGCAGCCCCCACCCCTCCAATTCTCTTGAGAGGATGAAAAAAGGTCTTAATCAAATGCCTTGGAGGTGAAATATTAGATATCCTTTTTTTCCTCTCACACATACGATCATTCCAACTTACAAGCATTTTTACACACACACACACACACACACCCTGTTATTAAGGCACCCTGTTAAGCACAGACACACATTAACTCACTCTGCGTTACACACACATACACACAGTCTTGCTATAGATCCACAGACATCTCCATCAAAGGCTGAGGAAAAACAAACAAACATGTAGATACTGTGGATACTGGTGGCCATATTTACACTGGGCATAGATGTGGGAGACGGCTGGTTTCGGATCAGCGTTACATTTCAGCACAAGCTGGTGGAGACCAGAAGCGCCCAAGTGAAAAACTCACTTCAGATCAGAGCTTTCACAAGGTGTGGAGAAAGGTCAAGCAGACTCACTGGCTCAGACTGCCCGGCCTCAGAAACCCTCGACGACATCAGGAAAAAGTTTCTGTCCTGTTCCTTTCAGCCCTTGGCTTCTAAACTAGGGCTCTTGAACCCGGAGGAGTCTGAGAGGCCATGGAAAAAGGGATAAAACGGACAGCGAGAGTTTGGGGGGGGGAGAACTCGAGCAGATTCTTACCACAACCAGCAGATTTTCTGTATCAGCTGTGATCCTGCTTCGATGAAAAGAAACAACAGCAAGCGAGAACTGCAGGTCTTTCAAAAGGGGGGTGGTTGCAGGCAAAAAAAAGATGGAGAAACCAGCTACACCAGATAAGACTGTCCACCCATCTCCAGTACGTGCAATGGTTCAGCAGCTCTGAGGCTGAAGGGTCAGGGGGGGTCAGTCTTAATTTGAGGTTACGTCCCTTCGTTCTGTGTAAATAACGGCTGTGCCAGGACAGCTGAGATAATCATTGCTTGAGGGGATTCTAGATGTGGTACTGGTTTCTGAAGCAGGTGTCACTGCCGTTAAAACAGGACGTCATCAACGTCAATCAGTCTAAATCGAACCAGCCAAAGTTAACAAAAACATTAAATGTGTCAAACTCAGCGGGTTTAAAAGCAAACGGTTTGGCAGCCTGTGTAAGACCTCCAGAAACCAATTCTAAGCAGGATAAATTCTAGATAAATACAAATAATAAATAAATAAATATAAACACACTGCTAAAGTGGAAGTGATTAAGGTTAGCAGGTGTTCTTTACACGGGTTTCGTCATGGCTCCTGTCTGAGAGAGAATTTCATTTACCGGAAGCTGAAGACAAAAAAAAGCTCCTGCAACTGACAAGAACTAAAGCCCAGCAGTCTGCAATCTCTCTCTCCCTCTATTGATCTGTCTATCTGTCTAAAGGAGTCTGTCTGTATGTGAGTCTATCTGTCTGTCTGTCTGTCTATCTATCTATGGAATTATGCATACGGTTCTCCCAAAACTTGACTCTCTGCACATTAACCTTAAGGTCAAAGGCACTGACCCCAGAGAACATTTATTGGATATTCTAAAGCCCAGGCAAAGAGGAAAAAGACTGTACATACATTTTGTCAGTGCTTAGATGAGGAACAAGGCTCTCGGTACGTAGTCCACACTCCGGCGGATGAGAGTGAGGCCTCTCTTTCCAGTGTTTGTGCTCTTTATTTGCAGGTTTTTAGAAGCCACGCGGCATTCGGCACGCTGGCAAATGGAGAGAAGGTCCACAAATATTTAGTTGTGCACCTCTGCTAGGAAGGCAAGCAGAAATAGTGACGAGGATAAACATTTCACTGACTTTGAGCCACTGAACGACGGCAGAAGTAGCAATATATCTCACACCCCCCCCCCCCCCCCCCCCCCCCCCCCCCCCCCCCCACAGGGGAGCCCCCCCGGCGGAGCAGCACAAAAAGCGAAAAATAGAAAAAACAAGCAGGGGAGCAAGGCACAGAAAAAAAAAAAA
>JAOYMR010000020.1:4036430-4048612 GCA_025802075.1 Tenebrosternarchus preto
CATATTTACCAATTAAACACAACCCCCCCCCCCCCCCCCCCCACACACACACCTCAGAAAGAGCTGACGCAAGCTTAGCTTCCTCAAAGCTAATCCAAAGCTTCAAGAAGACAGGGGTACAGCCAAGTCCAAACAAACAGAATAAAATCCTTTAATCTTTCTTGACAAGATTAAAGGATTTTTTTCTCTTTTCACCAAAAAGTCTGTGGTGTGTGTTTGGGGTGGAGGTGGAGGGGTTATTTTCTGTTAGGATTCACAAAAAAAATGGGCCTAGAAAAAGAAACCTGAAAAGCACAACATCTTCACCACAAACACACCAGAAACAACCCTGATTCTCTTTTAACATGTATCCCTTTTGCTGAGAGGCCAGTCAGACGTTACAGAACTGCCTGCCTCAAAGTAAGCTTAGCATCCCACAAAGTACAAACACCATTTCATGCTTGGAGCATTTCTTACAAACGCTATTTACAAACACGAAAAATTACAGTATTCACTAAAATAATATTGTTACAATTAAATGTAAAAACTCATACTAAAGTGCCAATGTTTTGAGTCTCAAAATGAATGGATTTTAAGTTCAAAACATTTACATATACTATTCCAGCAGAGTCTAAAGAGTTTAAGACCACTGACAGGTTTGACGCCATCCAGCCAACAGAGTTCAAAGGCACAGTTCCACTAACATCTAGTGGGAAGGCCAGGCTCAGAAGTGTTCCGAAAAAGTTCATCTGTATCCTAAAAGGAGAACGGACATAATGAAAAACCAAGATAAGACCCACAACAATTTCAAAAATTTCAGGACCGGCTCATTTATTCTGTTCTGTGGCCAACGGTGCAAATTTGAGGAGTGACACACACACACACACACACACACACACACACAAACACATGCACACACACATATCAAAGGAAGCTGTAGGTGGGCCAGGTTGCCAGAGACCAGCCAATTACACACCTGCCTACACAATAACAGCCCATCCATGGTGCACTGCTAACGATCCACACCAGAGCTAGTGAGGATAAATGAATTGGAACAAAGCATGGTGTTGGGTTGTGTGTGTGTGTGTGTGTTTGTGTTTGTATCCGGAGAGCGAGCAAGATGGAGAGAGCGATAACACAAGAGAGCTCTTTGCGTTCTTTCAGGTGCATATTAGATTACTTTGTGTGCATAAGAACAAGCTGATAAAAATCAGTTTGAAAAAAAGCTTTAAAAGTTGCTGAGCGGCTGCTCATTCCAGTCTATTCTATTCTAATCCAACTGCTTATGCCATAAAGTGAAGTGTTTCGGATGAAAATGCGTATTAGAACAGCAGTATAAACAGAGCATTGAGGAGTTGAGGTGCATGGCGGTATGTGGGACAGGGACATTATATTTCTCTGTAAAGCTACAGGATACACTTGAAGTTACTTCCTGTTCCTGTGTCATGAAAGACCCAAAGGAGAAACTCAGGTGTCTGTTGATGTCTGCTCTAAGGTTACTGCTATTCTGTTTCCTCTCTTCTGTGAAATCTATCAACGCTTACCTGGAGGGGGAGGGCAGATAATCAGATGTCCAGTTAAATTAAATTGTTTGGTTATTGTCATGCACGTACTTTGTTTTCAGTTAAAGATCTTAAGCAACTACACAACTGCATAATCGAAACGTGAAGTATGCATGGAAGATGCAAACGGGTGCACACACACTCTCTCACACACACACACACACACACAAACACACACACACACACACATACAGACAGCACACACGCTATTTGAGGCTTTGGTTAGCTTGATATTACTGAACTGGAACGTTCAGGCAGGAGAGCCGGCCATGGCTGCGCTGAGCGGCCAACTGAGCACCAACCGCACACTTTAATGACACGGTGCGGTGTGTGAGGTTAGCGAGTGAACTGGCTCCAGCTCCACGCTGGTTAACCACACACGTCCTGTGCTTTGCACGAACACAACCTAGAGTGATGGAACTCCAGCGTGGCTTAACACAACAATCACTGGTGGCTTCTGTAGAAATGGTCTTACTGGTATTTCCCCCAGCCCACTCCACTCCACACCACACCACGCCACACATATTGATTTGTTTATCAGTTGCAGATGGGGGGAGTGAGACAGGACACTCACACACACACACACACACACTAACCGAGGCAGTTGTGGCCGTCGTGGGCTAGGCGGAAGCCATCGTAACATGTGCACCGGTAGTTTCCTGGAATGTTGATGCACTCATGAACACATCCTCCATTATATTCACTAGCACATTCATCGATGTCTGGAGAGAGAGAGAGAGAGAGAGAGAGAGAGAGACATAGAGTGACATAGAGTGACAGCATTTTTTATATCACACTCAACTTATTACAATGGCTGTTTATTTATTTTCTGACAGGACAACATATTTATTAACTTATTACTAAAAACCTGAAAGTTTGTCATAAGCAACTCTAGTGGTAGATCAGCATTCAGCAGTGGTCAGACGATGGCCAGCACCGGCCGCCGTTTAGCGACCGGCGATTCCCTCACCAGCGAGGGAACCTGGATCTCCAGCAGCCTGATTTGGAGAAACCCTCCAGCTGAAACAACACAGCAGGGCCCTTTTAAGCGTTCTGCTCCAACGGATGATGGAGGAGTGGAGGGGTGGAGGGGTGAGTGGAGCACAGGGGGAGCAGGGTCAGGAGACGGAGGCCATCCCCTCTCGTTTGCCGCCCAATTGGGTACTAATTACCCATAGTCCCCTGGTGGTGCTCTTTGTAGTGCCCAGCACTGAGCGCCAGTGGAAATGACTGGAGTCAGGTCTGTGATGCCAGGGTCTTCCTTTTTTTTCTGGTGTTTAATAAGCATATTCCTGATAAGAAACGGTGGGGTGGGGGTTTGACCAAACCTCGATCAGGGTTCACAGAAAAATGAAGCATTTAGATGTAATGAATCAACATGGTGAATTAGCTCGGAACTTAATGCGGCCAGGAAACCACACCTTACACACAGACTTTTCTGGAAATACAGCACTGTCTGTTTAGAGGAAAAAACATTTAATTGATTGGTCATTCTCAGACTCCAGCTGTGTCATTAAAAAAGTATGTATATAAGTAAATATAACAATAATGCCTGCACCACAACAGGCCAGGGAAACAGAGTTCAACAGAGGTACTCATTCACCCTCATTCATTACAGTTATACTGTTCATGCATCATTAATCACAGAACCAGACATTCATGACTGCTGGAAATACTTTTTTTTAATCCAAGAGGAACAGTAAGTATAAAGTGGTTCTAATGGAGAAACCATTTACACTAAACAAGAAAAAGATGCTTTGAGAGTGTAACATATCTGCAGTGCCACCTTTGGCCTTACACACCAAGCCACTTCTGGTAGGATTTTCCTGTTTGCAGTGAATTATCAAGTCTTCTCCTCAGAGAGTCGAAACACACCAGGCATATTGGAACAGCTAGGTTTCCTCACATCTAGTGCGTCCTCGTTTAGAGGACTTTAGAGACTGATCCGAAATCAGCCAAAAGTACAAACGATCCTGAACCCGCTTGCCTCTTTGCGGTTTTGGTCTGGAGCCATTCGAGCCAACGAGGATCATTTGGTATTCAAGGCAGCGTTTCACTGGGTATTTTTTGGGAAGTTTTACTCAACATCCAAGCCCCTTTCCTACTTTTCATAGTTGAATAGGTTTATATCCTCACACAACCTTTAGAATTCTGTGACAGGTAACCCGGGGCAACACAAAGCCAGGCAGCACTGATGGAGGGGGACGTGGCCCGGCGAAAGTGTTGGAGGGTTGCAGTGATGAAAATGATTTGTAGGAGGACCCTCAGAGCCAAGCAGACGAATCAGAGGCTCGAGCTGGAACAATGCCCACCCCCCCAGGAGGAAAACATGGCTGCCTATTTGGCTGGCCCTGTTATGTATCCTAATTTCATTCAAGTAACATGTGTAAGAAATTTCCTGCTCTATTGCATGGCAAGTGGAGAGAAGTAAATAAAACCTTCCCACAGTTCTTTTACACTCTTCTTTTTCTTTCTTCCTTTCTTTTATTCCTATTTTATTTATTTATTTATTTATTTGTTCGTTCGTTCGTTCGTTTATTTGTTTATTTATTTATTTCTGCGATCACTTGATCTGCCAGCTTTGTTCCAGTAAACTAAAGCAAAAAGCACAAACCAATGAGCGGTAAGAACCTTAGTGAACATAAACGCAAGTGTGCACACACACACACACACACACACACACACACACACGCCGCACAGGGACACACAGTAAAAAGCCACACTCTAATAAATGTCACTAACGCTATTAAAAGTGTGCTAGTGAAATATAACTTTATGTGGCGCACTCAGTGAATACTGAAGCGAGGCCTGTCTATAATCACCATCAGTAGCCATCAGTGTCAACTGAAATCATCACAGTCATGATTCGTGCTATTGCCTGTGCTGCCATACCTTCACAGTGCTTTCCATCCCCTTTGTAGCCTGACTTACAGATGCATTTGTACGATTTGTGTGTGTTCTGGCAGATGGCATCGATGCTGCAGTTGTCCGTCGTCTCCACACACTCGTCGACATCTGGAGAGACACGAGGCACAAAATCAGACAAGCTTTGGGTTCGGACCAGGCCCGGGCTAAAAAAGGACAGTTAAATATGGCGGGAACAAAACAAACAAACCAACTCAGTGAGATCCAGTGAGTCAGCTAGGAAAACAAAACCCACTTGATTTTTGCAAAGTTGTGCAAAGAAGGGAAATCGGCAACTGCATGCGAACGTTTCGTCAGACAGCTAAAAGTTACTTAAGACACGTCTGGCAATTAAAGCAGTGAGTAAAAATCAAATCAAAATGCATCAAATGATCTAAGTCAAACATGCTATACATATGCAGTGTCCATTAACTGTGAATGACCATGAAGAAAGGCCTCAGGCCTGGAGACCTGAAGAACACCAGCCAGAAGTGAACAAGCCCGTTCAACCTTTCGATCTTTATAATCTCCACCTTATTTCAAGCTTCCTTTAATCCGTGTGGTTTATATTTCTTGGTTTGGATTTCATTATTTGATCATTTTCAGCTGTATTATAATATATGAAAGCAACCATGTAAATAATGTTATTTTTATTAGTAATATGTAACCACATATTAGGAAACACTTTGATCAGCTGTAGTAGCTTCTAATGCCTCATAGGATAAGAATAACAACTGTAATTCATAGGAAAATAGTATCAGCTTTTAGCATGCATCCAACTTCAAAGAGCTAGAACTATTTACTAAACTGGAACTATTTACTGAGTTGAAAACCACTGGTGTGCATTTCTGCCTCTCTGTTTCAAACACCCTTCTCCCTCCCTCTCTCACCCGCACCCCATTTCCTGTTGAGATGTCCCCTCTCATCTCCGTATCTTCCCGTAAATGCCCAGTCCTGTCACGGCGCACTGACTGGGTAATTGCAACAGTTTACGTATCTTCTCACTGCCTACAGCTGCGAATGTAGCTCGGTTGGAACTGCAAATCATCCTGAGCCAGTATCTGCCTGGATTCTCCTCAAACCTGTATGCACTAAGCTGATTATGCCCCAATGCCATTATTGGAGATGATTTGAAAAAATAAAAACACACTGCTTCCTCGTACCCAAAAACATACGCTAAAATGTTTTTGCGGTTACGTATTACAGGAGAAATGGTTCCAGGAGATTCACATTTTTTGTATTTACTTTAGCAGAACAAGAAACCAAACTACTCTACTTTTACCTCTACCAGAACAGGCATGGCTCTAATCAAGCACTAAACAAGCTAATCAGAACAGAGTTTAGACCGCAATGAAGCGAATGACTGCTTATCATCTGCATATTTTGTCTTTGCTGGTTTGTATCAAACATTTGGGATACTCAAACACTTGGATATCAAACCCTTGGGATACTCTAGGCTTAACATTGCCACATGTTAGTGTTTCCAGGTACACATATAAGGGCAAAGAACAGCTAACATTTCAGCGGAGTTTATTAAAGGATGGTTTCTAGTCACTTTTTTATTTCAATATTTCCTGTACTTGATAGTCTGGCTGGCAGCGTTTTGGCCCCTGAATCTCCCACTCCATGCAAACAACTAAGGAATTTCTGACACAGATGAGAACGCTGGAGAAATCCAGAGGTGGATGTCCATGCAGGCTGCTCTCCAAAAGCAGGAGGACAGCTTCCACACAGAAAACTGTTTACATTAGTGAGCTTTTAGATCCGACGTACGGCATCTACCAAACACTGGGGCCCTGCAGAGGCATCACCATGCTGTTAAAAAACAGGCCCAAAACAAAGAGGGATGTCACCTATAACAGCACTGTCTCCTGTGTTTCAGCAGATGACCAGGGTTTGAGAATGATGCTGCAAATACAAATGCAGATCTTTCTTGTGCAGTGTTAAAACCAAAAGGAAATCAGTATACATTCATTTTATTTAATAAAAATATATATAGTGAATATATAGATGCACAATTATGCAGAGCCATGATGCTAAGTGGTCATAAAATTCATTTACTATGAGAAACACATGCTTTCGTGGGTAGACCACTCATTTAATTAATTATTAAATTAATTTTCGTTTTAAAGGAACAAACCGCTGCAATCTGAGATCAGCCCATTCGCCACTGTGAGTCCACCTTAAATAAGGTCCCTTTAAATCAGGTCTAGAGAGCACTGCTTTGGAATATCAGAAACAAAGCTGGGTGTAAGTTTGTGCTCAGATAACGCACAGGAGTCACGCCAGGGCACAGCTCGGGAGCCCTCTGCAGACAGAAGAGGATCACACACAATCCAGCCAGAGAACTTTAGACCTGAAGATCTTTAGACCTGAAGATCTTTTCTTCAGTTTACTTCTGATGATATCAGATCTAACAACAGGCCGCACCCATTTAAGCTAATACTACACTGAATATACAGTGGGGGGAACAGATCTGAACTGAACTGAGTGAAAACTCATGAATGTAAATTCATCCAGTGAATATTACTGTCATATGTTTTGGCTACGGGCAGAGATTGTGTTCCAAGAAGACTGTTAAATGACTCTGAGAAGCTGGTGGATGATAAAGCAGAAAGTTAATAAACAATTAACTTGCAAAGAAAAAACAGAGTAAATAATAATCAACCTTGAACGAAGCAGTAAGAGCAAACATAGAACAGTCTACAGCTTTGCAAAAAAAACACACAAAGACCTTAAACAGTTGCACAAATCATGTGGAAATGAGGTACAAGTGCCAACAGACTGTGCTGGAGACATACTGCCAGGTGTGGACCAGAGGGTGAGTGAACAAGGAAGTAGAGACCTGTCCTGGGGAGAAGCCTACACCAGACCTCCTGCTGATGACGGCGGCAACTGTAAAGATAACGGCTCAGTTCCTGTTCGTGTTCTCCTCCTGTGCATCGGAGTACTGATGGTGCCCAAACAGGACATTCACATTAACATCCAGATGCTCCATAAATCACCTCCAGAATAAACTGACTACCTCAGGTCAATGTAATATAATCGCTAAATCATGATTACATCTGCTTCATAGATAGAGACCTCAACAAACCTGTGAAGCATATCACAGAGGACCTTGATGATAAAGCCTGGAACAACAATGGTCCATTAGAAAAGCCATAAGGCATACCCAGGTACTTGTAGTGGCCAGATGTCGTAGAGAGGGCTGTTTTCCATTTGTCTCCTTCCTGAATCCAGATGAGATTGCATGCACTTCGCAAGTCTAAGGTGGTGTAAGGTGGTGTAAACGCACCCTCCACATAGTTGCTTCAGTGCAGAGGCAGGGAGTAGGGGATCTACACCATAACAGTGAAGCCTCCTTCCTACTATGGAAAAATATTTCTGCTGAAGCAAGCAAGGTAGAAGGATAACTGTTAACTAGAAGCCAAGTCTCTACAATGTTTCCCACCACAGCATTAATCTCCTTCGCCAAGCATGGGATATACTCAGAAGCGAGGAGGTGCAACACATGAGAGAAGATCTATATCCCTGGTTGTTGTGGTGGCAGAACTTTTGCTGAACACTTCCTTCATGTCGTGATACTCCAGAGAAATGAGTTCCATCGCCAGAATGCTCAGGGTCTCTATGGAAGGGGAGTCACACTGGAACTGGAAGGAATGGCCCCTTTTTTTTTAGGTGGATGCCATCGTGGACTGTCCCAAGCCCAACGAATGAACATTCATCACTCAAGAATCAGAAATAGTGATTCACCTGGAAGAACAGGAATTTGGAGACCTCAAATCAATAAAGTAAACAACTCTAGACTCTGTACATCCTTGAACATAAATGTGATTGTATTACCGGAACAAGAGTGCAGGCACTAAGTGGGAGCTAGTTCTGGTTGCATGGCAACACTTATTAGAGGCTGAAGGCGGTCCTTCTTGGCTTTGGAATGAGCATTACATGGGGCATGTAGGTATCCGGAGCTTCCACAGTACAGACTCCGGATTGTAATCTTTGTTGTCATTCTTCAGAGGTGAACCTGGTGCTCCTTAAATCCACTGTCTCTAAGAATCCAGCTGAGTTAGCAGAGCTTCCTGAAGCCTGGGACTTTCCCTCATGCAGCAGGTATTCCAGTCAAATAGCCAGGGAGATAAGTTTACTCTTCACTTCGTCCCTGACTAAGTGACGATTAATGCCTGGTCATTTCATCCTGCTGATGGTTCCAACATGTGGAATTTCATGGGGTACTCAATCTCAGTGTTGTCTCTTTGCTTCATCTGTAAAAGGAAGGAGTCTATGTTTTGCTGACCATAAAACTGCAATGAAGCAATCGGAAGATCGTGCCTCTTCTCCCTGTGGTTCAAAAACAAAGCTGCCCCAGACTCTTGTTGTGTGCCCAGGTGAAGATGACACTGGGGCAAAACTCCAGCATATTTCTAGCTTTGAATCTCAGGGAGCAAGAGGGAGACTCATCTGTGTCTTTCCTGTAGCAGTGGATTCCCATGACATATGAAAAGCAGTCAGCTGGCGACTAAGATCTTCCACAGTGGAGGCCAGTCATTGCAAAGGGTGATACTGCAGTAGTAGTTGCTCCTGCTACTGTTGAAGGTGCCAGGGCCAGACTGAGACAGTTGTTCAGGCTGGGAACCATGCCAGGATTCAGGCCACACACACAGCTATTATTGTAAAAAAATAAATAAAATAAAAAAAAAGGCCCACCTTAATCAGATCCAAACTTGTTTCATATACCTAATGTCTGCTTTTGAAACATCCATGAATGAGCAACTGTGCCTGAGCTGGAAAGTGCTTTTTTCTCATGATAATCCCAAAACAAAGGATTATTTTGTGATTATTATCTTCTGGAGGGAAACAAATAATCAAACTGCTGTGCACAGCTTGGGAGAAGAGTATTTATCTGTATTTTCTGAATAGGCTGCACAATAAAGCACACAATATGAACACGCCTACAAAATTATAGGTAGTTAAACTGGCAGTAAGATACAAAACACAACCAAAGAAATCCTAGGGTAATGAAAGCATTCTTACATGGCTGACCTGTCACTTCCCTACTGAATAAATCATTTTTTAACTTTAGCAGCTTCTTCTGCTTTTCTTTTTTTTTTAAATCGCTCCTCCATCCTTTTCTCTTCTTATCCATTTCTAAGATGCTATAAAGCCCCAAATTGCCAGCTTTACTGTATATGTTTAAACCAATAAAGAGGTTTTTCCTTTTCCACACGCAATATGATGGCAGAAAGACCGGATTGATGAACCAGGACTGCAGAGACGATGTGTGTGTTCATAAGATGCGCTGTGCTGTTTCATTCATCATAAACTGTAACATCATCTGCTCTGGCACATCCAGGCCAGCAGACAGTCCAGGCCACCGGGAAATCTCTCGGTTTTCCCGATGGCCATTCCGGGCCTGGAAGCTGCTGATGTTGCACCAAGTATTCCTCTAAGAAACCACTCCTGCCACAGATGAGAATTCCACATTCTTCATCCATAATAGAGGCAAGGCCGTCTGTAATTACTCAAGGATGCCAGTGTATGCTAGAGCTTAATATACCAAAGAATAACAGAACTACAAAGAATCGGGTCTGCGCACGGCAATGGGAACAGCCAGGTGCAAACCCATGGCAAAGCGTGAGATTTACGAACACGAACACAAAACACCTTAATAGACACACTAATGACATGTAAATGAGGCACAGGTGCAAATAATCAGGAGAGGTGGAGCATTGGAAACAAGAAAGATCGGGGAAAGATTGAGTGATTACCTGCCTATTCTCCATTCAGATAAGTCATCTACAATCACGCTCACACAACACATCCAATTAACATCCCCCTTAACATACGGAGTATGTTTAATGTTATCACCACTTATTTTGTAGGAAAACAGCTAAAAATGTAAACAAAACACACACACACACACAAAGATGTTCAATGTTGGATGAGTAGAGAAGAAAGTTTCTGTCAGGAAGAACGGACTCACATGCTTAAAACAAGAAGGCTGGTTCAAAACACAAATGCCTTTTTACTGAGCAAATAAACATGTCAGCATTAATCTGTCTGGAAGTAGAGTTTAGAGAACATTCCGTGGAACACTTGAGAAAGGAAAAAAGCATAGGGTAATGCGTGCCTAGAAACTGAGTCATGCTGCATGTGAGAAACCTTTCTCCTTTTACCTCTTTCAGTTGCCCCTCAGAAACTGCAGACACACACACACACACACACACACACACACACACACATATATATATATATATATATATATATGATAGATAGAGAGAGAGAGAGAGGACTGTTTTTTGCTTTCCTTTCTCAAATGGCCTAATTGTTGCTTGTTCCCCAGTCCTTATGATCTTGATCCACACGGAGGCGAGGTGCAGCTTAGCCAACACCGGACCTCGCGATTATCGTCCCTGATTGCACTGGGCCGCGGTTCAGACGCACACTCTCAACCGAGTGGCGCAAAATGCAGAAGCGCATCGCTGGAGAATATCTTCAGGACACGAACCCGCTGCAGTCGGTAGCCAAGAGAACCGACAGGGCTGCACGCTGCGCTGTCTGTGCAGGTCTGTTGCCGTGACATCATGACATCACTGCCCCCCTGTGTCTTTATCCATTATTGGAGTTTGGTTTTTGCACACGCCACCTTCAAGGCCTTATGACATCATAATCATCGCCCTGTATTACACTCTACTGCAGCAGCAGTCCAGCTAAGATAGTGCTGTGGTCACTGTGGGTTCATTTTGCCCCCAGCGGCTGTGTTAACTCTTGTAGGGAGTGTATGCTGATGTGGGGATAGGGAAGCGGAGGGGTGGGGGGGGAGTTCTGTGCGAGGGAGCTTTTACCGGCCTGATTAATGCCCCGCTCTGCCTCTGTGAGGAATATTTAGGCAGTAGGCTGGGAAAGCAGCAGCTAGATGCATTAAAGGTGTGCAGTTCAAACACAGGGCAGTGTTTGCACAGGGACCTGAGACTCCCCCTGTTCGCCAGGTTGCTCTCTCACACCACCTCCTCCCTAATAATCTCAACCACCAGGAATGGAGCTCTTCATACGAGCACAGAGTTGGTACATGTATTACTTACACATAAGACAGACAGTAAGCAATCCCTGGGTATACATTACAAGACTGTTTTCTAATAAGGAATGAACTACTGTAATGATTAGAGTTAGTAACATTAGATAATGAATAAATTATTGCTCCCAACAAAATCAAGCACCTTTCTTTTCAATAACCAAGATCGTTTGAGTTTTCCTATGGTTACGGGTCATGTGGTCACAAGTCACAGGTCACATTAACTAAAAGCTCTGCATCAAAACCATTAACACTAATTCCATTTAGATTTCATTCTTTCAAAGCACAATTCTGGATGTTAAAAAGCCTATTTTTAACCTTCTTAGAGCAAGTGCAGTTGTGGCATTGGCACCAAAGGAATGGTCACAGACAGTTCCAACGCTTATATAAGCATTAGAACAGAGAGTGAATCACTCTGACACCCTCGAACCTGTCAAACAGCTTTGATGGCAATTATAGTAGCATTAGATGGAGGTGACAGGGCCGCGGTCTCTGGAGTTAACATCAGCAAAGAGGAATGTTTAAGAGACAGAGATAGAAAGAGACAGAGACAAAGAGAGGGAGAGAGAGAGAGAGAGAGAGAGAGAGAGAGAGAGAGAGAGAGAGAAAGAGTGAGAGAGAGAGGGAGAAAGAGAGGGAGAGAGAGAGGGAGAAAGAGAGAGAGAGAG